>MQTX01000091.1:1504228-1577442 GCA_009735665.1 Angiostrongylus cantonensis
ATATATATACGCCTACACCTACAATCATACAAACACACACGCACACACCTGTTTACCTTCGTGCATCTTTACGTGGGTATGCTTCTGATGCGGATTCAACTTTTACACCGATATTCATCTAAAATCCTGCAGTTATGTGACTACAAACTGCATGGGCAATGGTTCGGATTGGGCTTCAACAAGTAAACTTCATCTTTAGTCTAGTAAAGCGAAACCGTCTATTAATGAGTGTAGTCTTTCCCAGGGATGCACATCAGCACTATATTACTATGTTATCATCGTTAAAAACAATAAAATCTGGCTGGCTTTGCCATTTATGTCATCTTAAGCCTGGTTTCGAAACGAGTAAGTGGAATCCATAAGTGCTATATTTTTTAGGGATGAGGTGTTGTTAAATCTGGAAAGGAAGAAGGATAACGTGGATTTAGGCGTAGCTGTTGACAGGGTGGACAGGGTTGACATGGACAATACTACAGAGTGGGTTTACAAGTTCAGCCAAACGAATGCATGAAACTTCCATACACTGCGTCTTTGTCGTAGTTTTTAAAGGAGAAGAAGTTTTAGTCCCTACCTCTTATCGTTAATTTCATAATTGTTCTAGGGAAAGCGTTTCTACCGTCGATACGAAGGTCCGTTCCATACCACGTTGCGTCCCTCTTTTGGTTTTTTATTCTGACAATTATTTCATTTGAAAATCGAGGGAGGAAGACGCCCCAGACGAATTTTCTTCTTTGTCAAGGGGATATTTTTGCAAGCTAGATCGGAATGCGCTGCTACGGCTTCTATAATTAGGTTCAGATTTTGTGATGCATTAGCATTGGTTAATACAATTGTTCTTATTCTTTGCTTCAGCTTCTTAATGATGTGAATTGCATTATAGTCTCATCATCTGTTTGGGTGCGATTTAATTTTTATTATTATTTTGATGTACAATGATGTAAGGGATGGGAGTTAACTTAGTGATTCATAAAGGCTCTTGCTAAATCGGGCTTGGAGTCCAGTTGCGGAACTTTATCGCCGAGTATATGTGTGGATGATGTCGAAGATGAAAAGGTGTAGTCTTTAGTAGCGTTCTATCATTTAGTTCTTTTATGCGAAATTTGTTATTTCCATTAAGATGAACAATGGGCTACAGGTCAATGAGGGAAGCATAAATCGATTGAGAAAACTGAAGAAGAGGAAGAAGAAGGTAAGGATGTTTTCAAATGAGTAGAGAGTTCTGCACAGGGAGTGTGCTTTTTTTTACTGTGTTTCTAGGAAGAAAAATGTCTTGAACGTAGCACCTGTTCTGTAACAAGCACGTCAAAGGGAGACAATTCAAGAAGTGAAGGTGTTATGGAAGGAAAAATAAGATCTGAAAGCGTGGTAAAACTCCATTATTTTAGCTTCTACACAAGAGATCTTTCTTTTCTTAGAGGCATTTGAAGTAAATTGAAATGATATACCATCAACATTTTGATATCAATTGGGTAAACCGTTTTCTAGGGTAAAGGTCACGGAATATTTTCGACTTCCGTTTCGTCAAGTAACGATCAATTGTCTAATGTCATGGTCGGAAGCGAGAAGAAAAATAAGAAACAACGTTCTCAAGATGTATTCTGTTGTTTCGTTTGGCTGAATTTCACGATTTTGTAAGCGATTTTGCCACTTTGCAGCTAATTTCTGCAAGCTTCGACTCTCATGTTTCGTTTACGGGGCAGAAAAATCCTAAGAAACGTGTGAGTTTTACTAGTTTGAAGCTTGTGTAAACATAAATGAATTTCTTTTTTTTTCCAGAGGCGAAGTAGTTTTGGAGAAATCACCTGCAGAGATTCTTCAGCAAAGAAAATCTTGAAGAAAAAGACGAAACGACGTTTGCAAGATGTATTCTGTCGTATCATTTGGTGCACGCACACAATTTTGTTAAAGACTTTGACATTTTGCAGCTTATTTTTCCGAGCTTAGATCGTCTAGATGATTTCCCTAGCTTGCAGTCTCATGTTTCGTTTGCGCGGAATTCACCGAAAATTCCTGGAAAACGTGTACGTTCTGCTAATTTGGCATTTGAGCAAACATGTATGAATTATTTTTTTCTCCAGAAACGAGGTGGTTTTGGAGAGATCGTCTGCGGAGAAATTTCATCAGAGAAAATCGTTAAGGAAAAGAAGAAACGACATTCGCAAAATGTATTCTAGCGTTTCATTTGGTTCAGTCACACTATCTTGTTAGCGATTTTGCCATTTTATAGCTTATATCTACGAGCATAGATCGTGTAGATGATCTCCCTAGCCTGGACTTTCATGTTTCGTTTACGGGGAACTCACCGAAAAGTTCTAGAAAATGTGTAAGTTCTTCTACCGCAAATACTTACTTGTACTTGTGATACTAGGAACAATACCAATAATATAGTATGTAATAGTAATAATATGTACACGTAAAATACTTTTGCAAGCGTATATGAGTTTCTTTCAGAAGCGAGGTAGTTCTGGAGAGATGGCTTGCGAAGGAACTTCATCGAAGAAAATCATGAAGAAAAAGAAGAAAGGATGAAATACTAGTCTTTCTAATAGGTGATAGCAAATTTGTTCTAATACCCGACTTTTCGGTTAATTATGTTTTTCGCATGTTTATCTTTTAGTGGTTTTTGTTGTCCTCTGCCTTGTTTTCGTAACTTTTATGATTAGTTTATATTTGTTGATGTATATAAGAGTGGTTATGGTGATAATGTGATCGTTCGGTTGTTTTTTGTTATTCAAAAAAAGAAACTTGAATTTCTAGTTCATTGCAATTTCCGTCTATTCGTCTGACGTCGTTTCTGTACTTTTATTATCAAAATCGTTCGTTCTTCGCGTTTTCCCTGAGATTAAAACGCATGTGGAGAGTGGCGGGCGCTATTTGATTTCCCTTCTGTTCGATTTTGATAACAAATTAATATCGAAACCAGTAGTGTCTGTTGTGTAGTCATTGATGTATGATGAACGGCTCACTATTTCTCCTTGAGTTGTTTAGTTTCATATCCCCCTATTAGTCTGCTGGATGTCTGTTTTATTTCTTCATAACTAGTAGTCGTAGAGGCGTTTTTTCACGACGGCACGACGTCTCCGCTGGCTCCTGAACGTGGGTATTTGGGGATGTTCTAAGCTAGAAATTCTGGATTTCTCACTTTTTCTCTCAAGTTGTCCATGTTGGTCAAATATCTTAAGAGCTTTGGTTTTTCGTGACAGAGACTAACATTGTGGTTTTTTAAATTTAAAAAGGGTCCGAATGTTAGGGAGGTTTTGTCACAATAGCGAAGTAGGGGATCACTAAGGGGAACTGAGTGAGTTCAATTTTGGTATGTACAAAGTGGATCCATCGAATGGACAAAGTGCATCTTTGTTCCAAAAATTTCATTCCGAAATGTCGCTGTTACAATCTACAATGCTCACAATTAACGTTTTCTTGCATACTACGTACAATATTCACAAAAGGTTTCCAGCATTTCTTATCCATCTATTAACACTCAGAGACCGACGTGAGTGGATCCTCACACATACATGGCAGGATAATACGTGCAGCGTGAATTGAAATCCACTCATTTCCCTTTCACGTTTGCACGTAATGGTTTTTGTTCTGCTTTCTGTATGATGTGAAAAGTTTTCTATACGTAGAAATTCACAAGGTAAAATAGCACAGTTATTAGTCATGCCGTCTGATCGACGCAAAGCTCTAATTTGACGCTTTCGTCAACGCTTTCATCCGTTCCACCTGAGAACGCCGTAGCTCGAATATCACCAAAATAAAATAATAATAATAATATCAGTAAAATTGACTCGATCAACATAATACGACATTCACAAAAAAGAGATCCTCAAGCAACAGCCGTAAGAACACGCGAAATGCTCGATGGTCACTGTGGACGATGGATGTGAAGAAAACGAATCGAGTTCAGGAAGTGGTGGGATCCTTGCAGTAAATGTGATGACGCATCATGTTAAATAATAAAACAAGACAGCCGACTCAACCAGCATTCACCGACATTCATAACAAAGACGAAAACCGTGAAGCAGCAGCCGGACCCACACCACACACAAAACGGTCGGAGATATTCTTAGATAATGGATGCGAAGAAACGAACGAATCGAATGCATGAAGTGCTGAGATTTGCATATTAGGTGTGATGAGAGGTCATGTAAGGAAAAGAGATAAAAAATTCAAGAAAAAACTTCCTGTACGACTTCATTTCGTGGGCCAAGGACTGTTGCTGATCAAGAAAGCAGCCACCAGAGTGACTATTGCCGTTTGGTGTGGATCAGAGACCTCGTTGTTGTGCTTCAACACTAACGTTTGGCGCTTAAGGACTTCCTTTCACTATAATTAAAAGATGCAAGGTAAAATGTTTGGCTTTGATCAATCCTTAAGAGATGCACCATTCATTTGATTTCATCAAGCATCATAGAAGAAATTCAATTCATATCTGCGCTGCCCAACGATTTGTGATAGCCTAACATTGTGTCAATTCACTATTCTGTTCTGTTCCTTGATACTTGATGAGGTTGATACCAAATCTTTGCCGTGACTAACGTTTCTGTGCCCTAGCCTCCATCAAAGCTCCAATAATTCTAGTCGATGCCCCACAGCCTTCATTCTCACGATGTGTGGTATCATCGGTTTTGTCCATTAGACTGGAGTTGAGCACCGCTCCAATGAACTAGCTTCACTCTGCGGTGCCCTTTTATACAGCACGATTATCGACTTATGCTCAACTGAGTGTTTATTTCCATGAAGACAAGCTATCAACTGGCACATAAAGAAGTATTCTTGAAAACCGACTTCAATTTAACCTGGGCACCTTCTGCAAATCTGGTACAAGTTTACCGACTGCGGAATGACGAAAAGCTTGATATGTCCAAGGTTCGGATTGGACTAGCGATCCATTCAGTGTGTATTGGAGAACAGCTGTGACCAGTACGCTTCATGCGCTATTTTGCTACGATAAGATGGTAGATTGTAGAGAAGACTTGTATAGGCACACTGTAGAACACATTTTTGCATTGGGCCTCACCAAAACAATCAATGGAAAGATGACACGTTAAGCCTTGTGTTTCTTCTATTGTGTATATGCTGAAGCTATTCCACTTGTGCTATGAAAACCATAGCCAAATGCAAATTAGGAACTTTACGACCTGAAATTTCTGTAACTTACTTTCTATACTCTTTAAAACATCAACGGAAAAAGTTTTTAAATACTTCTGAAAGCCTTTCACTGTTAACACTCTGTCCAGTTAACTTTCATACTGTGCGTAAAGGTTAGGGCGCATGTAGCGCAGTGGCTAGAGGTTCCTTGCATTGCAAACGCGGTTGTTGATTCGATCACACTTGATACATCGGTGTTCCATTGCAAGTACCGCCAATGATGCCTTATAGAGCTTATTGCATGGCTAATCTCTCTGGAATTTATCAGCACTAAAAGCTTTCGGAAGCTCTTAAAGCCTCAGCTTTACGTACAATTTACAATTTTTTTCGCTTCGAATGGTTGAATTAAAATATAAGTTGTATTTTTGATAAGCTGTGCAGGTTAGAATTTCAGATTTCAAGACGATAAATTCGCTTTTGGCTCTTCTTGTAGCGCAAACGGTTCGAAACATTGAGGATGTGGTGCTGAGGAAGAGTTAGAGAACGCACAGTACTACGTTGATACCCAGAACTTCGTCATAACAAATTTCAATTTTAAGATGAGGAAGCTCGCAGACTTTTCTCTACTTGTGACGACAGCGAAATGAAGGCTTTCATGAGAAGAAATAAAAGCACAACAGTTTAAGAGCTTGCAGAAGAACTTAGCGCAGGTATATAGACCGTTTCGGACCATCCGAAGAAAATTCGAAAGTCGTAGAAACTTGACAAATGTTTGCCGCATTAATTAAATGACAATCAACGACATCATTGTTTCGAGGTGTTGTCGGTTTTCCTACGCAACAAGAAAGACCCGTTTCTCGACCGTACGACAAGATTTGGCTCTCTGTGATAATTGGCTCAGTGGGTGAACCGCGATGAAGCTCCGTAATACTTTCCAAGGCTGGAATTGCACCAAAAATAATGTCATGCGGACTGTTCGGTTTTCTACAGCTTGTTTAAAGCCAACATATACCTGAATCTGGGTGAAGCGACTATTTCGGAGAATTACGTCCAGGGAATCGAAATTATGGAAAAGTCGGAAAGACGAAATTATTGTGCTAAACACTGTCTTAATTACCGTACTCTCTAGATTTCTCCACGACATGCTAGCATTTCTTTAAGCATTTCGACAATTTCATGTGCGTGAAATGTGTAATAAACGAAGTCGAGGCCGAAACTGCTTTCAACGGCGTAATCGCCTCCAGAAGATAAGAGTTTTATGCAATCGATATGACTATAGCTGTTTCTCGTAGATGTCTGAATTGCAATGGATTATAATCAAGTTAATAATGTTCCAAGCTGAGATATGCCACACCTATCACCTGTCACCTGTAGTCCCGTTGATCGTCGAGTGAATCGAGCGGGCGCGAATAAATCCTCCATTTTTCCCTGTCGCGTGCAACAGTAGCCCAGTGGGTTCTGCTCGCTATAGGAACTCGAAGAGCATCATATCCTTCTTCCATGCTCTTCGTGAAGAACTCTGACCATCTGGTCGGTTTTTTTCCTGCAGTCGTTTGACATCCCGAGGAATTCAGTCACTAACGGCTCTTGTCCATCGGTTATCATTCATACGTATTACTTGTCCGGCCCACCTTACCTTTGACTGTTTGGCGTACAGAACGGCTCCTAGACTTTTGATCGTTGGTGCAGGTCGGAGCTTCCGATCCCATCCCTTACTTGTGTGAAACGGGATACTCCTAGCATCGTTCTTTCGACTGCGCGTTCGATAACGCTGAGTGATCTTTCATCCTGTTTACGCTGAGATCAGGTTTCTGACGCATGAGTTAGGGTAGGAAGTACCCTTTACTCGAAAAGGTGAGCACAGAGTCGGGGGTTCTTTGTTCTCTTCACTACATCCCCGATGGTCTTGAAAGCTCCCCAAGCCGCTTGTTTCGTTCTGCCCAGCTCTGGAGCTAAGTCGTTCATCATATTGATTTCCCGACTTAAATAGGCATAACTAGAGCATTCGGAGATATTCGTTCCGTTGAGCGTGAATGGGGCAAACGAAACCAATCCGTTCTTCATGAATATCGTTTTCGTGAGATTTAGTCGAAGACCAATCTTTCCACACGCTTTATCAAAGTCGGCAAGCATACGTTCTGCTTGGCTAATGTTTGGTGTTATGGTTATGATGTCATCAGCAAAGCGAAGGAGATGTAACTGCCGACCATCGATTTTCACTCCCATATTATCCCATTTCAGCGTTCGCATGACGTTCTGAGGGGTGGCGGTAAATAATTTCGGCGAGATTGTATCGCCTTACCTAACTCCTCTTTTGACGTCAACGTTAATATAGTTGTAGAATGGTGAGATTTTGGTTTGAAATTTTTGTACAGCTCACGAAGAATCTTTATGTATTGAGTAGGGACTCCTTGACTACCAAGGGCTTCCATGACTGCTTCTATCTCAATTGAATCAAAAGCCTTCTCTAAGTCGATGAAAGTGAGACAGAGCGGTCTTTTGTACTCTCGCGATACTTCAATGAGCCTTGTTATCGGGTGACCGTGGTCCGTCGTACTAAATCCTTTTCGAAACCCTGCTTGCTCACTTGGCTGTCCTTCGTCCAGTATTCTGCCAAACCTGTTTAGGATGATTCGAGTGAAAAGTTTGTAGACGACAGACAGTAAGCAGATTGGGCGATAGTTGCCTATATCGTGTAGGTCGCACTTCTTGAACAACAACACCGTCTTGCTGGTTTTCCACTGAGTAGGACCTTGCATTCAGACAGGTAACGTGTGAACAGCCGAGCCAGTGTGTTTACGAGGACTGGCGGAAGGTTCTTTAGATGTTCTCATGTTATCCCGTCCGGACCTGGTGCTGTTTGATTTTTCACAAACGAAATGGCATGTCAGATTTCGGAAGGGAGAACAGGTGGTGCAACATATCCATCCTCTTTTATTTCATATGATGGGAGGTGAACGTGGCTATCGAAGAGATCTGAGTAGTATTTGTGGATGATTTTCTCCATTGCCTTTCTGGACGCTGTTATTTTTCCGTCGGGGCGTCGGAGTGCAGTCATCTTGGTCTTGTAATTGGCGAAGCTTCGGTGGGCTTTGCGAATGCTTTTCCCAGCCTCTGCAGCTTCGACCATTACTGCTGCTCTTCTCTCTTTAAGATATTCTTTTATCGCCTGTCTGCATTGTTTCTCTGGCGTATTAGCTTGAGAGTTTCTGCAGACGGACGTCTCTTGGCTCTCCCAGGGTGATCATGTAGCTTATTTGTTGGAGGCGACCTAACCGCCTCCCATATACTTCTCTGTCACTTGATTGCAGGCTTTTGGCCGAATTGACTCGTAGAATACAATCCGTATATAGCGAGAATGCACTCACACAGGCATGCATGAATACGCCTAGCAAATACAGAAAGTATGTACCTAATCGGCGCATCAGAAGCAGGGAGTCCATCCCCTGGATCCACCTGCGTCTCAAGGAAGCAAAGGTCGCTTTTGGTCCGCGATTAACCCCGTATCCACCACCTGGGGACGCGCCCCGTAGCCTTGCGACTAACCGGCTCGAGATCCCTCATATGATGGAGACCTGTGGTCTTCCTCACTTTAAAGGTACAAGTCGAAATTAGACATTAATTTGCGAACAAACATGTATGTTTATATATATGCGTCATTTCAACCTGTATTCTTTAAGGTTGTTTATCTGATCTTATAATAACCTTTCTTAATCGAAATAAAAGCCATTAGAGTATACTTATTTCTTTATACAAGAAAATTACATTAAAATGCTCAAAATTTTAGATATCGCGTGCCCTTGAGTTGGCTAAGGATAGATCTGCCTCGTCTAGGTTTTCGAAGTATTTCTAACACAGGATGTTATCGAAGCGATTTGGAAAATGGTATTTGGTAGGCAAAAGGTTAGGTGAGTGTAGTGGATGAGACAGTTCCTTCGTCTAGATCATTCAATTTTTGCAGCGTCGATTGTGCCAGGTGTAGCTCCACATCGATAGTGCGACGTATTTGTTAATTGGTATGGCATCTATTTGTCGAGCTTCCTCGTTTTTAAGCCTTGTTTGGATAACATGTCGCAGTGGTTGGTGATCCAGTCCATCAGGAAGCAAGGTGCTGTTTCGACCTCCTCCCAAATATTCTCCTCCGATCCATGTAAGAACGCTTTACCTCTGCTGTCTCCAAGATTGCAAAAAGAGTCTACTCAGCCAACATTCAATATCGTTTATAAAGAAGACGAAATTATGAGACAACAGTTGAAACTACACGAGAAATGTTTGAAGACCTTTTTAGCATTAGATGTGAAGACAGATCATATAAAACATCATTTGTATATATAATATATACACAAAATAAATAAAGACTAGAGCTCTTGGCGTTGACCAATTCTGCGATGCAGGGATACGTCATGCATTCCACTTCATTAAGCATCGTTTGGCGGTGATTGTATCAATCAATCTATTGTGATAGTATCTAGTCTTTACAATGAGTCGCGGTGGCCAGCCGAAGTATGAAGCCAGTGTTGCTATCCTCCCAGGCAAGTCTGATGCCACTTTACCGACCCCGGAGGGATGGAAGGCTTTGTGGGCCAGGATGCGGGGACCCATGTGTGTGTTGCAGGGCGCTCCGACCACTGCGCCACGCGTGCCCTGTAAATGAGTCACCTTGTCACTAATGTGCTTATTCATGTGCTGCCGAGAAGAAGCTTGTGCAGTTCAATGTTGACGTCTAACTATTACGTTTTCATTTTTAGTTTGTTATTTCATTCTCCATCGCTATAAAGATTCATTAGGTCTGGGATTGCGCAGTGTTTAGTGGTGCCGTTGATCAAGCAGCAAAGGCACTATTTCGATTCTTGCCGCAACGCTCTAATATATTCCACGTGGGAACGCTTTATCCGAGCTATCTCCGAAACTGAAAGAAGACTTGAATTGAGCATCATTCTACGGCATTCACTAAGAAGAAGAAATCCTCAAGCAGCAGCTGAAACAACACGCGAAAGACCTTTGCGGATTTTGAAAGCTAGGAAATAAATCAGACACAAGAACTGGGATCCGTTGAGTTGATGTGATGACTGTTCATGCAAAATGTAAAATTTAGGAAATAGGGTGGTTTATTATTATGATATGGTATTTGCGCACATTGAAAAGAAACAGAGAAAAAAGTGCAAGTATATGCCTAGCAGATCTTAGGAAATCTTAGAAAAGACAGCCTGCAACGTGATTATATGGTGCGCTAGTTTCTTAGGCACAAGAATTGTTTGAGAGAACAAGGTTTAGAGAGGAAAACGTGATTACAAAAAGGTATTATTAGCTTTAGAAAGAACCAGGAAAATGGGAGGAGGAGCGGGTCGTACGCACCGATTTCAATTCACGGCTCGCTAAGTGAAGGATTTGGCATTGTCGAAAGCAATAGTCGTATTTTTTTTGATCGTTTACACATTACAGCTAATTTGGAGTGTTTGCTAAGCGCTGCATGAAGAAGCAAGACAGCCGTTGTCCTTCCGCGCAGTAGTTTATTTTGCCACTCAAAGTTTTTCGTTTACCATACTGTCTGTACTCAGTGAATTATTACATGACCCGTCCTCACATCAACTCTCCTGACCGTAGCACTTCTTGCATTCGATTTCTTTCTTTGCATCATATATCTACGAACGTCTCCGAACGTTTTGCGTATGCGTTCGGCTGCTGCTTGAGAATTTTCGTTTTTGTTATGAATGTGGTTGAATGCTGGTTGACTCGATTTTACGTGGAGTCTTAGTATACCATGGTAGGGCGTTTCTACGTGGATTAGAGGGAGTAAATTTGTCCTAGTCAAGTGTGGTAGCAGTGTTTTGAATGCAGACTGATGAGAGGCCTGATGGGCGCCGTACTGGGTGGAGGCATCGTTCTGGTAGTTTGGGCCGTACGGGTAATGGTTGGTATCATCAGCACTTCATACCCGTTCTTTACGTCCTCTAATCACCGAAGAGTTATTGCATATTTTGGTAAGGAAGCAAATGCTTATCCAACATTGAATTAGTTTTTCTCCAACGTTGCAGTGACCTGGAATTAAGCATTAGGTGTTATGTGTTGAAATACATTGTGACACCCTTGCTTTTCGTATTAAAATAATCCATTGAGCAGTTTTTACCCACACGTTCTAATGAGGACGTGTGTTATGTTTTCTTGATATTTGTTTTGGTATAGTTATTCTTCGGAATTTGCCGGTTCACCTTCATTATGCAGTTTCCAGCGTCTTTTAGTTCTCTTCTAGACAAGTTTATCAAGTTATTGGAATAGCGTTGTCATTGTTATCTTGGCTATCAGTTTTCCATAAACCTAGTAAAAGAACGTCGTGTTTTATACCAGTACCAACGTGTCGCAAACCTGTTTTGCACTTAGTAAAGCCGTTTTCGCTATCGTTAGAAAGTTAATTGAAATAGTTTCGATTTACATTATATTGTTCGTCGGCATATTTCGTCTACTAAATTATTTTTCATTAAATAGAACAAAATAGTTCATTCTTTTCGGTTATTATTTTGACGATATTTTATGCATTCATTTTTTCATCTCTTAAAATTACTATAGCATCAACCTTATGTGGTCGCTGTCTGTATCAACAGCCCCATTGCAAATCAAGAAAGCCCCAACCCCCACTGTGTGTTGATACTAGGTCAATTTAACACGAAAATAGCAGATTTCATGGGAGGTAATAGCCGGTCATGTAATCCATTCATGTTTTACTGTTTTAAAGAACTCTATTCTATACTCGGCGTAATTTTTTCTACCATTCTTGTCAGCCATAAATTCTAGCACTTTATGTTCCATTGACCCGGGCCCACCAAGCCTATCACTTCTCCGGTGTGGGGAAATTGGTACCACACTTTTCTTAGAGCCCCTTTAATGCGCCAAGAGGCGCCCTAGCACGGCTATCTTAGGATTGCGAGGCGAATCGGCTGGACGAGCACGTGATAACATTCGTGACGAAGGTGAAATATCCTCAAATAACAGCCGAACCCACACACAATTCAAATGGTTCGAAAACATTCGAGGATGGCGGATGTGAGGAGACGAATAAAATGCAAATAGTGCTAGGATGCTTGGATTCGCGCAGTGTGATACACATGATGTCGAGTCATCTAAGAAATAAGCAGGTTAGTCGCAAGGCAACGTGATTCATACCCAAGTGGCACATAAGAGTTTATCGTAGACAAAATGTCATCTTATGCTTTCCTCAGATGCAGATGGATCTAGGGGTGGATTCCGTATTCTACTGCGCCGATTTGACGCATACCTTCTGTATTTATGAGGGCATATCCATGCACGCATGCGTGGGTATGTTGTCCTTTGTGCGGACTGTATTCTACGAGTCAATTCGGCCAAAAATCTGCAATAAAGTGACGGGGAAATATATGGGAGACAATTAGGACTCAGCTCCAACAAATAAGCTACGCCATCTACACTGGGAGAGGCTAGCAAGCTACCAGTATGTATACTCAACTTCCATGTTCACGTGTTCGCAAGCTATACAGGGGTATCGAGATAGTGAAGCTCATTCCCTGGACCGCGAAAGAGCCCCCGATATGGAAGCATTGGGAAAGACGAGTACAGACAGGCTACTAAAATCGTAGGTCCATTCAAGGTTGCCGAAATCTTGAAGAACTTTATCTTGAAGGAGAACACGACTTTGCTCATGAACTTCTGTTCATTCGAACAATTACCAACCCAAATTGGACATTTACGGTTATAAAAATGTGGATCAGTACCGGCTTTAACAGTCTTCGTCGTTCACGCGCCGACGTCAAACTCTGACGAAGAGGAAGTCTAAGCGTTCTATATGGACTTGGGGAAGATCTACAGAAGGCCATATATTCTTCAAGGTGATAATTGGAGATTTTAACTACGCTAAGGTCGGACCCAGACGAGCGTCTGAAAAACTTCACATTAGAGCATGCGGATTAGAATGGAGCGAACAGCATGAGCGGCTGTCTGAGTTCGTGATGACGACCAAGATCATTCATGGTAACGCAGGATCCAAAAAGCCCTAAGATCAACACTGGACGCGGAGCACCCCTTCCCCAATTTGAGAGTGTAATAACGAAATAGACCACATTTTATTAATTGGAACGTTCCGCGTCGATGTCGCTAGATTAGATTAGGCTATTACCCTTCGTTGTGCAAGGTTTTACTTCTCGCGCAAGGGAAAAAAACCTTTATATTCATAAAGCGAAGGACCAAAATCACAAAAAACGTGTTTACTCAGTTCATTGGTTGGCTCTCGGAAAGATGCCGTTCCCCATAACATTAACGAGGAATACGATCGCCTCATTCAACATCTTCATGTTAGCGCTATGAAAGCTGTGTTCGAAAGTCATCAAGAGACGTCTATCTCCAGAAACCCTCGAGCTAATACATCAGCATGGAATCGCTCCAACTACAGACAACCGCGAGCTCACGTCCGAACTTGCGAAACAATGCAGACAGGCGATTAAAGAAGGTCTTAAAGAGAGAAGAGCAGCAGTAATGGTCGAAGCTACAGAGGCTGGGAAAAGCATTCACATAGCCCGCCGAAGCTTCGCCAATTACAAGACCAATATGATTACACTCCGACGCCCAGACAAAGCAGTTATAAGTTCCAGAAAGCTATGGAGAAAATCATTAACGATTACTACTAAAATCTCTTCATTAGCTACATGCTTCTTCTCTCATATGAAATAAAGAAGAATGGATATGTCGTGTCACCCGTTCTCCCCTTCGAAATCCGACATGCTATAGAGCGAATGACATCATGACGTCAACCATGTGCTACAATAATCATCAGCTGTTCTAATCTTCGTAATTAGAAGTCACTTAAAAGCGGCTCTGAAGAAGGCGATGCTGCCGAAACATCAGCTACTGTTGTATTATGTGTTTTTCTATGGAAGTAAATGTATGCTGTATAGCATCCTCGCTATTGGTGAACAAGAAAGCGACGCATTCATATTCCAGTGCTGAGGTTAGTAGAAAGTCGATCGTGAGAACGGTTTTTAATGAGCTATATAAAAATTTTGCAATCTTGCCAAAATGATTTATTGCCAACCGCCAAAATGTTAAGCAAACATTTGATTGGAACAGCATGGGAGTGAAACTCGATGATCTGCAATTACACCATCTTTGCTTTGCTGGCGACGTCGTTCTTGTACCACCAAGCATTATCCAGGCAGAAAGAATTCCTTCCGACTTTGATAGCGCTTGTGGGAAGATTGGTTTTTGACTAAATCTCACAAAAACGGTGTTACGGATTGGTTACATATCCTCCATTAATGCTTAAGAGAATGAATATTTTTATTGTACCGGTTACGTCTATCCAGTTCGAGAAATGAACATGATAGCCGACTTAGCTCTAGAATTTAGTAGGAGGAAACGATCGGCTCGAGGAACTTTCAAGGGCATTGAGGGTGTAGTAAAGAAACCAAAGAAAGCCCGACCTCGCGCCCGCTCAACTCCATGATTATGGCTTCCCAATGTGTGCGGAAGGCCACCGGCCCGATGGTGAGCATTCTTCACGAAAACTCTAGGAGAAGAGTAAGATGCCTAACGATTCTGTAGACCGTGCAGAACCCACTAGGCCATTGTTATATGTGACAGGAGTCTTTATTGGTGTCCGTACGAGTCGATAGATGACAGAATTTATATGCCATAACTCTGCCTAGTTTTTGGCTTTGGATAACCCTCTTTAATAAGTCTGTCCGAGGTACCATTTTTCTTCTAAACTTATTGATATCTTTGTTTTCCAATCACTGTGTTATTGTTTTTGGTTAAAGCTAGTATTATTCGAGATTTCTCGAACAATTTTATTTCATTTTTATGGTACAGTAAGTTAGTTGTATGTGAAGTGGTTATCTGCTGAGAACTAGTGAGAGTTTACACACTGTTTACCTCTTGAGTGTTTGTGTATCCTCTGTGTTTGCTATACATTTGCTGCACTTCATCGGCACTTGTTGAGAGCCTGTAAATGGTATGTACTTGTTACATTTCAACCGTAAGAGTTTCGCGAATGAGAATTGACTCCAAGGTGACTATGGAAGTTTTTTACCGATCAAATAACGTAAGGAATGTTTTTGAGTGTTTTGAAGATTTTCAACTTTTTTTTAAAACAGTTCTAGGTGGATAGACATCGCATTATTCCATTGGTATGTCGGAACCGTTGGTACAAGCACTTCCAACTGTAAGATTTTTCAAACTAAAATCTAAGATTTGTCTTCTGTACTTTTCGATGGTCTCGATATATTATTTTTCTTAGGTAACATATCTTCATTACTACCTTGAGGCAGCTGTTATAGCTACTATTGTTTATTTTTTCATCAGTGGTCGACGACATAAAAATCGTTGGTCGACGCTTACCGAGAAGGTTCGTTCATAATCCCGTTTTATGGCATATTTGTTTTGTTTTTTGTTATACCATGAGTTGTTCTAGCTGTGTCTCATTCGTTTGTTATTTATTATTTTACTGATCTGGTCACATTGAATTGAAAGTTTTGTCCAACCGATGTTACTGTTTTCCCAAAATTTTACACGAAGCTAGACCATGTCTTCTTATAAGATTTCATTTCTCGCGGAAAGTAGAGAAAGCCGCCAAATTAAAAAAAAGGTTCCAAGAATGCCATAAAATGGGGATTATTCATACCTTTAGTCGGCTGTTGGAAGGATGCTTTTATCGATAACATCGTCGAAGGAAATAAGCGGTTTATACATCATCTTCATGTTAGTGTTAAGAAAGCTGAGAATATGAAAGTTACCGAGATGCATTTGTCTACAGAAATGCTCAAGATGATAGGCCAGCGTGGGTTCGCACGAGGCCCAGGCTGTCGCCAGATCACTTCTGAACCTGCAAAACGCTGAAGAAGGGCTATAAAAAATTATCTCGGAGAAAGTAGCGGTAGTAATGGTCGAAGCTATGGAGGATCGCAATAGTTTTTTTGTAAAATATTCTTCCAGTTTTAAGAATGTTTTAGACTAAAATACTTAAACTACTGAAAACGAGATTCAAGTTTTTAAAAATTTAACGCCTGGACGGTAGAAGCAAACGCTAAAGACATATTGGCATGGAGGGCGAAATTCCTCTTGTTGAATCGTTTTTATCATCAGACTATGATCCTTGATTTAATATTTGAAAAAAAGTGAGCCCATGAGACAGAACAGAATTCAGTGTTGGTGTAATATGAAGGTATGTACCTTGTTGACAGAAATCTACAGGTTTTAATGGTTTCTACTTCAACTATTAGAATTCATTATGAGTTGAGTGAGACATGTTGCTTTTAACTAAGATGCGGCCATCACTTCGCACTAGATCCATTGTATTCAATGCATAGGCATTATGTGCTAATACAACTTTTCATTACTAATTCACAATATTATAAATATAGAAGCATAAAATACTTTACGTGATTGAGCTGACACGAGGTTGGTATAGCAACTTTTATTCGGGTAACGTTTGGGCGTCTTACCCTTCATCAGAGCTGCACTGATCCGAGTCGAAGGTTCACAGCTGGTCGTTGTCGCGACATGGAAGTCGACTACTCGAATAAATTCTTCATTCTTTCGTTACTATATTTGGGTCATTGCGACAACGACCAGCTGTGGACTTTCGACTCCGACCAATGTGGTTCTGAGGAGGGCGAAGACGCCCAATAGTTAGCCGAATAAAAGTCGCTATACCAACCTCGTGTCAACTCATTCGTGTAAAATATTATTGATTACTGTTGCCAAAGTTTAATGAAAGTTAGTTTCTGAGACATATATACATATATGAGCTTTTGTTTTCCATAATACAAGACCACCTTATCGCTTGTGTTTCATATTGTAGGAAAAAGATGAGTTGATAGCCAACTGGCGGCCAGAGCCTCTGGTACCAGATACACCACCAAATCACTGTGTGTTGAACCCAAAGCTTGCCGATAGGTGGGTGAATCGTGGCCATTCTTTATATCGTAAGAAAAAACAAGCTGTGAAGTCACTCCTGTTGGTCGTTTCAGAAAGATGACGAAGTATGTTTACATTGAAGGAAAGGAATTCTTTAATATGTCCACTTCTAATTTTTTGGGATTGATTGGTGAAAAACGAATTGAGGTACGTTTCGTTGCAGTAAATGTTCTGTGCATATTCAGTGCTTCGTTTGAACTATTGTAAAGATCTTCTGAAGTAAACTTGTGCTAAATTTATCATGAAATAATCTCCGTAATATTCACTGTAGTTCTAACTCTTTTTTTTATCAGGAAATCGCCAAGAAAACAATTCTTAAATACGGCGTGGGTTCCTGTGGACCACGTGGATTTTATGGCACTGTAGATGTTCACCTTGAACTGGAAGCCGACTTGGCAAAGTACGTTTCACACGTTATAAATAAGACCTACAGCTGAACCGGAGTTATTATTTGGAGTAACTAGATTGGATCTAGTAGACAACATAAGCGATCAGCATGTGTTAGAGGAGTGGCCGTTTTAACGCAACCTCATAACGTTGTGCCTTCAAATCTCACTTCAACCTGCGTGTTCCCGTAAACTAACATGCCTAACCGAAATTTCACAGTTCGCTGTTATCAAATGTCTTGTTTTCATGTTCATGGGATGTGAGGAAGCGGTGCTCTACAGTTACGGTTTTGCCACCATAGCTAGTGCTATTCCCGCGTACGCAAAAAAAGGAGACGTGATCTTTGTCGATAAAGGTATAATCTATTGTAGTGCTTTTTATTTCGGAAGTTTTACTATGTTCTTTATAGTAAACTCCATAATTAATTCTTTGAGTTATCTCATTAAAACTGTGAGAAATAAATCGAATTACTACAAGAACAAGCGTTGGCTGTTGTCTCTCTTGTTTACGACTTTTGAACTGGGAACGAGATTTTTATGTTTAAAAGATAAAAGGATGGGTACGAAAAATACTTTCTGAACTTTTCTGCATTATGTAGTGCTTCCAGTTCCTTGTAAGCGGTAATGCATTCTTTAAGCTATGGCATTTACCGTTAAGGTAAGCAGCTTTAGTTCTTTTATTCTACAAAGAACTGTTTCGAAGCTAAAGCTTCCCAAATCCATAGTTACATTTGGCAGATAACAAGCCTCATCTAAGAGTGTGATAAGCTTTTTTTGTTATAAAATATATGATTCTAATCACCTCTGACTGGTTCTACGTGAATGGGGTTGGTTTCGGTATGTGGTGCTTTCTAGGTGTCAACTTCGCCATTCAGAAAGGATTGCAGGCATCTCGAAGTCGTATCGAGTGGTTTAATCATAATGATATGAACGATTTGGAACGACTTCTTCAGGAACAGGAGCTCAGAGACAAGAAGGTTGGAAAGTTTGAAAGTTTTTGCGCAACTTAAAAATCGCACGATATATTTATCGTTCTAGAATCCGAGCAAGGCCGAAAGAATTCGTCGCTTCGTGGTAGTTGAGGGGTTATATGCAAATAGTGCAGATCTCTGTCCATTGCCTCGTATAATGGATTTAAAATGGAAATATAAGGTAAAGCTCTCCATATCTTACAGTTAAGTAGCTTCTTACTCACTGCTAAATCAATAGCTTGAGTCTGTTTATACTCCATCGTTCATATTAGTGATGAGGCACGTGCGGTCTTGTAATTGTTAGATCTATAAATAATGCATAACTGATAGTTTTTATTGTCACTTTTATTCGAAATATCTGGGACTTATTATTTTAAAGCATTAAGGTTTAGGTGCGTGTATTCATCGATGAAAGCTGGTCATTTGGAGTGATCGGAAAGACTGGACGAGGTATGTGATTTTTAAGACAGATAAAGCTGTTCGTTTATATACATGTATATGATTGATTTGCTCGTACAATTTGTTCACAAGTTATCTACACGTATGAAGATTGAGATAAATATACATATGGTAAATATATTAATCCTATTGTTAAATGCTGATGAGAAGTTCACTGGTCGCTGTTTTCTACCTGTTGGAGTATCGTACTGCATTCGATCACCGTAGGTGACGAGAAGATCAAGTGCAACTCCATTCGTCCAACCAAAACCAGGCTGAAGTGTCGGGACGTATAAAAAGTACAAGAATCAATTGAAAATAATCAAGACCAATGTAGTTGAGCTTTGCTGGATCTGCGTTTGAAAGAGGTTTCTCTGAATCCGAAAAAATATCTGGCAGTTACGTTGGAGTAATTTTCTACAGTAGATGTGATCTAAGGGATCTTTTTTCCAGAAATCCTAAAATTCATTGCTTTTTTGTTTCCCACATTCAGACAAAAATCTTTTGCAAACCTCTGTCATTATCTGTCTAAAAATATCAAGAAGGAAAGAAATTCTTCGGTGTGACATGTTCTAACACATGCAGCACGACGCTGCTTTTTAGATAACTGTCTGTAACTCCTCGATTATCAAAGTACCTGAGGAGTTGAGAACTTGATAAACTTTTAGATTTGGTCTTGCTTTCGTATCGTCCATGGTTTGATCTGGCTCAAAACATTGACGTTTATCGTCACCTCAATTTGAAGAACAGTTCGCTGTGAACTCTTTAGCTTCAGAAATCATTGATTGGTGTAGTATTTTAGTTATCCTAGCAGTTAAACTGGACTAACTTCAAGGCGGCGATTGTATTTCCAGAAGTATGGTTAAATGTTAGATTAAGTCGAGAATGGATAGTTACTTTTCTTTCTTTATTTCTTTTTTTTCCTTTGAAAACTGGCGTTTAATACAAACTTCTGCGTTTTGTTAAAGAGGACAACTAATAATGTCGTACTGCACATGCGTTTCTTTGGGGTTATATAGTCACATTTTTAAGCCATTGCTTCTTCGAAAATGGTTTTTTGCTTCTGCGATTATAAAAGTTAAATTAGGAGTCTAGCTATCTCAAGAAGCCGAATGGAAACTGACTGACCTGCACATCGTATTCTCCGCCTCTGCCTAGTTTTGGTAGGGACGACACTACGTCGTATTTTTCCCACATTGCCTTGTCGGCTTGGAACACTTGCAAGTTCGCTAATACCCACTTTTTTGCTAGAATGAATGCTTTTTGCTGCATCCTGAAAAGATTTTGGTGAACGTGACCTTATTGGCTGATATTAGCGGACGCGAATTCAACTAATACCGAGGATCGCCGGATTTTCGAAGACCTTCTATAATCATGTGATTAAGAGGGCTCCATCCATTGGGAAAATCCCACTGTTGAGTGCTTTGCGTTTGTAAACTGAAAACGAAACGGTTATTCAACGTTTTGGCGTTTATCTGTTTCATTTGACTAGTTTTCATACATTTTTTCGCGAGAAAATTCTCCTACCTCGTTGGTATTCCCCCTTTGTACGAGAACACTCCCATCTCTTCCATTTTTGCATATAAATCGTCACTTTTGGCCAAACTTAGTGGTTCATAGCATTGTGTGAAGAGCGGAACAGCGATCGAAGCGTAGAAGTCGGTATTGTGTTTTCGAGTTTTGAAGTTATAGTCGTACCACCCTTTTGCGTCGTCAACGTAGAAAGTCTTCTCGAATTGATCACGAAATTTGATGTAATTCGCGATCCACACCGAGCTTTTCTTGTGATTCCCTTAATTAGCAGTTATTGGAATAACAATTTTGTAGCGTCGAAGATTGCTTTCGTCATAGGTTAGCGTAAACTTACCAACTTCTCCATGCAAGCTGCCGAGAATATGTATATTATAACAAATGAATGCGTTCAAATCGACGGGAAGAATGTCTGCAGTTTGGATGGATGTGAGGGAATGCTTATCAGCAAACCATCGAATCGAGAAATCCCAGCCTGACTCAGCAGCGCTTGCAATGTTTTGGTGAAATTTACGCTTATCATTCTCGTCTTTAATGTTTTGCGCAGTTAGGTAGTCTTCTCGATATGACTCCGGTCTGAAATTCTCGAAGTTGAAGGTTTGTTCGGTGGAAAATAATAAGAAGAGGATAAAGTTCCAAGTCAAACCGATGTAAAATGACAGATCGCTTTTGATGGGCTTAAATGGCATGAATTCAAAGGTCTATGCAGTACATTTCGTTTGATAGCTCTGTCTACGCTTTAACCTAACAATCGTACAGAAATGTGGTCTATGTGGAAATTAACAATTTCCAGTGAAGTCACATTCTGTAGCAGTTTGCTAATTTGCAATCCCTAATTAGTTATTGTTCGTAAAGAGAAGTAAGTTTTGTTACCTTTACCTCGGTACAGTAGAGGGTGTTCTGTATTGATACATCTCGAAAGTTTCGCCATTTACTTCGATGAACACCGAACGATTCGTCTGCCAGAAGTGGAACTCTTTCTCGATTAGGGGAAGCATATCTCTAACAATTTGCTTGTCTCTGGTTGCGTGATAATATTCGTAGACCATCGGTGCGAACATTGGCGGTTGAGATCGTCGCAGATAGTATATTCGACCACCGTTCGGAACGAAACCATAGGTGTTGATCATGTAGGCGAAGTTCAATATCATACTTTTGGCTGTATCAGTCATTCCAGATGCTATTAGACCTTTCAGGATCCAATAAGCATCCCAATAATAAAATTCTCGAAATCTTCCTCCGGGTATGATAAATGGATGAGGCACGTAGATGAGAGAGAATCGTTGTGGTGATTGGTTCACAATCGGCTTTACTTCTCGACAGAGCTTTTTCCAAATACTGTTCAGTTTATTAGCGAATTCTCGCAACGTGCTATCCCGGATTACATTGAATCTCGGCGGATCTTTGGACCAGTCGGTAAGCTGACAGCTGAAATCTGACTATTTTTTCTCTGTACTGAGAGTTTTATTTACTCTATTTATGGCTTAAAAATTAGCTAAAATGCCTTGCTTACCTCTGGAGTTCGTGGCCTTCCTCATCGAAGTTCTCATCAAGGAATAGCCGCAGTTCTTCTCGTGAGATTTCGTTAACTGGTTGTGGGAACATAGCTTCGAAATCCTTTAACAATTTGCTGCCATTTCGACCTTCCTTCATCGGCTTATCAACGAATGTTTTCGAGTCATTGTAGAGGTGTGCGGACATCACTGCTTGTAGCAGTTTCCCACTGCAGTAAACCATATGGCGATTTGGTGCGTTAAATTCATCACAGGCTTCGATTTTTTTCAAAAGAGGAAGATTTCCTTTTAATATGATGATTTTCGACACGCTGGTGGGATTGGCAAACCGATTAGCAGAACTCTGCAATAATTTCCCTTTAGTGATGAAATCCTCATTTAGTTGCCTAGTATTTTATGAGGTAGTCAATGAATGTCTGGGCAGTTTCGACCGTGTTTTTGCAGGTAGATTTTCTTCCACAATCAACAGAAAGGTTGATATTACTGTCCATGATTGAGTTGATCTTAAGCTTACTGAACTTGATACAGCAGTTTTAAGGAAAATCGCCCAGTGGTTGTTTTATCTGGTACATTAATTGATTTAAATCACACCTTATACACCTAGTACAGTGGGATTGCCTACTTCGTCACAAATTATTCGTACTGGAAGTGCAGTGATAGTGATCTATATCACTACGCAAATGACCCAAGCTACCCAGCCGCTAGTTCGACATCTTTCCATCTGTGCCCACTACGCCTCTCGTCCTTCCGTGCTCGTGAAGCTGGTACCAGACCTGTCCGGGCAAGCCCACTAGTAATCCACGTGTCAACGCCGTAGCCCAAATAGAGGTAGCCCTCCGGGACTCCAGGGAGAATTGACATGATTAGTATTCAAGGACATACGTAACGAATACGGAAAATCCTCGTGCGGCAGTCGAACACAGGCGCAAAAAAGATTCGAAGACCTTCGCAGGTGGTGCATGCGAGGAAACGAATCGAACGCAAGAAGTACTAGGATCCGCACAGTGTAGAACACGTGATATTGGGTCATGTAATAAATAATACAAATGATTGAATGTAAAGCTACGTTAAATAAGTTTAGTAAACGAAGTCCTGACTATTTCAAGTGTCGCCACTCCGGAGTTCGTGTTGATTTGCTGTATTTCTGATTTTCGTCTTGACAACTTCATGCCACGGATTTCTGTTTATGATTTCGTAGATTCTGTGGTTGTTATTACTATTTTAGCCAGTTTTCATTTAGTTCTTGCAAGTCCATTTCGAAAGACTGATGATGTCATTTTCAACTTTTCCAAAAGAGTCTGGCATCAAACTAATGAAATCACTGTTATGAGTGCGTTTGTAACTTAAGTGGACTTAGTTTTCCCAACAGTTTAGAAAGTTTCGGTTTATAATAATTAATAAAATACTTAAATAATACTAGGACAAGGTGAAAATTTAAAGACGATCTCACCTCATGTTCGCCAACGGCCCTATCCGAGTCCTCGATGCTTGATATAGATCGAACATGGCGGTGCTTCAAATAGTTTTGTTGCACTAATAGAGCTAGTGAGGATGAGAACAAAGTTAAAAGTATTGCAAGCGATTCAATAACTTGCATTTTAATACCTGAAAATGTTTTATCTTTAAAAAGTGGCGGTACAGTTGAGAAGTGTGCTTTAATAATGAAAACAAAAGTTGGACCGGTTCGTTGCGAGTGAGTGTGCTTATTCGGAGTTGACGGTATTCCAAGTTTTTAATACTGATTATACCTACTTTACTCACTGCCATGTGACAAATTAATCCTTTTTAAAGCATGAGGTTAATGCAAGCGATTGCAAAAAATTGAGACTGCAAAACGCTTTTCTTCGATTACTATAATAGCCTCATGATTGATAAGAGAAATGTGGCGTTTAAAGAACAAAGCGGTGGTTGTCAGCTGCTTTTTTAGAGTTTCATTAGTTACTGTATCTAGTGAAGAGTGGAGCTCATACAACAAGCTGAATAATTGGCCAGGGAGTTTATAACGAAGCAAATAGGTAGTTGGACAGTTGTTGTTGTTGATTGGTGTCTGTTGCTGTTCATTGCTTCCATTTTGGATTTGTAAAGGGGACCATAAGCTCAAAGTTACTTGTACACGTAATTTTTTTTTATTAAAACGCTATCATTTAACATGGGTAAGATTATCGTTTGAGATGGAGAGGTTCTAGAGTTTTTCCTAGTCAGTAGAAAGGGATCTTATATGATAAAGCTGTTTCAAAGCATCACACCATTTCGAGATCACATATCAGATAAAACGTTATACAAGAAGCATAATGTCAACTCTTATGTATTGTTTATTCGTTTTCATGGCAGGGCACGATATGAATCATAACGGCATGGATGTTGAGATATGAGCAAAACACGGAACGTCAAATTGGCTTTGAATCTATGATTCCTTCTACCGGGTTCACGTTCTATCCAGTCCTCCCACCGAGCCCTTTGTTTTGCTTTCCTCCCAGCTTTACTCTTCTTTCTTTTTTTCTGAGTTTTGCTCACATCTCAACATCTTTGTGTTTGTGGTTCACAACGAGCATAGTTCATACAGCTTGTACAGGAATAAGAATGATATAATTTCTACCCAGACTAAGGATGTATTGAATAATTCAATCGAAAGGAAAGTGCCAGGAGAAATAAGTGAAAAGGAAAAATGGGTCAATTTTTATGGGTAGTGTTTTTCATATTGTGGTCAGTCACATCCATGGTTCACCTTATGCAATAGTGAACAGTTGTAGAAGTTCGTGTTTAATTGTTTCGAAGTAGGTATTCTGCGAGGGTATGCTGTGCAATAGCAGTTAGGAGAGTACGAGAAAGTATGGTTTAGATGTGAGATAGAAAAGCACCACAGAATAATAACGCAGCAGGACTCCTGAGGAGCACTCTGATTACAAAAGTCTCAACTCTGAAGCACTGCGCATCCTCGGTGCACGACGTAAATTTGAGCTATTACTCGCAGTCGTAATTCATATATACATAAAAAAATAGGAGGAATTTGCAATCTCCACAAATCCTTTCAATTACCTTCAATTTAGTGTAATCGTTCTACTATAAGTACAGCACCGCTTTCGAGACTGTCAGCATGCGAATGATTTGTGGTGCATGTCTCTAAAGTCCTTACGGTTAACGTACAGTGACATGTTTTCCTCGATGATACCAAATCTTTTGTTTGCTGAAGATTTTTAGATTTATGGCATCGATTGATGCTGCTCTAAATATTCTTCATAAGTTCTAAGATTTCTGTCTTCTACTTCAGCTTATGTCTGTTGCGCACTTTTTGTAAGAATGGCAGAGCGGAACCACTTTTCTGCCCTTTTTAACTGCTCCTAACCTTAATGTAGTGAAAAATCACCAGTTTACTAGTCTCACAATTACTGCTAGAAATTCAGTGGTATTCAAAATTTCTTTTCGTCCACTGCGTTACTCGAGCAGATGCGAAAGTTTTATGTATGCAGAATATATTTATTGCATATTGGTGATGTTTACCTTCATTGGTGTTTATCATTGCGGCATACGCGCGTGTGGAGCAGTGGTCGGAGGTGCCCAGCAACACATACGTGGAATCGATCTTCGCGCCCAAGGGCCACCAAGCCTTCCCTCTGAGGTCGGCAAATTGATACTAAACTTGTCTGGGAAGATAGCAGCATCGGTTCGATACACCGGTAGGCCACCACGGGTCGTTGTAAAGGCTAATTATGCGTTCAATCACCTCCAACGATGCTTAATGAAGTCGAATGCATGGCGTATCTCTGGTGTCGTTCAACGCCGAGAGCTCTATCCTTTTGTTACGATATTCATTCTATATGGAATTCATGGTGGTAATTATAAAGCGATTGAGCATATGCATACATATAGAGCAACCGCACCAGCTTCATCGAATTCCATCCACTATTCAATTTTTCTATTCAACTGTTGTTCAACTGGTTTGCTAATCATTAGATAACGAAGTCATCATTGCAACACCAGCGATGTAGAAGTACAAACGAAATGCGTCGCAGTTTTTTAAATGATGGATAGTTCATGTGAAACAATACGGCGCGGTGAGCAAACGACATTGAAATCTAGAGGAATGAATTCAAAGAAATATGTAACGAACGTACTTTGTGTGCGGAGCACTGACGTCACATTTCACAACTGGTTCGGTTTAGTGATGTGGAGCGTCAATATTGCAGCTTACATATTAGTTGTGTTGACATCAATTTCGGCGAGTTTTCGTATTAGCAATAATGCGATGGAAAAGTGCGTTCACATGGGCGGGCAGAAATTCACTTGTCAGGCAATTTAGACCAAAAAAGGTCAACTAGATATTCACATATAATCCGGTGCTTTCATATTAGTATGAAAGTGAACAAAAGTTGAACGACATGACAGGAATTAATTACACATCTGATAGAAATTGTAACAACAACTCCTCTTTCTTTAATGTGGTAGTGGTTTTTCATAGACGTTTCGGCAATAACAAAATCGTTGAGGCGATGCAACCAACAAAAATGGTGTTTTCGTAGAATGTAAAATTTCGAGAATAAAGTCCGAGTAAGAGCTGAAACTTTATGTGCCTATGCGGCTCTTCAATATTACGTCTAGTACAAAAAGGTGTTGAGGTTTTAGTTACATAGACGGAGTCACGGCGCTGCAGCTAGCGAAGACATGTTCTGAAGTAAGGCCGTCTTCTATAGAAGAGTTTCTAACCAGTGATGAGTTTTAACGAAATAGATGTAGCGTTAGTGGGCTACTAGTGGGATGCGCAGCATCTTTTGAATTGAAGTTTAAAATTTTAATCCACTTATTAGTAGCGTATTTATCATGAGCTGTGAGTTGAGAGTATAAATCGGTTTTGCATTTCTAAAAAGATATTGAAGGAGGAACATTTTTTCCCGAAATACGCCTCGAATGGCGGAAGTGTGCTACCTGGAGTATGAATTTGTGCATTTGTTATTGGTCGCGATTGCACAAACACTTAGCTTCTGAGGGCAAAATTGATTGATAATTACAGTATGAAGACAGTATTTTGATTTCATGTTTTTCTGTTCATATTTTCAATTAATGGGACATCCTTTTAGTAACGGTGGAATGTTTCATATCAATATAGGTAATCATAGAACGCGTGTGGCGCAGCGGTCTAAGTCGCCCCGCAACACACATGGACTCGATCTCCACGTTCATGGCCCACCAAGCCTTCCACAGCTCTGGGCTTTGCAGATTGGTACCATACTTGTCTGGGAGGATAGCAGCACTGGCTCGACACATTGGTAGGCCACTGCGAGTCATAGTAAAGGCCCCATACGCATTCAGTCATTTCCAAATGATGCTTAATGAATTCGAGTGCATGGCGCATACCTCAGGGATTGATCAACGCCGAGATTTAACCTTTATTATTATATGTAATCATTCCTTACTGCGAAAATTAATATTCTTTAGGATTACAACGCCTAATTTTCGAGACTTGAAGAAGAAAGATTATGTCGATTGTTTTTTCTGAATAAGCAAGCATTTTACTGAACTGAATTATGCGTGTTTCAGTTGGAGATGATTCTGCTGATATGGAAATTCACTTTAGAGATGAAAAGCCATTTTGTAAAGATTTATTAAAAGTACAAATTCTTTCATATGCCGAAAGGGCCAATGTTATGGGTAGTTAGTTCAATAAGCGAGTGTTTTTGCAGTAGCGGATGTCGGAGAAGTAAACGTGTGGATTACAGTGAGTTTTGTGCGGACAGGTTTACAGCTTGTCCGTCCGTTTTTTTTTGTCCGAGATGTGGGCGGGCAACACGTGATCACTTCATACTTTTTAACTGGTTACGTCGTTCGCAAACACATTGGTCAAATAGTTACAAGAGCTACAGTTGTGTCCGATGTGCTTTTGTGTCGGTGTACTGTTCCTAAACTTTAGCTGCTATGGTTGAGAATATACCGATGAGCAAAAGAAATTTCGAGTACTACTAAAATATAATGAAGAGAATAAAAGAGAATTTTGGAATTTTAATTGCTAGGTGTGACGGAACATTTCGCAGTACCAATCCATGATGTGGACATGGTAATGGCTTCATTAGAGAACGCTTCGGCTTCTACAGGCGGGTTCTGTGTCGGACGATCGTATGTCGTTAGTCACCAACGATTGTCTGGTGAGAATTGAATTTTTTTAAATGAATCGCTATGTGACTATGCTTACGAGATATTTACGATTGAGTAGAATTTTTACTAACTTTCGATGAATGCATGTTTGGTTAAACAGCTGTTATGGTTTCTCGTAGTTCATGACGATGGACCAGTTATAGCATTTCTCTTATATCTGGCTACTTTAGCCATTATAGTTGTCTGGGGATACCTGTCCAAGAATAATTATCACTTAAGCAATTAAGTCAGAATGAAAATACTGTTCCAAAAATATTTACATACGGTATTATATTGTTTGCTCAGCTTGCGATTTTCAATTTTTCAGGATTAGGATATTGTTTTTCGGCTTCTCTCCCTCCGTTGTTAGCTACAGCTACAAACGAAGGTTTGCGGATTATTAATGAGGAACCGGAGAGAATCACAAGAGTTCAGCGGTTTGCGGTTGTTGTACATCGTGGACTGAGTGCCGCTTTTGAGGTCAGTAATTGTAGATGGCCAAATCCTTCCACTCTAGTTTTGCATAATAGCTTAGTTCCGTGTTTTTTGACTTGGAATCGCTTTTTGGTGCTTGATTAAAGAATAAAGATAAGTTTTCAAGCTTCTCCTTATTAATTTTTTAAAACGTCATTCCAGGGAACAAATTTCATCTTGCAAGGTGTGGAATTAAGTCCAATGAAGCATATCATGTATAACGGCGAGGAAGCCGAAAAGAAGTTGGACCAACTCGTTGATAAGGTATTTTTCGAACTTAATTCACTAGCTCAATTCTTTTTTTTTTTTGGAATAAAAACTTCGTTCTTTTTGTATGTTTAATATATTTCTGAATTTCAAAGTCTGCTCTTTCTTTATCTGTCTTTGGTTTTTCTCAAGATTCATTACTTTAGCATTTTTATAAGCCTTTAACTTTCATATTTAGTATGAATTAACGTGATATTCGTGTGCTTTTCTGTACGGGTGGAAAAGGAGGCGTAATTATTGCGGCAGGAGCTCGAAATATCATCATCACATTTGGAGAGAAAGTAGTGTTTGTGAATCAATAATGCCATCTTGATTCCGGAAATTTTTCCGATCTGGTGATTTCGGCCTCGAAGTTAAGGAAGGCCGCAGGCGTTGCAATGAACTTGACTACGAGGAAGTGAAGGCACTGATGGAAGCAGACACGCGAACAACTGTTCGAGGGCTTGTAGAACAGTTTGGCGTAAGCACAAGAACTGATAGACTTGAATCGCATAGGAAAGACAAAGAAAAACTTGACAAGTGGATGCCCTACGAATTAAACGATAACAAAAAATCGCTGTTTTGAAGTATCGTCTGCTCTTATTTTGTGCTACAAAAACTACCCTTTTCTTGATCGATCTATTACGTGCGACGAAAAGTGGATTCTGTTCGACAACCGGCGACGTTTAGCTCAGTGGTTGGATAGCGATCAGGTTCCACACCACTTCTCAAAGTTGAAATCGCACCAAAATTAATGGTTATGGTGACTGTTTGGTGGTTTGCAGCCCAGCTGATTCTCTACAGCTTTTCAAATCCGGGCGAAGCGATTACAGAAGAGAAGTATTGTCACAAAATCGACGAAATGCACTGTAAACTCCAACAATAACTACCAGAATTAGTTAACAGAAATGGATCAATCCTTCACGATAGCGCCCGGCCTTACTTTCCGGAACCTGCACTGCAGAAGTTGAATGAGTTGGGTTACGAAATTGTGCCTCATCCGCCGTATTCACAGGAGCTCTCGTCTACCGGCTATCATTTCTTCAACCTCCTTGACAACTTCCCGACCGAGAAATGCTTCACCAACTACGACGACGCAAAAAGTGCCTTCAACGAGTTTATCGCTTCTAGAACTTCAGAATTTTGTGAAACTGGAATAAGTAAAGTGTTTGTTGTTGAGTATGAAAAAAGTTGTGGTTACTTAAAGCTTGCATTTAAAATCGAACACTTCGTATGTTACAACCTGATAAAAATGTGCCCTGTTTTCTAGTACTTTGATGTTGTGAAATCTGGAATTCAATTTTTTCGTTAACTAGTTTGGACTTGCAATTTTAAAAGGCATAAGACTTTCACTCCACGGATTTGCATTCCGTTCTTTCATTTTATTTATATCATTCGTGAGTACGTGAGCTGAACGTCGCAAGTTTTCACTTTTCTAGCTATTCAATGAGGCTGCGATAATGATCACACGTGCTCGATATTTGGAACATGAAGAGATGTTTCCAGTTCTCCCGAGGTGTGTGATAACTGGGTGTCCTCAGTTTTTTTTTCTGTCCTCTATATTTTCAATACATAACGAAAGAATCATATTACAACCAGTTAACGATTATTTACGTAATCTCATGACTTCTACTATCTCACGGTGGCAAGTAAATGTTGCTGAGTGTCGCACTGTAATGAACGGAAAGAGGCTACCTTCCAGTAGATTCACCCAACCTGAGGTGGAATCCGGAAGCCAAAACTGTGATTAAACGTGATTTACACATCGTCACCCTCGAGGACGAAATATCGTTGCAAAATTGTAAGCTTACTCCTAATTCACAATAGTTGGCGAGTCTTTGCGGTGTTTATTGTAGTGAATTACGAATAACCTGAAACAGTTGTTTTGGAACTGTAGAAGAAAAAGACTTGGCAGCTCAGAAAAGTAATAACTAGTTGAAAGTTGTACCGGAGCCGACACGGTTCGTAGTGATCGGAAATCGTTTGGTGTCGGCCTATGTTAGTGAAACAAAAAAATGAAACGTCAAGCTGTGAATGACGTCATTGCTTTAAGTAATATTGCAGAAAGACGTCGAATACTTTGTTTCCTTCATGGTTTTTTTCATGATTTTATTACTTTCAAGTAGTAAAGTAAGTGGGTAAATTTACAAGTATTTTTATTACTTCGATGGAGACGTATATGTTAAAAAAATTCTTATTGCAGAAACTTAAGATCGTAGGCACCAAACTTTATCCATTAATTATTTAATAGTCAAATAATATTTCTCCCATTGAACTTCAAACGAAGAAACACGCATCCATCATCTGAAACCACCTGCATCCAGTGGCAACTGGTTTGTCCACACGTCATCACAAAGACATTTTCTACGTGGAGACACACCGTGTGGACTGACAACCACTCGGTTCGAGATCCTTCACGTGGCCAAGATTCATAGAACACGAGTAGAATTTCTTGAAAATTTAGAGTTTTTCCTTATTTCATTAATCCGTATTTCGATTTTGTTTTTCAGTGCTCGTCTGATGGTTCAATCTGAAATGACTGAACATGAAATCGAACAAGCTTTGGCGGCTATTGCCAAGGCTGTAGCGGAACTGTGAAGCGGTCTGTCTTATTAAATGTCCCATCGATATTGTCGTTGTTCTAACTAGATTTTCCAAAAGTAGAAGCTGTTAAAAAGTCATTCGGAATTGAGTGCATATGTTTATTAAAGTGTATCGCTCAATCGAATTTGGCCTTTACGGTTTGAAAAACGTGCATGTAATTTATTTTCATTCACTTCTTGTATTTGAAAGCTTTTACATTGCTATATCTTCCCACTGTTGTTAACACTAACGAGAAATCGTGATTATGAACAATGAGCCGCTCACGCAAATAAATTCAGTGACTTATGCTCAAACTGTTGTTTTAGCTCTATATCGCTACTATGTGCGAGTGAAATATCTCTATAACCCAATGTCAATGCCAATCTCTACAAGGGGTTTGGGAACTCCACGTTCACTTTTTCCTTTTACCACATCTCCATATGCTTTTTTTCTTTCTTCTTTCTTGCTTCTCTTTGTCTTATTACTAGTCGAATATGACGAGATTCGGTTGATTTGGAACACCTTCCAATCGGCCAATGCATTAGGTGTTCACGGAAATGGTCAGACTTGTACTACATTATTGATCAGTTATGAATTTTGTGAATGGTAAACCAAGTGTATAGAAAATCGAGAAAACATAATGTGCACCTGTTTTGTCCCTGCAGTGCATTCTTTGTTATTCATGTTTCTTATAAGCAGTTCTAGAACAACGTCATCACGACGATTCTGTTTGAACGCTAAACTAGTTCAACGCATTCACGATCTTTGCAGGTTTTTTCGAAGATTGGTGTTAATTTCTCGACCATCAGAATAGGTGAGAAGACGATAATTTTACAAACTTGTAGAAGAGTGTGCTCTATCATGTGAAGGGTACACATGATTCTCATCGAATGCTTAACATATTTGCGATTCCATTTCTCAGAACGATTAAGATCGGAATTCAGATTTTTGAAGTTTTCGAAGTAAGCGCTACCCTTCCCTTATTCAACTGGCTTCATGTTTGAAATGCGAGTCTTAAGGAAAAAATACGTTTGTGAACTCCAAGAGGTTGGGGTTTCATCTTCACAGATTGGGAATTTTTATTCCTAACTAGCAAAGATTTGTGCAGTCTACACGTTTTCATTCGATTAAATAAAGTTTTCTAGGAACGTAGAATTTAGCTTAAGGTTAAGGCGTTCACTACATCTACACGTATGAATCATTCTTGAATTGTGCGTCCTGCTAAAAACATTTTTCATATTTATGATTTATGTTCTCTTCAAAGAAGATGGACAGGATTTTACTGCACATATAGTTTGTGACAGCACGTTCATGGGCAATACAGATGTCATAGGAACACAAACATTTTGGGTAATGGTCTGTTAAGATGGTTATCGTTTCTTTAATATTATTAGTCGGTTTTTTTTTTGCACAGTAATTTCTCTGTTAATCCATAAACAGCCTTAAAACCTGTCCTGTGATTGGTCGTCAATCGACCACAGCTCGCGCCAGCAATCTCCATTTCTCGTCATCACATACAGGAGTAGCTCTATGAGTTCTGCTAACTTTAGACACTTATTGAGCAGTACATTTTTTTTTGTAGGATCTTCGTAAACGGCATTGACTTAGGTTGTTCGCTTAATTCCATTGGACGTAAATGAGGCAACACATCAAATCTTTTTATTGTGGGCAGAATTTTGCTAACAGAAATGCCAGGGGTGTGAGAATACCATTTGATCGTCGTGAAAATTCTAGAGACCGTTCCCGAAGGGCTAATGAACTGCATACGACATCATGTGATGGAATGAATACCATTCAGGCATTTCTCCATAAGTCATACTCAGAATTCCATTAGCCTCATAAAAGGTTTTTGAAAGGCCGATGCTGAATGATGCAGGCTGGATGGTTCTACTATACTGAAGAAAAGTTCCAAAACTGTGGGCAACTAATGCAGAGGAATATATCACAATCTTGTTGGGAAGGAGAGACCTTATCGATTAACTTGCAACAATTGATAGTTCTATCTTAAAAATATTTAGAACGTTAAGTTGGAAATCTAGAAATGACAGATTTCAAAAATATAGTTATACAGTCAAAAAATATAGTCAAAAATATAGTTATAGTGGAGTTTCTTCTATAAGCTTTTGTCGTCTTCTAGACGCTCTAATTTTTCTCCTTTAAACTACAGTATGCGGATAAAGCAAGCTGCCGTTAATGTGTTAAACTTTGAGACGTTTTCGCTTATAGTTGTGCCGTCTGCTTATTACTGGCCGTCGTGCATTTTTGGTATCTCACGCTACCAAATGACTTCATTTCCACTTTATGTGGAAACTTATACCATCGGTAATCGAGTGTATCGGCGAGGCGCTTACAAAGGCTCCTCAAGTCGTCCACAGGGAACTGGAGATACTCCTGACATGTATAATGACGACGACGATGAAGGTTGCAGAAGACGCTACGAAGATGTATCGACAGGTTCGTCAAAGTTTGCAGTTTTGTTAAGAATGAACTTAGGGGTTGACTCGTCTCTCGTCGACTAGCATTTCTTCATCTGTCTAGTTTTGACGCTGCGATTTGTGCCCATATTGGTAAATGTAGATTCTGGTTAAAGTTTATGCTCTGAAGTTTAAATATTGTGGACAGGTTGATGTGTAAAAATTCTGTGCTTGAATTGTTTCTCACAGCAGTTTCTCCATGGCGCACCCAGTAACTGGTTTCGATGCATAAATCACCAATGTCTAGATCACTAGCTCATCAGCGATTCACGTATTGGAGGAACTATACACATTTATTTCTTGGAAATCTTATCAACAGTCAAGTCCAAGTGTTCGCCCAGACTTACGTAAAGCAAAGTGGTTTCTCGTTTTAAAGTCTACCATATGAATTTTTTCTTAGAAATATTAAGCGTTGCTCAATTTTTTTTTTGACGTTAACCCGCTTTAACGGAGGAGGTTTTTTCCATGAAATATGCAATAAAGAGCTGCTGTTCAAAATCAGGAATAAGAGATTTTTCAAACTATATCAAAGGGATAAAAAGAATAAAGCGCTCGGCGTTGATCAATCCCTGAGGGATGCGCCATGCATTCGTCTTCATTAAGTATGGTTGGAGGTGATTGAATGCATATTTGGCCTTTACAATGACTCGCGGTGGCTTACCGATGCATCGAGCCAGTGCTGCTATCCTCCCAGACAAGTCTGGTACCAATTTGCCCACCCCGAAGGGATGGAGAGGGTGGTGAGCCATGGGCGTGAGGATCGATCACATGTTTGTGTCAAGGACGCCTCCAACCGCTGCTCTACACGCGCACAGTGAAGATACTGACTATTAATTTCAATATTGAGTAATTATTCATCTGTATTCTTTACTATTATTATTTTAGATGTAAAATTCGGGTCGTATGAAATAGAATTATTATTATTATTACTGCGAAAACTAATAAGACATGAAGAAAAGTAGTTACTGTTAGTAGTAGTAGTTCGATAAGTGTTTGAGATCTAAAAAAACCGAACTGTTAATAGAATTTCCCATAGCATTGTTTTTTTTTGAAGGCCTGCTAAAAAGCTTGGTGATGATTCAAGAACTTACTACTTCTTAGAAAAGACATATCTGCTTCTTGAAACGTTCTTCGATCACTTAGAGCGCAATAACCCGATAACACCTATCACATGCAGTTTGTTTATTCACGAAACGCATCCATTGTTCGTTCCACATCAATTAAGTAGCGCACAAAAATCCGATAAAACTGTGGAAACGGTCCGGATAATTAGTGCAATGATTAAAGGACGAAAATGTCCAGCGAAGAGTCAGTTTAGTGAAATAACTGTTTTGAGGAAACTGAGTTCGAATCCGAGAAAAATCCGAGTTAACACAAAGCACTGATATGGTGGTGCCGTTCAGTGCGCTAAGGATAGAGCTCAATTATAAAATGAGGTTTCGTTGTATTTTCTATTGTCTCAAAGCTAATGGAACCCTATTATGAAATTGCGTACGTAAATATACTTATGTTTCTATCCTATAGGACAAGGTGCGTCGGCTCCATTGGATAATCAGTTAGTGAGGATTCCTTAGTGCTCTTAGTGCTGAGTTATGCTATATAGTTACAGTATAAGTAACCATCGTAAGAGCAGATTCGATGAAAAGTAGAAAAAGCAATTACAAAACCAGAAAAATTGTAGCCAAATCGGTGTTGAGTTGATGCTCGTTAAATATAAGAAATCTATATGAGCATTAAATTTACAAGGTTTTTGAGGTTTTCAACATTAAAATGTCGTCGAGAATGATTCAGTAACAACATCTTTCTTCGTAGAACTTGCCGTTCGATTGTGCAAGCTGCAGAAGCAGGAGCAGCACCAGCATTGTGCAGTTTTTGTAAGAGAAGTTATTTAAGATATTACTCGTAGCAAAAATCGTTTGACATTCCCGAATTTTCAAGGATTCTTTTCAAGTGTTTCTCCTGTCTTTTAGTTTATGAACTACTTTGATCGGAACTATGAGAATATTTAGAGGACATCTGAAGCTCTCTATTCATTGTTCCTGAGATGTTGACAACAATCACCTTAATGATTAAAACACTTTTGAGAAAAGTGAAAGAAGAGGTCGAAAATCGCCAAACCTAACATGAAAACGTACGTGGTCGTCATAGGGAAAGAACGGATTACTGGTAGTGCTCAGTTAATATCCATCGAATCCAGGCCGTTGTGGGTTAAGGCTAAGTTTTCTACTTTGCGACTAGTTTACTACTAGGACGGCGATGATTCTTGCGATTACTCAACTGAACTGGTTGATATAACAGGCTGAAATTTAATATAAGAACTGTTTTCGAGCCAGGACATGTTATAGTGAAGACTTTCTTAATGTGGTTGCAACAGTCCGCGTGAATTGTCTTATTACTCGCAGAGGGCGAAATCTGCTGAAAGTGTGGACTGTAGTGGGTGTGGAAATTCGGCAACATTAATGAAGATTATAGAGTATTCTCAATGGAAGACCACCAGTTTTATTCTTTTAAAAGAGCGAAATCCCATAGTTAAATAATCGTGTTACCTAAAGTAGACCTTGTTAAGTTTAAATATGTTCACTTTATTAAATAAACCTAGAATTCCATGTTTAAAACGTCTTTAGGGGTTGCACGAATTAGCAGACTTGTACGTCTGTTTTAGGCTGTCCCTTATTGCACTCTCTGTATTGCTTAAAGCGTTGAGGTTACTGTCATTTTTTTGTGCTGCTTGCAAGTCTGCGGATCAGCTTTCTAAAACAGTTCACTTTCCTGTCTACTGTGATTATACTAGGAGCTTCATAGGAAGTTTTCAAATCGCTTTTGTTGACTAATTTACTTAACGAAGAGTTCTCCACTTGATTAGGTAAGGTTATGTTGAATCAGCTAAACGTCGTTTGAGTTCTGCTGTAGTTGACAGGGTTCGTTAACGCGGTGTTAATAGTCTTCGATGGGAAACGTATTTGGCATTTCTTGCGAATACGTGCCATTGGACATTCTGAGTGGATGATGTTAAGCGTTAAATAGCAATATACTGGAAAAGAACACATGCTCCAGCTGCCTTCTCGTTGGTCGTCGGGTGATTCGAGTGAATGCTTGATAGTATGATTCATTTTCATTTTGAATTGTGAAGACTTGAATACGTCACAGATTTTACTGTGATAGTATAGTATAGCACAAGCAATGGGAAACCGTAGAAAGAGGCGTACACGCAATTATCACCACGCACTATAAAACGGAAATTTTGCAGATTCAGAATCTGAGGACATTCAAAACGGCCAATACGAAAAAAGGATAAACCCTATCGAATCATTCAATCATCACAGCGTGCATTTCCTGACCCCATTCATGAATCCGTTGTGTCAGCCATTGTTAGTCAAGCTGTACGTTCACGACAAATGATCAACAACTTGACAGATAGTAAGGTTTGCTTCGAAAAAAAAAAAAAAAAAAAAAAAAAAGTAAGGTTTGCATTCATCCTCGTCGCGTACAAGAGTGGCCTAATGCGTTGTCCTCGCTGGAAGGGAAAAGGAACATAGTATTCTTATTTTACGATTTCCGTAAAGAAGTCTGATCGTCTGCTAAATAGTGTTTTTGATATGTGCTTAACATCCTATTGGTCCTACTGGCAAACGTTCCTTAGGACGATAGACGTAAGGCGCATTACGTGTGGCCATCAGCAACTTTTCTTTATTACTATTAATTCCAGGTTATAGAGAACCGTGCCCTGCAAACACATTTAATTACCCAGCATGTGAGAGAATATTATTGAAGATCTCTAGAGTGGATTAGACTTCACAGTATAGTCATACATGCTTTGGTGGTATATAATCATTTTTTGGCACAGTGTCAGGCCAAGTGTAAAATAAAAAATTACTGACACTTCCATTTTCAAATTCTTGTCCTAAGTCGATAAATCTCGCTTTGGACCAAAAAATTGATCAGTTGACATAACGTTTTCGGGATATGTTGATCTTTTTACGTTTTTATTCCTCTTGTCAGGTATCCCTGCTAAGCGTGAACGAATGTCACCTAGTGAGAGAGGCGAATCACCTAGAGAAGTGACTCCAAAGTTATGCGGAAGCGATCCACGAATCTCCTGCGATAATGGAAAATATGTGGCAGAGTGAGTAATTAAATTGTGGATTAAGGAATAATTTTCCCTTCTTTTCAATGAGAACTCTCGCATTTTTTTTTTACAATGAGTAATGTTAACCGGTACAGCCTCGCCACCGTATTTCGTGGTTGGCCCAGCCGACAGCGAGCAATTTTTCGTTGGCTGTGGGCTTTCTGGTTTTTTGACGGTAGAAAAAATGATTTTCCTATAATTAAAGCGCTTCAGGGTTTATGATTACAAGAGAATTGTAGAAGAAACTTTGGTCTTTCTTTCTATGGGTGTTCATGAAATATATGTTGCCATTTATACCTTGATTGTTGTCAGTACCTAAAACTATTGCACACCCACTTTCAGTCTATTTAGGTGTTTCTCGTATACGCACATTCTATACAATGAACATGGCGATTAAAATGAAATGACAATTAATTGTCGCTCGAGTAATAGATCAAAAGTTTTCCAAAAATAGGCTTTTGTAAATAATTAAGTGTACAGGGTGATTTTCCTGATCTCATTCCTATGTTTTCATCTGCTTTCAATTATATACGGTATAAGTATACATAGTGCGGTAAAAAATACCACCATAGGTGCCACTAAAACCCAAAATGGGCACTATCATTTCCATATCATTGTTTGGTCCAGTTCGCTATGGACACAATAGTGTCTATGCGAGGTGTTATAAGTTAAGTACAGGAATCCAGCAGTAGTAAATATGACCACAACGTTGCTGAGATATTTGCAAAACTCTGGACCGCAGGTGTCTATGGTGGGGAACGAACGCGCTATTGTCTAACTAGCTGAGAGACAGGCAAAACGAAGGACCCGCATGGTGTGGTGGTGAACGCGTTACTCCCCGGAAAGGACAACAGCGCGTTCGTTTCCCACCATAGACACCTGCGGTCCAGAGTTTTGAAAATATCTCAGCAAAGTTGTGGTTGTATTTCGCTTAGTAACCTGCCGTGAAAATTGTAGTAGGCAGAAAATAAAAGGTAAAACAGTAGCAAATATGTTTATTTATTCATTAAGAATATTTGAGCAATGAAAGCGAAGATTTCATAGAGAGGAATTCTTATGTTCTTTCATCTGTTCAGGGCAAGATAACGTTTCAGTCCATTTTTAAAAAATAGTCCAGATAAATTGTCGCAATACACATTGTTCGTTGGCTCCATCCCACTCCCTGGTCTAGTCAACGTCGCTACCGTTATTGGATCGTCAAGTTTGTGCCAGAATTGCCTGAGAGGATAAAAACACGGACATGATAAATCGAATCGGTAGGGTCGACTAAGTTACTGGGTTGGTCAAATGTGTATTCAGTCATCCTTACGATACTTGATGGAGTCGAATGTATAGTACTGCAATTCATAAAGGCTTGTTCAGTTTGCTTTAATTGCACACTGGAGTAGAAGTAACAGGTACGAAAATCGAAAAAAGTATGGAGATTTTTGAATAAATTTTAGCGTATGCACGGATTATTGCAAGTATGAAGACTTTTATAAGGGGAAAATTGCATTTTTTCATTTATTTGCTGGGGTGAATTGCGGTGAAGTTAATGTGAGATAACCTCAATGATGCTGAGATACTTGCAAATCTCCAAACTGTAGGTGTCTACGGGGGAGAACGAACGCACTATTACCCTTTCCGAGGACTAGCGCGTTCGCCACCATACTATGCGGGTTCTTTGTTTCGCCTCTCTCAGCTAGTTCTATCGATCAGCGCCATCAGCAATCACCCGTCAACGGGATTGATCTAGGGAACCCAAATCGGCAACGAACCCAGTTAAGCTGAGGCTGTAATCGATATCATAGTACCCTGCCATGAAAATTATAATAGGCAGGAAATAAAAAGTTAACATTATAATATGAGATATTCGCTACCTTTTTCCTCAGTTGTTGCTTCCAAAAGTCATTTAATATCTTATTCAACGCTTTAGTTTTTTACAGGTTTCCAGTTATTTGATCATGGGATCGTTCTGTTCTAGGATTTATGTGCCAGCTGCTTTCCATGGAAAGCTGATTGGGACACGAGGGAGAACGCGGAGAGAGCTGGAAGAGTCCACAGATTGTCGACTCACAATTCCTCGCAAAGGACAGTCTGGAAATATTGGTAAGACTTAAAATAGCGTAGTAAAAGGTAAAGGATAAAGCTGTTGGCTTCGCTTATTTTTTGAGCGATCTGCCATATATTCGGACTTTATGGAGCATATCGTAATAATTCCTACGACCGACTTTCTATTAACCTCGGCATTGATCAAGTATTTCTTTATATTCGTGTTGAGCAAACGCATGGTGTTATTTTATTCTTTATTTACGCACAAGCTGACGTTTCGGCGGATTTCGCCTTCCTGAGAGCCTGGAAAGGTCAAATTGATTGCAGTCTACCCGCCCAAATACCTCCATAACCAAATAGAGAAAACGCTAAACCAAGATTTCAATCACATTGGACACAGAATGGCTTCATCGCATGCTCACCGATTTCTATGAGTCCTCCACTAAGGCGTAGTAAAAGGTAAAGGATAAAGCTGTTGGCTTCGCTTATTTTTTGAGCGATCTGCCATATATTCGGACTTTATGGAGCATATCGTAATAATTCCTACGACCGACTTTCTATTAACCTCGGCATTGATCAAGTATTTCTTTATATTCGTGTTGAGCAAACGCATGGTGTTATTTTATTCTTTATTTACGCACAAGCTGACGTTTCGGCGGATTTCGCCTTCCTGAGAGCCTGGAAAGGTCAAATTGATTGCAGTCTACCCGCCCAAATACCTCCATAACCAAATAGAGAAAACGCTAAACCAAGATTTCAATCACATTGGACACAGAATGGCTTCATCGCAAGCTCACCGATTTCTATGAGTCCTCCACTAAGTATGTCACGTGGAGACCAACCGCACACAGTTTACATGGAAGCGTAATGTGCCTCTCACAGCAAAACAGCAGTCAAACAACAGCAACACAAGTAGTTTTGCAAATATCAAGTTGGAATCTTTGAAGAATTTGTATTATTCAGGAAAGATTTTGAGGCTACATTTCGCTCATGTCCTCTTGTTACAGCACTTGTTCTTCTAATATGAAAAATTTAAAAACAGACTGCTGTTTTGGTTTGAGGCGCATTTCCATCTAAACTCTGTGCGGTTGGTCTCCACGTGACATATCTAGTGGAGGACTTATAGAAAGCAGTGAGTATGCGACGAAGCTATCCTGTGTTCAATGTGATTGAAATCTTGGTTTAGTGTTCTCTCTGTTTTGTTATGGAGTTGTTTGGCCGGGTTGACTGCAGTCAACTTGACCTTTCCAGGCTCTGAGGAAGGCGAAATCCGCCGAAACGTCAGCTTTGTGCGTAAATAAAAAATAAAATTACGCCTCGCGCTTGCTCAAGAACAGTAGAAAGAATTTATGGAGCATATAGGTGTGACGGGATGCATATTTGTCCTATGTAAAGACTTTCGATCGCTTTCTGGTGTATCAAGCGGGTGTATCTATCCTTCCAGACAGGTCTGATTTCAATTTTCCGATCACGGAGGAACAGGCTTGCTGTGAACGGAGTGTGGGATCGAACTAACGATCACGTATATTTCAGGGCACCTCTAACGACAGCACTGCACGAAGATGAAACCGATTATTTCACCTAGTCGGGAAATTCCACTTATGCAATATAAATGCCAAGGGCCGCATGTGGTGCAGTGGTCGGAGGCGTCCTGCAACGCACACGGGAAATCGATCTCGGCATTCATGGCCCACTAAGTCTTCCGTCTCTCCGGGGTGGGCAAATTGTTACCAGACTTGTCTGGGAGGATAGCAGAACTGGCTCGATACATCGGTAGGCCACCGCGACTCATTGTAAAGGCCAGATATACATTTAATCACTTCCAAACGATGCTTGATAAAGTCGAATGCATACTGCATCCCTCAAGGAATTAATCAACACCGAGAGCTTTATCCTTTTATAGTTTTTAAGTGCAGAATGCATATCGATTTCCAGCTGTTTATTCACTTCAGTCGAGATTTCTCAGAGGAGATATTGTTCCTTCTCTTCCTAGTCACTTCTCTACAGCTCGAAATTTTGAGTATGTGCTTACTTCGTACCCCTTTACAAAGGATGCAGCGTTGTTTGATATTGAAGGAAAGGAATCGGAAAGTGAATGTGTATGCACGCATGTGTGTGTGTGTGTGTGTGTGTGTGTGTGTGGGTGGGTGTGGGTGTGGGTGTGGATGTGGGTGTGGGTGTGGGTGTGGGTGTGAGTGTGAGTGCTTATGCGGATTGTATTCTACGAGTTAATTCGGCTAAAAGCTTGCAATCGAGTGACAGGGAAGTATATGGGAGGCGGTTAGGAGTCGCCTCCAACAAATAAGCTCCATGTCTACTCTGGGAGAGCCTGGCAAGCTACCCGTGAGTATAACCAGCCCCCACGTTCAGAGCCCAGCAAGCTATACGTGGGTATCAAATATGCTAAACACAGTAAAAAAAAAAAACGGGCCTCATTCCCCTGACTCCGAAGGCGCCCCCAATTCCGCAGCGTTGGATTGGACGAGTACCGAGAGGCTGCTAAAATCTCAGGGCCAATGGAAGCTGCCTGGATTACAAAGAACAATGTTGACGATCTGTACCCACAATGCACGCACACTTGCATCCGAGTCCTCGTTAGAAGACTTGCTCATGCGAGGAGGAGGGTTGAGGTACGACGTCATCGGCCTGATCGAAGCGAGAAAACGCTACCCATTCAATGCCGTCTATGACACCGGAGAAGAACTGTTTTTCGGAATATGCGACAGTTGAGGAGTCAGCGTCGGAGTTCTCGTCAATAAGAGTTTGTCTATGAAAATCGACTCATTCGAACAACTTAATACCGGAATCGGACGTTTAAGATTGAAAAGATGTGGATCAATATCGTCTTTGACAATCTTCTTCGTTTACGCGCCAACATCAAACTATGACAAAGAAAAAGTCGAAGCGTTCTACATGGACTTGGAGAAAGTCTACAGAGAAGACCATGCATTCTTCAAGGTCATCATTGGAAATTTCAATGCCAAGATTGGACCAAGAGGGACGTCTGAAGGACGTCACATTGGGACCCATGGATTAGAGTGGAACGAACGAGTTGAGCGGCTAGCTGAGTTTATCATGGCGACCAAGACCATCCATGGTAACTCGCAATTCCAGAAGCACCACCCTCAATGCAGGACATGGATGTCTCCCAATGGAGAGTAAAAAAAGGATAAAGGATGGAGCTTTTGGCGTTGATCAATCTCTGAGGGATACGCCTTGCGAGGGATGGAAGGCTTGGTGGGCCATGGGCGCAGGGGTCAATTCCACGTGCGTGTCGCAGTGGCGCCTCAAACCACTGCGCCACACGAGGCCTTTGATACGCCCAATGGAGAGTACCATAACGAAATAAACCACATCATTACTAAACAGAAGGTTTTGCCTAACCGATGTCGCTGTTGTCCCAAAATTCTACACGGGATCAGACCACCATCTCCGTGCAAGATTCTGTTTCTCGGGGAAAGGAGAAAAGCCGCTAAATTCAAAAACCGAAGCACCAGAACCGCCATAAACTGGGACTTATTCAATTGAATTGTCGGCTATTGGCAATATTCCGCCGTTTTCGATAACATCGACGAAGAATACGATCGGCTCATTGAACATCTTCACGTTAACGTTATGAAAGCTGAGAGTTGAAAGTCACCAAGAGACGTCTGTCTCCAGAAACTCTCGAGCTATTACGCCAGCGTGGCGTCTAATCGCACGAGCTGCAGGCAGCCGCGAACTAACGTCCTAGAACGTACAGAAAGAGGCAGACAGGCGATGAAAGAAGATCTTAATGGGAGAAGAACAGCAGTTATATCGTAACTGTGGAGATCAGGAAAAGCATTCGCAAAGCCCACCGACACTTCGCCAATTACAGGACCAAGGAGCATTCAATCACCTCCAACGATGCTTAATGAAGTCGAATGCATGGCGCATCCCTCAGGGATTGACCAACGCCGAGAGCTTTATCCTTTATCCTTTTATGATGAACGACTTAGCTCCAGGGCTGAGCAGATGGAAACGAGCGGCTTGCGGAGCTTCAAAGAACATCGAGGATGTAGTGAAGAGAACAAAGAACACCCGACCCGATTCCGTGCCACCTTTTCGACTCAACGGTAGTTTTTACCTTAACGTATTCGTCAGAAACCTGTTCGCTAGATGAGGATGATGGAGGATCACTCAGCTTTATCGAAAGCGTAGTCGAAAGGGCGTTGCTAGGATTATCCCGTTTCAAACAAGTAACGGATGTGATCCGAAGCTCCTATCTGCATCAACGATCAAAAATCGGAGATGCCATTCTGTATGCCAAACCGCCGAAGATAAGGTGGGCCGGAAATGTATTGCATATGAATGACAACCGATGGACGAGAGCCGTTAGCAACGGGATTCCTCGGGATGTTAAACATACTGCATAAAGACCACCGACCAGATGGTCAAAGTTTTTTCATGAGCCTAGAAGAAAGATATAATGCTCGACGAGTCCCTAGAGCGACCGGAATCCACTGGGCTATTCTTGCATGCAACAGGGAAAAATGGAAGAATTACTGGCGCCGGCTCGAGTCACTCGACGATCAGCCCAGGAATACTGGTGGTTCAGGTGAAGATTTTTACCTTTCGTTTTTTTTATCGTAGTCATAAAATAATCGACAATTTTTTTTTGATTCTTATACAAGTTCAAGTACCGTACAGTCACCATTGTCAAAGGTGAAATTCTGCTTTACACAATTTGCCCTTTCCGTTTTATGGAGTTCGGAAATGGTCTTTTCCAACTTATAGACGAGCTAAATTTTTATGCCAAGGAGACACTGGTATGACCTGTAGTACAAATTCGAATCCACTTCCAGCATGCAGCATAAACTTCATTTCTCGTTTGGATGCCGGCAAATTGGCACTTAGTAGGCTATTTAGTTATAGGGCTGTTTTTGGCTTTTCTCACTGTATTAGCTAGACTCGTAGACATTGTTTTCCCTCCAGTTCTGAATTGTGGTTGTTGTTTATTTGACTTCAACGAAATTTTGACTCCTGGTGTGGATTTCTTAGTGCACGGATTTATGAAATTCTCCAGCATTTAACTGATTTCAGCAGCTTACCCACGAGTAAATTTCGACATCCATTTACCCTCATATCTTATCACTGTAGAGTGGTAATTCATGTCGTTAAGTGAATGTACTAAACAAAATGTTCCTAGTATATTGAGTCCATTTGCTCTTACATTTTCTTGGTTTTGCATAAAATTGTTGTATAATTAGCCTTTTTTGACATCATTCACCTGGATTCCAGAAATCAAATCCTTCACGAGTGTTGAGAATGTCCAGCGATGTTTGGAAAGAATAGAGTTGCTCGTCGCTGAAGCAAGGAAGACGGTATGCTTTAGATTATTCGCAGAAAATCTGATTTACAGTTACCAAGAGTATGTCTTAGTGTTATCATGTTACCACCTGTTGTGATTGAGCTCAATGACTTCAATGCTCAACATGTGACTATTTATTTCTTATCGAAAGATACCTAATATACCTTCATAGCGCAGTGGTTAGAGGTTCTCCTGCAATAAAAATATACGTGGCTTCGATCTCGCGCCTGCGCTCGCCAAACCTTGCATCCCTTCGGAGTTGGCAAATCGGTACCACACCTATATGTGAGGATAGCAGGACTGACTCGATACGTCGTTAGATCACCGCGCTTATAGGCTAGATGTTGTATAGGCCAATATCCATTCAACCGCCTCAAACGATGCTTGGTGATGTCGAATGCATGGCGAATCCCTCAGGGATTAATCTACGCCGAGAGCTTTATCCTTTATTTGTTTATAGCTTTTCATCTCGGAATGTATAGAGGTTAGGAATAAGAAGTGAAAAAGCATAATTCATTGTTCTATTCTTTGAGTTAGCTCCATACATTATGCTCCATTAAATATATCTAGAACAACTGCGTAACATTCGATTCATTTCTTTTGTTTGCTTATTCTTTTCTGCTGAAATGTTTTTATTGGAACACCGGCAATTATAGCGGTAAGGAAACATAATGAATGTTATTACTAATGACGAAGGTATGCATAACTGATACGCGAAGGAACGTTTTGGCCAGATTGAGTCATGTTTCACTCAGTGTGTGAACGGCCAAACCGTCGTCGTCGGTGGCTGACGCGCAGAACTGGACGTCGTCACCAATGTGTTAACCATTGAAGAAGGCGATTGAGTGCGCGTTTAGTCCATAACAGTGACTTGCGCGGATCTGCCGATTTTCGGATCAGTGTTTTTATCCCCAAGCAGTCAGATGTAAATTCGGCGGCTCTGGAGGGATCGGGTTCGTTAGGTTATATCGGAGTTTGGGATCGCATCACCGAAAATCTGTATGACAGAGAGCTTGTAACCACTGCGTTACATGTGCCTCTGCGCTAAAAGTTGGGAATATGACCATTAATTTGTATTTATTTGACTTCAGTAAGAAAACATTTGAATCACTTAAGGAAATCACTTGAATTTACATTTGCTAGGCTGTAGCAATGATAGTTCTGCCGACTGCTTGTCGGTTTTAAGGCACCGGTCACTCATTTCGTTGCCATTCCATGTGCACAACCAAACATCGTACAAATGTTCGAGCTTTTCAAGGAGGCCGTGCTTAACAATGAACGCATTCCGGTTAGTTCGACAAATCATGTTACGTTGTGTGTTCTTTGCTTCATGTTTCATATGTATAAACCTGAAGTACTGATTTTATCAGTGAATTTCAGCATGAGTCCAACATTCAAGAACGCTTAACAACAGAAAAGAAGGTTTAGCATCGAAAGTGTTATAGTGTTTTTTTTAATAGTACCCAGGATCGACTTTCTATTAACCTCGGCATTGAACTATGAATTCGTCGTTTTGTCTCTCAGCAATCGCGAAGTTGTTAAACAGCATACGTTTACTTCCATACAATAACACACATACAACACAATCGCAGCTGACGTTTCGGCAGAATCACCTTCTTAAGAGCCTGGAAGGTATACTAATACGTAGCTTACTAGGTCAAACACTTCAACAGCACAAACAGAAAGATGAAAATCTGACCGGTAATTATAAGATCAACGGCTCCTCGAAAAAGCCCACCGCTTTTTCACCTATCCTCCACCGAAGAAGAACAGCCGCTCAGATTCGCATATGGCTGACGACTCGGTGGAGGACGCCGCCCCCCCCCCCCCCCCGTAGCGTTGAAATAAGTGTGCAGCGATAAAGCGATGCTTAAGAAGGGATCTAGAGGAATCGATAGCGATAATTGAAATACTACGGAATACTCTTCGTTGTCAGTTTGTTCGTAACCGCCTATATGACCGTCTATGTGAAACACAAGATTGCATAATCTGCCCTTATGGATGGCAGGCACGGTGACTGCATGAGTTCAGGTGCGATATACCTAATCTCTTGTGGTACTTGCGGACACGAATATATTGGCGAAACGGGCAGACCCTTATGTATCCTTATAAAAGAACACTTAGATAGCAAACGAAAACCAAGACAAGGCACGCCACTAGGCACGTATAGGATACAAGAGCATAGCGGAGACGATTTTGATGTAAAAGTCGCTATCCTCGCACGGGACACTAAAACACCAACGGGCAAACTCTTCGAGGCTTTTTGGATAAATGCCAAAAATCCTACAATGCAGGCAGCAATGTCCCGAGATCACGCGTGATCTCGCCCCTTATCTTCGTCTCGGTCGTTGATAGGGGGTGCTGCAGTCGTCAGCCATATGCGACTCTGAGCGGCCTTTCTTCCTCGGTGGAGGACAGATGAAAAAAGCGGTGGGTTTTTTCGAGAAGCCGTATCTTGTAGTTATCGCTCAGATTTTCATATTTCTGTTTGTGCTGTTGAAGTGTCTGATCTAGTAAGCTGCCTATTAGTATACCTTCCAGGCTCTGAAGAAGGCGACTTTGCCGAAACGTCAGTCACGATTGTGTTGTATGTGTTTTTTATTAAATTTATTTGAGAATAAATTACCGATGTTTGATAGAAGATCAGGTAGAGGAATAGTACTGGTCATCCCCAAATAACGAGGCACTGGCTTCAACCTTCTCCGGTCCTCTGAACCTGCCATCTCAATGAGGCCTGGGCATTGTTACCAGACTTGTCTCTGACAGGCCGTCTTCCTTCAATACCCGTTGAAAGGCCATAGCACGGCTATCCCAGGTGGCCACCTCGACAAGGATTCCACGACATTCATGACGAAAGCCGAAAAAATCCTCAGTTAGCGGCCAAAAACACACAAAAAAGTTAGAAAGCTTTCGTAGACGACGGATGCGAAAGAACAAGTCGAATGCAAGAAACACTGATATCCGGAGAGAGATTGGTCTCAGGCCATGTAATAAATAAGTAAATAAATATAGGGATAAATCCAAACTAACTTTTGAAAAATTTAAACATCGTCGTAGTACAGAGTTGAGCGATAGAATTAGAAAAGAAAAAAAGGTTAAGGATGCGAGTTATAGCATAATTTAAGTTGTTTACGTCGATCTTGTTTTTTTTAAGGAAGAGTCACGAAATCCAGAGCTTTTCACGAGTTCGGTTAAATTACACGTGACGGTGTGTGTTCTATGGCTATTTGACGACGAAGAGAAGAAAAAGGCAATAGAAATCATTAGTGGGTGCCGTGAGGAAATTCCGTATGTTGTGAACGGTTTTATTCATTTCTTTCCTTTTTTCACTGTGTTTGGCTCCATGGGAGAAGACAGCAATCAGAGAGGATCCAGTTCCTTATTGAAGTTTGACTGAACAATGGATGGTTGAGACGTTTTTCTGCGCTTCTGAGATGTAGACAGCCGTATTGAAAACTGCGCGTTTTTGATAATCCCCGAGGGTTACCATATTAAATGTTAAGCTGTATTTCGTAATTTTGACATTTGAGGAATAACGTGCCTTCCTAAGAGAGCAGTACACTCGTTCATTGTGAAAACAATGGAAGGCCTGTCGTATCAGTTAGAGCAGTGAGAGGTGGGGATTTTCTTTCAAGCGACCAATGCACCACAATTGTTGGGGACTGCTCGCTGGTATATGAATACCAAGTAGTTAGGAAGACTCGCGTCGGATTGGTTGCTCGCCTTTGCCTGTGTCACGCGGTACTTTTCTTGATTGGCAGTCACAATGCTGGATACCTATACCTGAAACTTGGGTAATTAAACCTTTATATACGTTTTATTTACGTAACGGCGCAATGAGATTGCAAATGTATGTGCACTATACAAATGTATAATAAAGAGGCGGTTGTGAAGTCTTTAGTGATATGTACACATGGCAGCACTAAACATGTTATAGTACTCTTATGCTGCTCACTAAGGGAAGGATAAGTGATAAGAGGTTAGGTACAGATGGTGGAGAACCGTGAGTTAAGGGAGTGTGGCGATGTATAAGTGTGGTGGAGAGTACACTAGTGCCATAAGAAGAGGTTAGCACAGGAATGTACATGGGTGGTAACAATGTGATGAATATATGAGTGATTAGCTAATACTGATTGTGTAAGAATATTACTTACTACGATTGTGAACGAGTTACGATTTACATGCTCACAATGCAAGAATGTAAATAGCGGCTGCGAGAATGATTCAGTAATAGGGATGAAGAATTGTTGGTTAGAGTGCCTGTGAGCGATAATGGAATTGTAATACGTGTTGGTTGTACTAATACAAGCAAGCTACAGATTTTGGTTAACATTATTTGTGCCTAGGTGGATCGAAGGAGTTGTGAATGAAACGATTATGCGAGAGCAAATTAATGACGAGGAAAAGGAGCAACGGTGAGCTCCAAGGCATGGACAGAGGCAAAATGGGTGCGCTTAAGGGCGTGGCTAGATCCAAGCGAGTGGCGTGGGTCGCGGGGTCACGCCACGGGTCGCAAGGTCTCGCTCACAAGCAATGCGATGTACATGGTATTATGTCCGACGGTGTATCTGATGGTTATAGTTGCCGTACTTACTGGCGTGCCCGATGGTTAGGATTGGATATTAATGTAGGGCACCCAGCACTATCAGAACACATAAAGAATACAGTTGCAATAGAGAACATTATTTTCCATTGGATGTTGATTTGGTCAGTGAGATGGTTAAAACGGTTGTTACCGATATGGTAGACCGACACGTTCTTCAACAGTTTTGTACCCAACCGTCGTTCTTTTTTCTTTTCTGGTCCTCTTTTTTTTTCTGTCCTTACGTCAGCGACTTAATAATTAAAAGATGGGCAAACTTTTCACAAAGCTATCGTTCTTTTTTCTTTCTGGTCTTTTTTTTTTGATATTGAGACGGGACCGTTTTGATAATAATAGGAATAGAAACAATAGTAATTCAATAATAAATAAAAATGAAATAAACCATGTATTAACATCATTTCCCTATTTACACGTGATCATGCTCATTTTTATGACGGAAGTAAATTGCAGAACAATATGCTGAATCTTTAACTACTAAGGTGGTCACAGAGGACGCGTGTGGCGAAATGGTTAAGTATTCCCTGAAATATACAACGATTCACTAGTTTGATCCAGCGCTCCGACATCACTAAGCTATTCATCCTTTATCTTAGAGGTTAATAACTTTGAGTTGTCAGATTAGTAGGCTACTGCAAGTCATAATGCAAGGCAAATATGCATTCACTCACCTCTGCGACCCTTCATTAAGTGAACACATGGCGCTTCATTCAGGAATTGATCAATGTCGAACGCTGTATCAGTTATCCTTTAACGTCATCACGGCAATCAAGAGGCATCTTTTTAGTTATCCTTTAGATAGTTGATCTGACTTGACTTTTTCGTTTTCGGCAGAAGAATTGTCTACAACATGGGCTTCAGTCTTCGCAAAATAATTTCAGCAAAGAAGTGGTGTCATGAAGTTGATGAAATCCTATATACGCTGTATGTATTCAGACGTGGTCAACAGAAAGGCACCAGTTATTTTGCAAAGCAGTTCTGGACTATACATGCCATCTGTCGAGAGTAACAATATTTCAAAAATCCATTTGTCTTCAATCTCGACATAGCTAATCAATATTTTGTTGGGTGATTAAGCTAACATAAACTTGATAGAAGAAGAAGTTTATTCGGCTAGCATTTCGGCACCTTCCGCTTCTTCGGAATCGGAATGATTCGAATCGATTGCGAACAGTCGTTCTTCTTCGCGGTATGGGTCTTCATAGTCATATCGAGTCGAACTTTCTTCAGTTGAGCACCGTTCGACTGTTTTTGCCCGGCAATCCATCTTGCGGCAGTCATTATAATTATCAGCTAGTGTGGAGTGTAACAATATTTTGAGAACCGAATTTCCTTTGAACTCTTCATGTTAACCAATATTTTTCTTAGGTAGTTGAGTTAACACGAGGCTGATAATAACACGAAGACATGAAGGTCTAACATAACAAAGAACTAACATAGAACGTAAAAACAAAGGATATCACTGAGTGGGGATACTTCATTCGAGCGGTGTTTGAAAAAACTGTTTCGGCGGATTTCACCCTCTTCAGAGCCTGTGAATGGTAAGTTGAATGCAATGTAGTCAGCCAAACTCGCCCATAATCAAACAGAAGTATTTAACTACAGGTAGCATTTCAATGGAATTGAAAACAAAATAGCTTCCTCGCACGCTCACCGCATTCTGTGAGTCTTCCACTGAATATTTCACGGGAAGACCAAGTGCACAGAGCTCATACTGATTTATAATATGCCTCTCTCGAGGAAAAAATTGAAATATTAGCGTTAAATACTGTGTTAGATCACGTGTGATAACGATGCATTCCTCCCTTTAGGATCCTTGGGTTTTGTCTAGTTTTTTTTTAACACTTCGAAACATTCACGTTCTGATCTTCTTTATTCTTATGCGAGAATGGTAACCTCTACTTCAAGATCTCTGTTACGTCTCTGTGTTCTATGCCCGCATAGTGGAGTATTTGGTTTACCTTTAAATTTTCCGACTAGTTGTCCTTTATAAGGATGCATAGTGGTCTGCCCGTTTCGCCAATGTATTCGTCTCTGCATACTTTACAAGAGAACGGATAACCCTAAGCTGTACCCATGCAATCACCCTTTCTATCGTTAAGACGTACTACACAATTTTGCATTGTACATAGACGGTAATACAGGCGGTTGCGCACTAGTTGGCGTCGTAAAGTTTTCGGTGGTATTTTAACCACTGTTACGGAATTCTCTAGACCGACCTTTTCGTAAAACATATTTTATAGCTGCAGCCATCTCGTTGTAAATGAAGGGTAGGATAAATGGATCTTATTCGCGTTAGAGATTACCGCTTGAAGGCGTGGTTTTTTCACCACAGCTTTCCCGAAGAGCTACAGTTCCTTAACTAAATAAAGTTGTGCTTTATCTGAGATTTAGAGCTTCCATATTGCTTTTTAAACTCGACCATTGTCATTCAACCGGTCTAAAAATGATTTTAAAAAGGATGACAATACCATAGGTGGTCAGAATAGAATAGACAGTCGTTTCGAAGAAAATTTTTGTTTTTTAGATTTAGTTTCTGGGTAATTGAAAACGCAAGCAGCGTGTAGTTTTGTATCGCTTGTGATTCCTCATTAATTTAAGAGTGGTTTTAGCAAACTTTCTACTACTCCATTCGACGTGGAAATAAGCGGTGTTAATACTTGGGAAGATGATCCAGCAAACGTGGAAGTAATTTTCGCAGAGATTAATTGTAAACCGTGAGTTTATAAGGGAGCTTTTCTTTCCACAGGATAGTGTACAGCAATAGTTTTCAGTCTTCAAAGGTTTTGCGACCTCACTCGAAAACGTCTGGTGGTGGCTGGTTTTTCGCCCGCTACGGAGAAGTCGTTGTCAACCATCGATACGTCTGTTCGAATGCACATGACGCTCATGAAAAGCGGCTACGCAGATCGAGTACGAATTTGCATGATCGAAAATTCTGAAGCATTGGGTGCTACGTAAATAGAGAGACTTACACAACTTTTATATATCAATTTCCATCGCCACTCAATCGATATATTGATAAACCTATACTTAGTTGTCACCCAAGAAAGCACGTTGTAGTGCTCAATTTTGAAGGAAAGTTCTTTCCATGTTCTCACTCTACTTATTTTTCTCGCTCTGGAAGGTATTTCGTTATCCAGAATAGAGCGCTTATCACTCCTAGGATTCACAATGTTTTTTTTTTATTTATTGCTTTTTCACTTGTTTTCACGGCAGGGTATTGTTTGTGAAGCAACCGCAATTATGCTGAGATATTTGCAAAACTCCGGACCGCAGATGTTTGCGGTGGGGAACGAACGCACTATTGTCCTTTCCGGGGAGTAACGCGTTCACCATCACACCATGCGGATCCTTCGTAAACTAGCTGAGAAACACACGAAACGAAGGATCCGCATGGTGTGATGGTGAGCGCGTTACTCCTCGGAAAGGGCAATAGCGCGTCCGTTCTCCACCGCAAACTCCTAGGATTATATTCCGACGTTCAGAGCCTCCTTCATTTTTTTTTTCATTTTACCAGGATTTTTATAGTGGAGGACGAATGAAGGAGAACTGATAGGCCTAAACGCAGTATAAAGCAGCATGGTTAATTTCAGGAGTACTAATAACTTAACGTTTCCTTTTTTCAGCAAAAGCCGAAGTCATTTGATGCAACAGTTATTCTTGAAGATTATAAGGATTACCATTTCGGAACTGTTACCGCCGAGAAGGTGAGTGATTTCAGTGTAAATGAAGTGTTCGCTAACTGAATGAGTGAATTTTCCGTTTGTTGGTAAGAATGTCCAAAATTCTCTGGAATAGATAGGGTTAGGATTGAAGTTCTAGGGAATATGCTTTCAATCCTCTCTTTTGTCACCAACCTCCATCTTCCTCATCTTTCTTGTCAAAAATCCTATTCTTCACTCAATGGGTTCGCCTTAGTTCACTGTGAATTCCAGGACAATCGGATGATTTCAGATGTCTTTATGCTCGATCAATACGTTGGATGCCGAAACGGGCTTCTATCAGCAGTATTTCGAAATGGCGCTGTCGTAGACTCTGCAGAATGAAGGCATTCGGAGAATGACACCACATTTAAATACCTTTTTAGGAAAACTGGCGAATACAGCTGTTTTCTATCTTCTCCAGGATTTATCTGCTATACAAGCTGAAACTTGCTTTCACTCTTATCCGTGTCGCGTAGAAATGTTTCAGGATAAAAATTTCATTCTTCAATCTCGTCGTTTCTGTTCTCATTTTTTTCAGGATTCTTTTGTTTTTTGGTTTCTGATGACACTTTTAGTACTTCTATCTTGAATGTTGTGGTGAAAAAATATTATAAATCTGTTGACTTTAAATGCCGTGATAATTTGCTTTTTTCTGGTTCTGCGGCAGTACACGTCTGTCAATTCCTCCTTAAGAGCATGCCCTTTGAGCTTTGTCCAATTCTTGCTCACATTTGTACTGCACTAAATCCAAGCTCCATGAGTTTCGAATCTGGCCACTTAAGTAGAAGAAGAGCGGGTAAAGCCCACGGTACTGGTCAACTAGAAGTAAGTGAGGCGGTCTGCAGTTCAACCGCCAACTCTTCAGACGTTGCTTAATGAGTCTTATTTTCCCATAGTAAAACGTTTTTTCACCGATGAGATAGCGTGACGGATCTCATGAAAAAAACAGAGATGAGATATCTATAGTCAATATCATACGGAGGCCAGCTTGTTTGAAGAGGTCAAACTAGTCGGGGATGATAACGAAGCCGCGACTATTTCGTCTCGGCGCCAGTGCTCATGATTTCAGTTTCACAATTGGCGAAGCTTTGCCGGGCGCCCGAATGCTCTTTCCAGCTTCTGTAATGTCAACCATCACTACTTTCCTATCTCAGAGGTCTTTTATAGCCTTTCTGCTAAGCGTTGAATGTTCGGACGTAAGTTTACATTTCTTACGGGTCACGCGATTCCATACTTGCTTATTAGTTCAATTACAATTGGAAGCAGACGTCTTTTGTGACATTTGAATTTTCGGCTTTCTTAGTAGTGACGTGAACGTGCTGAATGGTCGCTTGTATGCCTCATTGATATTGTTGATAACATCGTCTCAAAGGTCGACTCTTAATCTTAATAAATCTTAGTTTGTGGTGGTATTGAGTATTCATTTTTTGAATTCAGCCCCTACTGTTCCTACAAAAAAGTGATCTATAGCGAATTATGCGATGCTCCGAACATGTGAGAAATTTGTGTACAACAAGAGTATCAGTTAGGGATGGCCTTCAGTTTACTATTATATTTGTTTCGATCATTGATTTCGATTATATATGGATCTCTTGCGGACTAGTCGCGAAGCAATGTGGCGCGTCCCCGGATGGCGGATTGGAGGTTAATCTTGGACCAAAAGCGGTTTTGTGCTTCTCTGAGACGCAGATGGGTCCAGGAGGTATTCTCCCCGTCTTTGACTGTGCATATACCTTTTGCGTTTGCGGGGATGGACTCACGCATGCGTTCATGGGTGCGTTTTCGTCAATGCGAATTGTATTCTACGAGTCATTTCGACCAAAAGCCTGCAATTATATAGCAAATGAAAGAGAACTGTATGCGAAAAGGTTAGCAGTCGCCACCAGCAAATGAACTCCCACGTCTATTCTGGGAGAGACCAACAAAGTACCCGTCTATGTCCAACCCTCACGCTCAGAGCTCAGCATGCTGTGCTTGGGTATCAAAAACTGAACAGTGAGATGAACAGCGCTCATTCAGCTGACCTCGAAAAAGCCCATGATACGGTAGCGTTGAGTAGGAAGAGTACAGAGAGATCGTTGAAATCTCAGAGCCATTCTAAGGTGTCTAATTACAAAAGACTAAGATGACGATCTGTACTTACAATACACGCACATTTGCATCTGAGTTCTCCATGTAAGACTTGCTCAGATAGGCAAGAAGGACAGGGTACGACTTCATTGATGTAGTCGAGACCAGACGACTCCACTCATTCAAAGTCGTCTATGACACCGGTGAAGAACTGTTCCAAGACAAAATGACAGAGCAGAGGAATTGGAAGCAGTGGTGTTCTCGTTAACACGAGTTCGTCCATGAACATCGAATTATTCCAACAACTAACAACCCGAGTCGGACGTTTACGATTGGAAAGATGTAGATCAGTGCCGGCTATGACAGTCTTAGTGGTCTATGCACCGACATCGAAGGTCTTAGATTTAAATTCATTAGAGACTTGAAAGCTAAGACGAAGCCCAGAAGCATGTTTGACGAACGCTACGTTGAGACCCGCAAACTAGAATGTAACTAGTGAGGCAAGCGGCTGTCTGAATTTATCATGACGACCAAGACCATTCATGATAACCCGCAATTCCAAAAGCCCCACACTCAGCGCTGGACGTGGGGGTTCCCCAGTGGAGAGTACCATAACGAAATAGACCACATTATAGTAAATCGAGGGTTTTGCCTAATCGATCTCGCCGTTGTTTCAAAATTCTGCATGACATCAGACTATCGCCTCGCTCATACAATTTTTTATTCTAGCAGAATGGAGAGAAAGGGGCTAGCTTGAAAAAAAAAACGAAGTCCTGAAACCACCTTAAATTCAAATTTATTCAGATACCCGCGTGAATAAATAATGACAGCTGAGAGTTAGAAAGTCACCAAGAGACATTTGTGTCCAGAAATAGTCGAGGTGAGATGCGAATGTGGAGCCGTACTTGCCAGACGCAATCGTAAATTCGCAATCGAGCTAGCATAACATTGAAAAATGGGAGTAAAAGAAGGTCATGAAGAAGGAAGAGCAGTAGTATAGTTGAAGGTGAAGCTGCAGAGGTCGGGAAAAGCATTTGCAAAGCCCACCGAAGCTTCTCTAATTGCAAAACCAAGATGATTACATTTCGAAGCCTACGTGGAACAGCTGCATCTTTCAGAAAAAGCACTGGAGAAAATGATTCACCACTAATAGTCCGATCTCTTCAGTAGAGATCTACTATTGTCCTCATATGAAAAGAATAGGACGGATATATTGTTGCACTGGTTCTTCGTTTCAAGATACGACATGCTGTTTCGTCTGTTGAGAATGGAACGGGACCTGTTCCGGACAGGATAAAATGTGAACACGTGGACGACCTTCCGCCATTCCTTATCAGTGCACTGGCTCGAATCTTCACCCGCTACCTAGCATGAAGGTCCCTATTCAATAGACGACAAGCAAGAGTGCTTTATTGTTTAAGAAAGGTGAACTCCGCCTTATGGGGAACTACCTCGCAATTTGCTTGCTTTCTGTCGTCTGTAAACTCTGAAATGGAGTTATAATCAGCGAACGAAAGGCAGCCATGTGAGCAAGCAGGGTTTCGAAAACGATTCAGTGCGATGGACTACATCAACACGATAACAAGATTCATTGAAGTATCGCGAAAATACAAGACATCGCTCTTTCTCATTTTCAACGATTTAGGGAAAGCTTTAAACTCATTTCAGGTAGAGCCAGTAGTGGAAGCACTGGACAGCCACGGGGTCCCGCACGCAGTATATAAAGGTTCTTTGTAAATTATATAAAAATTTATTAATATATATTAGATATAGATATTAATATAGATATAGATATAGATATTAGATATTAGATAGATATTAGATATTAGAATAGATATTAATACCGAGGTCAAAAGAGGGGTTAGACAAAACGATACTATCGCGCCAAAATTATTTCCGCCGCCCTAGAGAATGTCATGCGAACATTGGAGTGAGACGACATGAGAGTGGAAGTCGATGATGGGCAATTACATCATCTTCGCTTTACTGATGACATTGTCCTTATAACACGAAACATTATCAAAACAAAATCAATGGTGGCCGACTTTTATAACGGCTGCGGAGAGATCAGCCCTCTAGTAAATCTCAAAAGCAATGACGTTCCTGGAGAACGGATTGATTTCGCATGCCTGTTTACTCTCAACGGAGTCTGAATACTCGATTTACGTCTATCTAGGTCGGAAAATCAAGGTGGCGAAGGACTTAGGTGCAGAGTTGAACAAGATGAAACGAATTAAGTGCTTGAGGAGCATGGAGGATGTAGTAAGGATATCAAAGAGCAACCGGTCCCGTTCCCACCTTTCCGATCCCGCCTTAACATGGCGTTAGAAACTTGTACGCTATTTAGACAGGCTAAAAGATTACCCAGTGTTGTAGAATGCACAGTTGAAAAACGATGTTAGGAGCGTCCTGCATCGCATGGGTGGGGAAGGGATCCGAAGCTCCGACCTACGTCAGCAATCAAAAATTAGAGATGCCGTTCTATAGGCGAAACTGTCGAAGATAAGGTGGACCAGACACGTGATGAATGTGAGCGGCAACCGCTGGACAGTAGCCGTTAGTGACTGGATTCCTTGGGATGTCGAAGACACGGCAGGATGATAATCGATCTGATGGTCATAGCTCTTCATGAAAAATCTAGAAGAAAGATATGATGGTGAGCGAATCCGTAGCGCGTACAGAACCTAGTGGGTTACTTTTGGCCGCTACTGGAACAAATGGAACATTTACTGGCCTACGTTCGTATCACTTGACGACCGATGGAATTACGGGATACATGTGACAAGTGATGATCCATTTTTTTTTACCTGGGCTCGCATTTCACACTGAATTTAGAGGCGCTAGTGTTGCAATTTGGGTCGACCAAGGCGGGCTCACATAGCGTTCTCTCTTTCCAAAATAGCTGACCTACCCAGCCACATTTCGCTCTGTAAAGGAGATATTTAGTTAGTAACTTCCAACGGTGCTTAATGAAGTCAGCTGCACTTATTCCTTTAGAAATGAAGGAGAGCATAAAGGTTATTCATCTGATACAGTTTATCTCATCTCTTGTGAATCGTGTGGGTACTACGAAATGCTTCGTTGTTTATCTTCAAATTTTTGCTAAAGTTTTGTAGTGCATTCGACGGTTTAGACTTTTTGCTCAAGATTACTCATCACTAGCAGTAATAAGTGAATGTTTTTCATAAAACAAAAAAATGTTTCCTATATCTTCGCTCCTATTTCTCCTACATTATGTCTTTGTAACAACGAGCTCATTGTTGCGGTCTCGAGTCTCGCAGTTGACTGTAGAACAGCCTACAATTCCTTTATATGTTAGCATTCCCACAGTTGTAAAAACTAAGTGTTATCAAGTCGTTTATCTGCTAATGTATTAACATATGCATACATTGAAGCACTGACTGGAGAAGACATCCTCCTGACAGTAACTTCTTCTCATTCCAGGTGGTTGAATCACCATCTGTTCACGAAGTCACTCGTGCTTCATGTCTGCTTACCGAAAAAAAACAGCGAATTTCGTTTTTTTCAATAATTTCTCTAGGTGCCTCAATGGTGTCATAAAGCGTTCAGCATTGATCAACTCTTGAGGGATGTGTGTTACAGTGGACTACAATCGAAGCATTTTAGAATTGAGCGAATTTAAAATTGGCATGTACAGTGGATGCAGAAGCGCTCGAATTTGTCAAATAAGTTTACTATTCTTGTAGAGTACTCTGGTACCATTTTTTTCCGAGGGTATGAAAAATCGATTAACAATGAGCGTGAAATGGAGCAAGCATCAATATGTATGGTACAAAGCACTTCTAACCACTGCTCCGAACTCGCCTGTCAAGAAACTAATATGAGTGCGATGACGCGTGCTACTCGCAGTGAAATAGAAATGTAAAAGAAAGTCTTGTAATTATAAGCAAGTAACGCCCCAACAGGAACAGTGATTATTTTTTCAAACAAAGATTATTGAGAACTAACGCATGAACTTTATACCAAATCGTACAAAGTATTCCAAAGAAGTCATATTGAGGACATCTTTTTATTGATTAATATCAGCCTCCACTAAAATCAAACACAGTACCCGCAGGTCTTCGGGCACTGTTGTCTCATCAATGCCAAATATGCCGAATTCCTGCAATAGCTGGCCATCCGTGGACAATCAGAGACTCCTGTAGTGGGATTAACCAGGTCTCGACAGCCTAAACAATATAAAAGTGGGCTGTTTTTGAGGATGCTTGTTTGAACCACAATGCATAACCTTTACCTATCAGCATGTGTTTATATTGTTGAACTTACACGAGGTCGATAGAGATGTTTATTCGGCTACCATTTCGACGTCTTTGCCTTGGTCAGAACCGACGATTCCTGTCGATGGTCCACAGTTGTTCCTCTTCTCGATGTGGCGTCTTCGTCTCGCATCGAATCAAATTTATCAATTATAATTATATTTATTGTCAGCGGATAATCATATCAACATCAACTGCCCTGTATAAATGGGCGTTGCCAGGTGATTATGCCTCATTCGAGATGTTCCGCTGAGGAAGCACCTCTTCGATAAGAGACGAAGACGCCACATCGAGAAGGGGAACAACTGTGGGCCATCGACAACGATCGTCGGCTCTGATGAAAACGAAAACGTCGAAGCGTTAGCCGAATAAACATCTTTATCAACCTCGTGTGAGGTCAACAATATAAACACATATTGATTATTTTGCTACCGAGGTTAAATGACGGTCGGTTTCATAATTACTGTTTTTATCCATCACCTAAGGGGAAGTGTGGAGTAGTAGCCAGAAGCGCCCTACACCTCACACGTAGAATCGATCCCCGCCCCCGTGGCTCAACAAGCCTTTCATCCCTCCTGGGTTGGCAAATTGGTACTGCACTGCTCTAAGAGGATAGCAGCACTGACTCAAGCCACCACGAGTTATTGTAAAGGCAAGATATGCACACCGAGGTCTTTATTTCGCATCTCTCTCAGCTAGTTTTTTTTACTCCAACGGTACCAACAGCAATCACACTGGAGGGAAGTGATCTGGGGAGGGCAACTCTGCATTGAACCTAGTTAAGCTGACGTGTGATTAAAAAAACTGGCTAAGAGAAAGGCAAAGCAATGGCATGGGTGGTGCAGTGCGTAACACGTGTATCCCCGGAAAGGATTGTAACGGATTCCAATGTGGCCTGGGGTGCGAGTTTTGCAAATATCTCAGCATCATTGGGATTGTTTAGATCCTTGTTTAAATGGTAAAACAAAAAGCCTACATGGTGTGATGGCAAACGTATTGACTCCAAAAAGGGTAACATAAAGTTCGATCCCCAAGCCAGACACTTGCGGTCCGGGGTCTTGCAAATATCTCAGTCGTGACTCTTCATTACTTCATGAAGTCATTGCAGCACCAGATGTTCCTGGACATCTGTTGCAAGTTCTGGGAGATTACCTGTTCATCAGATTGAAATAAACTGACTGAAACCTAAAGTGAGGCAGTCGTCACCCATATGCGACTCTGAAGGCGATTCTGCTGAAACGTCAGCTACGATTGTGTTGTATGTGTTATTGCATGGAAGTAAACGTATGCTGTTTAACAACCTCGCGATTGCTGAAAGAAAAAACGGCGAAGTAAACTGAGTTGTTGCCGAGGTACGCTCTACTCGGACAACCAGAGACACCGGTGAGTGGGTTAACCAGGACACATGCTGAATTAAAAAAATACCGGACTGCTGTACTGGAACGGTTAGACACCTCTTCAATGGTCCATAGAGTTTTTCACCGCATTTATTGCGTGCTACCTTGCCGAACACAATTGTAATCTTCGGTGTGACTCATGAAAAGCTCTTTTCACTCAACAATTTACAAGAAAACGTTGTAGACGAGCCAATTTTGAGAGAGAAGACTACTGCTGTTTAAGATAGTGCGCAGCATAATGTGGCCGACGGAGACCCCAAAAATGCTTTTGTTTGAACACCGAAGTTAGAGATAAATAAGGAAAACTTTTCGCTACAACAAAAAGGCAAACGAGGAGAGTTTTTAAGGGTGCCTAGATGTACATAGGGTATGCGTTCATCAGAGGATTCAAGTCGATCTGCCTTTAGAAATAGCGATCAAGCCTTTATGCCTTTCTATCCTACAATTATTATAGGACATAAAACCAACAATTCACGCGCACACACAAGATATAAAAGGTAAACGTGATTCAAAATCTTTACATGCAGCTTATTTTTTTCGCCTGCAGTCGACAACCAAGGTTTTCATTTAGTCGCAGCTTTTATAGCTAAAAGAAGGGAACCGTCACTTTTATACGACTATGCACTTCATGCCCTAACGTATGCTTCAGAAACCTGGTCGCTACGTAAGCAGGATGAAAGATCACTCAGCGTATCGAACGCGCAGTCGAAAGGACGATGCTAGGAGTATCCTGTTTCACACAAGTAAGGGATGGGATCCGAAGCTCCGACCTACGTCAACGATCAAAAATCAAAGATGCCGTTCTATACGCCTTGCACGCGAGTGAAGCCTAGTAAAATGAAATGTGTAGTAGCAATGTTGTACTCCGGATAGATAAACTAAATAGCTGCTATATAGCTTAAGATATCGTACGGCAGCATATTATCCCGTGAGCCATGACACTTTTAATATTTGCGTTCGGATGTGTACGAATAATTAACAAAAAAATTCCATGGAACAAAATCGTTCACATTACAGGTAGTACTTACTTACTTGATGCTCGAACGGCCCGTCCTCACTAGTTGTGAGGACGCCAGCACAATTTCCAATTTTCGGAAATTTGCTAGTTAAGCCATTTTGGTTCCCTGGAAACTCGAAGTCGGCCTAGCCAAAGTCTGCCCCAGGTCTTCAAAACGTCAGGCAGTTGCAGCCTTTGTGGATCAGAGAAATTTACCACCATGCGACCTTGATACCAAGACGGTGGTAGATCCTGGTATTGGTTTATCCTTGTTTAGGCCTCTTCATGGAAGCGCTGGACTCATTCTTAGCTTGGAAGACCCCACCAGGGAGACGAATCACCCGCCGTGCATCGCAGCCTGACACCCAGGAACACCGAGCCACAATGAGGCGGTAAACCGTTGAAAGGTTTCAGATGCTAATAATAGTATAAAAAGTATATTCTACGTGTATTTTAAGGCATACTCTACAAAGAAACATTCTATATATTAATAGCAAAAGCAGTTGCTGCCGACAACAAGAAACACAGCAATGGCGGCAACAAGATCATCTCATAAGCTTGGCTCATCTCAAAGCCCATTTCTTATGGTATGCCCAACTATGCTCCTGCATATCTAACACGTATCTAATGTTATTAGAAGCGAAAACTTACTTGAACCCGGCGTTACCGTTCCGGGACATCTATTACATGTCTTAGGACACTGTTGAGTCATCAATGTGAAGTACACAGTGTTGTTACATAGATACGCTCTACTCGGGCAATCAGACACGCCAGTTCGTGGATTGACAAGGTCCACGCATGCTAAATGCTTTCCATTCATATTCGCTCATATATAATAATAAACACAAAAAATGAGTGTGAAGTACAGAGATTTAGAAGCTTCCCACATGCATTGGAACAACAGTGGTCTCCACTAAGAGTTGGATACATGCTTGGATACTTGGATGGCTGATCTTTCCTGTTTGTGCGGGTCCCGAAGTAATTTCCACTTTTTCGGAGTTTTGCTGGTTTAACCATTGTGGTTGCCTGAAGTCCCGAAGTCAGCCTAGCCGAAACATTCCTCAGATCGTTAGCACTTCAGGTAGTGGCCGCCGTTGTACACCAGAGATTTGAAACCATGCCACTAGTTTGATGCCAGGAAGGTGGTAATTCCTGGTATAGTTCTGCCCGTAGCTGGATTTGTGCACGGAAACGTGAATTCTTCTTAGTCTCAGAGGGCACATTGGAGCGACGAACCCTCGGTTGTACATCGCAGCCCGACACCAAGGAACATCCCCTAGCTATTATGAGGCAATAAATGGTTGCAATGGATTAAGAGTTGGAATAGAGAATAATGTGAGAATACCGTTTGATAAATGGTGATGAAGGAAGACGGTATAAGGCGTTTTTACTTTTTTAACATTCACTTCAATACTAAGAGATGTCGTTCACAGTTTTCCATACAACGTAATTTCTGAGTTCGAATTTGTGTCCCACTCACAGTACTCAGGGTTCGGTTGTAGGTGATGAATGTACTTGTGAGTTAAGCTATCGCACAGTAAATACGGGGCTTGTTCGTTGGAAGCGACCAAGAACCTCCTCTCATGTGCTTCCCAATCACATTGTCGAAGGCCTCTGCTCTATTCAACAAGCAGACTCTACACACCCATGCACGTGCTAGGTGTGTGCAAAAAGTAGCGACTTCCGTCAATCCTCTTACGTTCTTAAAATGCACAGTGTTATTTTTAAGCCTTTGTCGAGTCACGAAAATGGTTTTAAAGCTCACTGGCTCGGAAACCATTAGATTAGGTAGATCATGTATACATAGCAGGCGTATTAATTTAGATTGCTTCAATTCACTTCACAAAGAGCCTAGAAGGAAGATATGATGCTCGACGAGTTCCTAGAGCGAGCAGAGCCTACTAGGCTACTCTTGTACGCGACAGAGAAAAATGGAAGATTTACTGGCGCCCGCCCGCTCGAGTCACTCGACGATCAACGGGACTACTGGTGATACAGGTGCTTCAATTCAATCAATCGGAGGTTCGGTCTGGTGTTCCGGCTTCACTAATCCATTCGTTGTTTTGCAATCGCCAAATTAGTACCTAGAAGGATTAGAACATTGGCTTGATATATTGGTAGGTCAGCACGAGTCTATGCATTTATGGCCAGATATGCATTTAATCAGCCCTTGTGATGCTTGAGGAAGTCGAATACAAGGCACACCCTTTGGGGATTGCTCAGCGCCAATTGTTTTATTCTTTCACAGAATTGTACAGAAATTGGAATTGCTTCACTCTGTAGTCGATACCCAAACTGTACACGCATCTGCACTAAGCCGCCCATATGATTAGTGCGAATCTCTCATTATGTGCTTAAAGACAAGAAGAAAGTATATGATAAAGAAAAAAACCGAAAAGAAACCAATGCTTGCTAAGACAAATAAGGTGAAATGCTCAAAAACCTACTTGGAGTACTCGGAGTTGTGATGGGAGCCGCGGTCGTGATGTTAATTATCTAAAAGATTTTTCGAAAAAATTACTGGCACTCTCAAGATCTCCATTATATTAAACATTCATTTCAGTCAACTTATTTCATTGTTTTATTTTTATCTATTTGTATAAGCCATTTATGCATTATTCTTGTACTCATAATAAGGCTGTGCCAGAACGTCTTCAAGTGGATTAGTGGGAGTCAGCTTGTCCCAGACAGGCCTGGTACCAATTTCCGAACCCCGGGAAGATGAGGGCCTAAATGAGCTCAGTGTGTGATCGAACCGCACTGTTTTCATGATATACGGCAAAGCTACTACTGTGCTAGCAGCCCCTTAACTTCACCCCTGACAATAAAATTTGTCTAACAATAGCGACAGAATTATAATGATTGCAGTAACGCTATAGTGAACTGGATACATCTCATTACACTGCCACCGAACAGGCAACCAACTATTGTTGTCATCATGCCAGCTGCAGAAATCTTGAGAAAATCCGACGTACAAGGCAACGAACTTTCTTGCTAATCACAAATGTCAGCAATTATTTGTGACGATAATTTGAAAAGATTCTACATTAGATTGGCTATCTCAAAAACCAGAGGAACCCGTACTGAGGTCACTATTTAACATATAAATGAGAGAAAACCGTAACAGAACCTAAATTTGCAGATGACACCACACCGGAATCTGCTGTGAATTGTGACCTGTAGGACTACGAGACAAATCCAAGGAGTACTGGCAAACACATATAGCACTAATATTGATATATATGCAAGCGTGAAGAAAAAAGGGAAGTTCAAAGCAGAAATAACTGCTATTCACTAACCATCGAGTTTTCGCAGCATTCTCTACCGTTTGCGGTTGCAATACAAGTGTATCCTGGTGGACACATATCACCAATACAAGCTAAATATAAGTGCTAAGAGTCATCAAAATAACCTCTTTTTCCATATTTTCAGTGGAAATGCTGAAACATTTTGGAAAAATTTCTAAGCACAACTTTTCTTCAAGTATCATAAATTTTAAATCATTTGAAGAAATTCTTCCTCTTTCTTCAGCAATACTTATTCCACCGAATAACACCACAGACTTAGTGAATGCGGGACACGTTTTAAAACTTCTGAACCAAAGCCAATGTTTCTACGGGATCTGTTATTGCAGTCAAAAACACCTAAATTGGTCTTTTGCTATAATTCCATTCATTTAACTTCTAATCTTTGAATGATTTGAATTAGATTAGTAGTAGTTATTTTGCCCGTAACCTACGTCCCAATCCTTCGTTGCCACAACGTTGGAGCTGAGCTTGAACCAGATTATGGGAGATGACCATCAAAAGAAAAGCGTTCATTACTTTCATTATTTTATCTAAAAGAAAACATAGTACTAATAAGCACTATTATTGGTGTTTACGTAAGAAGAGATCTTTTTGATAGTCCAAAGCTTTAGTTTTAGCAGAGGGTCTGCTCAAGCATCGTGCAGGTGCACTACGGTGACATGAAAGCGAAGATGCAGCTGGAACAATAGATGAGGATTGCTTGGAAATTCCGTTTATATTTATGTATCGTTCTAATGGAAAATGGCTGCGAAAACATTAGTAATGATTTATGACAATTACTGAATGGTTTTTCAATGACGATTAGTCATGAGACCTGAGAAAAACTTAGGCTAACAATTGCAGATGTGCAGGTGGTGTTGCGAATGCCAGTGTTATTGTACAACAGCGATATTCATGCTTTCTATGGATACAATTCTAAAATACGGCGTTTATACTTTCTATCTAAGAAACCGATTTCTATTCCTACCTATTTTCTTTCACCTCGACATGAGGAATCAACATGTGCTTAAGCTATTAAGCTTGCATAAGGTTGATAAAGGATAAAGTTCTTGGAGTTGAACAATTCCTGAGGGATACTCCATTCATTCGACTTCATTAATCATCGTTTGGAGGTGATTGAATGCTTATCTGGCCTTTGCAATGACTCGCGGTGGCCTACCGATGCATCGAGCCAGTGTTGCTATCCTCCCTGATAAGTCTGGTACAAATTTGCCAACTGCGGTGTGATGAAAGGCTTGCTGGGCCGGAGGCGCGGGATCGAACCCATGTGTTTGTTGCAGCACGCCTCCTACCACTGCGTCAAAGCGCTTCCCTATGCGAGGTTGATAATAAGATTTATTCGGCTAACGTGTCAACGTCTTTGTCTTCATTAGAGCCGATGATCCGAGACGATGGTCCACAGTGAACCTTATTATCAACCTCGTGTGGCCTCAACAATTTAAACAATTAGTGTACTTTCTATTTATTAGATTTTTTGTCTGTTAACACTGTGACTGTTAACATTTCTACTGAATGCGTAAATATTTTTTAGGTGCAAATAAGCCATTTGGAGGCAAACAATTGCCATTAAACTTATACACTTTCATTAACTTATAGAATTCACTGAAGCGATATGCGCCTTCGTAGATGAGGCTGGCTTCAAATGGAGAAAAGTTTCGTTAGTTCCCTTAAAGAAATCGAACTGACGATCTGCACAGCACTTTTTACCTCTGATAATATTCAGATACTCAAGAACTAGGGGCTTCCTCCTGGCATCATCGATCAAGTTACCGTACATTTTCTTCTTTCCAGTGGAAGAAAATGTCACCAGTGAAAATTTTTTTGCAAGAGCTCACTAACCCCTCCTTATCCCCCGGTAGTGACGAGGACTTAAAATAGAAAAAATACAACCTATCCATGGAGATTATCTATAAAGTCAGCAAAGATCGGGTTCTTTTGTTAATAAAGTTGGGTTGCCCTTCTGGACAGCCGCTTTATCCTTTGATGAGGAAGCCAGTTTTCTGATAGCTTATGACAATTATGTGCTCGTTAGAGCACGTCAGCAGTTCAAAGCGGCATATATTTGTAGAAATGATGTTCCTCTGTCACATTTACTTACTGTACATATAATTTTTATTCACTTTACATTCGAACTTAAATATATTTAGAATGGGGTGTCCGAAAAATTAACAAAGGAAGATAAGCTTTTTAAGCTTTGAAGGAAAAAACGAAAGCTGCAGACTTAGGTGAAAAAATAGGAACATCTTTTTGTATTAATTTTTTCACTTTCCCGTAATAAGAAGTAAATAAACAGCAATATATTGTTATTCCAATCGCATGTTCACCTTAACTGGACTCAGTGCCGACTTATGCTCCCAGATAATTCCAGCTGACGGATGATTGTGATGGCATGGTTACCGTGAAAAAACTGGCCGAGAGAAAGGCAAAGCAAGGGCCTCAGTTGCGCGGCGGTTAACACATGAGCCTCCGGAAAGGGTAATCTCAGGTTCGAATATGCCCTGGAGTATGAGTTTTGCAAATATCTCAGCTTCATTGTGATTGAACAGCATTTTGTTCCTCTGGAACACATTCTGCTTATTCATTTGGTTTCGCGTTCGAAATGTGAGCTTTGCAGCGATAAACTTAAAGAAGTAAATATCATGGGTTTCAGTAAATCGAAATTTTATCCTAATAAAATAAGTGGTCTTACAGGCCAATAAATCAAGGCTGTAGTAATTTTTAATGCCATCAATAAAACACGCAACAGTCAGCAGCGTGTTAATTTAGATTTAAAAAGGGGCCAATGCTTTTGCATAGCGCGGTTCCCACAGAGCTTATGTCATCGCCTTGTCTTTAACATATAAAAGTGTAAAAACCATTCGTAGAGTCAAATAGTTGGCAGGAAACTTCTGAAGATCCTTGAGTGATTTGCTTCTAAATAGACGCACTGCCTATTTTTGCTCTTCCTGAACATCACTCCGGTTGAATTTCAGTGGTACACACTTCTACACTGGTTTTTCAAGCTCTTTTAGGTTTGTCTTGTATTTGGTTGCGATTATAGTGGATCCATCTACCTTTACAGATATCCTTGTACACCCATAGAATATTCAGCGTTGTTCACTACATGGTATGGCAAAATGATTATCTTTGGAAAAACAACATTCATGAAACCACAGCAACGAATAGAACATTAGCACAGCCTATCCATGTTTCGCAATGTTTATTCATACTTCACGTTTTCAGTTTATTTGGACAATAACTTTGAGATAAAAAGTATACACCCCTCTGCAAGTTCGACAAACTCTAGCCTCGCACCCTATTGCAGAGAAGTCACCGAAAGTAGAGGCTTCCTCTAAGAAAAGCATAGGTTGCTCAATGTTCAAATTTAAGCCAGTTCTTTTTCGCTAGCTTATCAAACTGCTGACGCTGTAGTGAGCGCCATCCATGAGATGATGTCCTATTCATATCTGCCTACTTAATGGTTCACAGGAATCCTCTTTTTGGAGGAATTTATTTTGTGGATGAGAGACTTTTGCTGCTGATCGCCATTGAAGAAGCGCAGAAACGGCTTTAGTTGTGTACTGGGCTTCGAGACTTAACGAGAGCTTTTCGATAGAACTCGTCCAAAGGTGATAAGTCATTAAGAATGTTTCTTCACAGTGGTCGAGTGTCTTAGACCAAGCATTCGTCAATATACTCCAAAAAAAACTTGTTCTTTATGAACAGCTATGAAGTCTTGCCAAAACCATAACTAATTTGAAGCAAATTGCCTTCAAAAACATTCTGTGTTCAATTTGCAGTTCATAATATATGCATGTATACATGAATTTTCAATACCCCACGTGGAAATGTCGTCCTTTACACTGTTTGCATACAAATTCCAGTAAAAAAAAGATGAAGGATAAAGCGCTCGGCGTTAATCAATCATGAAGGATGGGCCACGCATTCGACTCATTAACGATCGTCTGGAGGTAACTAAATACATATCTGGCCTTTACAACATCTCGTGGTGTCATCGAGCCAGTACTGCTATCCTCCCAGACAAGTCTGGTGCTAATTTGCTGACCCGGGAGGGATGGAAGGTTTGGTGGAACATGGGTGCGGAGATCGATTCCACGTGTGTGTTGCAAGACGCCTACAACCACTGCACCAAACGCGCTCTTAAGAGTGCTAGAGGGCAAACAGAAGCATTAATGTTTATAAAAAGGTGGTGGAAAGCTTTTCTATAAAAGAGCACTGGCGGATGAGCATGCCTCGTTTGGGCGATGTTTACTGAAGAAGATTCAGTCTCGGTATGACAACGAAGATGCCACATCGAGAACACGGACAACTGCGGACCATCGACACAGGAAGCGTCAGCAATTAATAAATGCTGCAATACCAACCTCGTGTTGGCTCATCGATAAAAACGGTGAATTGTTGTGTAGTAGTTACCAAAAATCTGTGCGTCGGTTCTGATTAGGAATAAATGACGGTCGGTTTGCAAATTTTTCTGCTTCTTCTACAAATTTGTTGATGACCCAACTCCTTACGTGCACTAATAATCGAAAAATTGTAGAGGGTTATCGAAGAACTGGCATCGTAACTACTGAAGTATCATTTTTGATAAGCAGTTCGATGCTTTCTGATTTTCAGTCGCTATGATTTCTGGATATTGCTTAGAATGACGCTAAATACCGACAGCAATACGACTGCATAGAGGACGAGTTTTTCTGTTCATAAGAACGAGTTCAACGTGCACCAAAAATGTAGGAGAGCAGGGTATGTAGAAGAATACAGAACGTACAAAGGATACGGCAATAGCTAAAATTTTCCCAGAAGCTAAAATCGCCAAAATTTTTCCAAAAGGCAGAGAAAATCCGATTTATAGAACAGAAAACACATAAAAAGGAGGCGCAGTTCTAAAAAACATTCGGGAGTGGCCGGTGTGACATCCAGCGGTGTCACAATGAGCGCAGCTAGAAATTAGGCGTTGTCCACTTCGCAAAACAGCGAAGTCAAGCTTCGTTGCTGGAGTGTTAAAGGTGTGCGACGAAAGTTGTCTGCGGTGACGACATAAGAACTTCATGGGACGACTATCTCAGGAAATGAGGAAAAAGATTTCTCTCGCATTTCGATGAAAATCCGTAAGACGTATGTTTAACTTATTTCACCCTACCAACAGATAATTTCGCTATTGCTAGTGCCTCATTTAGTAATTCTATTAATGGTGAACATACTGTAACCAGATGAAAGTACCCGGTGCCGTAGCACGTAGCCACATTAGTGCCAAATTCCTGCAGTTTTCTGCTCGTCGAAAATCGATAGTTCACCAAAAGCTCCTGTCTGTAGCATACAATCGAAACACTACTGGGACGAGTTGTAAGCCGTTTAAATTGTGCTTATAACATACAACATGTCTTAACATTACACCTACATTACACCTACATCTTTGTCACCTACAATTTCTCCCTCGAAATTCGCTTGCATGATTATAGGGCCAGAACAACGAAACTCCTTCAACGTATCTGATGGCCTCGTCCCGGTTCGCTTTTCTTTCAACGCTGGCTTCAACACAGTAATTATTTCATTTATCATTTTTCATAATAAATTATGGAGCTTAACGCTGAAGAGAAAGCGTTTGATGATGGTTACGGTTAAAACTTTGAACAACATTTCCAAGTTGACCTTTTTTTTACCCTTTATTAGTTTACTTTCAGTTTTGGCTATTTGGGACCAAAAATGACAGAAAAACTTAATTGGGCATCTTTTGCACAAATTCGAACCTGGTTCAGATGCACATAAAGTGCGTTTATACATTTTATATCAAAATTTCGAAGCTGCATTTGGCTAGAGAGCCGTTAGTAATCTTGCAGAGCAACGCTTAGCTCAAAGGCATCGTTACAGAAATCGAGTGGTCTACTTTTCTTTGCTAAAAACATTGGTGACAAATAGGTGGTCAAGAAGGCCTTCAAATATTTATTGGATTAACGGATGTAGAAGTCCAAAGTTCTAAATTTGTGGTGTTTAAGGTTGCAACGCATTCGAAAAGGATGGCTATATTCTACTGAGTTTGATATGAGAACTTTCAATCGTTTATCATGAGATGAAATGAACGACAAGGTCCACTAACTGAAATAGAGAAATTTGACGAGTTGTCAGTTGAAAGCACAGAGCGCATACTTCCCGCTGTAACGACGACTTTTGATAATCGTTTTCGTGCTTCTGAAAAAGCTAACCCTCATCTTAATCATATTTTCTGGGTTTAGAAAGAGTTTTCTTACCTTCTAAAAGTTGCCTTTTGCGATTTTTCGCACTACAAGTGTAAACAATGAAAGCAGCGACGAAAATGACGCAAGCAGTGATGATGAGCACTATAGAGATTAAGCTAAACGATGGTGAGCTTTGTTTTTGGAAATTGTTGTTCTTAAGGAAACGCATTCAACACCCTTTTTGGCTGTAGTCTTTTTGCCAAGCTAAAGTAAGTGGACAACATTCTCAGCACCGCAATCTCTCAAGGATTTTCGTAGAGCGGGATAGTTGTGGAGTGCGCGCCACCGCAGTATCAAATCATCAAAATACGGCTGAGATTTGCTTATTAATAGTAGTTTTCATGTAAAAACAATGTTAAAAATGAGGAATTTGCAGTAATGATCAATTCTTTTGAAATGATTGGTCGCAGTCTTGCACAACTTGTTAATCCACCAAAATAGCTGCGAAGGTTTCGGCTTCTGCGATAATTAGGGACGACCGGCTTAAGTATATCATTGAAAAATACTGGATGGCTTGTGACTCAACATTTAGTTTTTTTCAAGGTTTTATAAATTTCTAGAAATGAAAAGATTCTTTATACTAGTAATTTGTTCACGAAAGGTAGGACGAGTACGGAGAGGCTGCAAAAATCTCAGGGCCAATGGAAGCTGCCTGGATCAAAAACTATGGTAACGATCTGTACCTACAACGCACGTACACTTACATCCGAGTCCTCGGTAGAGGACTTGCTCATGCAAGCAAGAATGATAAGGTACGACGTCATCGGCCTGACCGAGACGAGACGATGCCACCCATTCAACGCTGCCTGTGACACTGGAGAAGAACTGTTCCTCGGAACATGCGACAGTAGAGGAGCAGGCGGTGTCGGCGTTCTCGTCAACACCGGTTTGTCCATGAACATCGATTCATTCGAACAGCTTAAAACCCTAATCGGACGTTTACGATAAAAGAGATATGGATCAACACTGGTTTTGACAATCTTCGTCGTTTACGCGCCAACATCAAACTATGACGAAGAAGAAGTCGAAGCGTTCTACATGGACTTGGAGAGGTTCTACAGAGAAGACCATACATTCTTCAAGGTCATCATTGGAGATTTCAATGCCAAGGTCGGACCAAGAAGATCGTCTGAGGAACGTCACATTGGGGCCCACGGATTAGAATGGAAGGAACAGGGTGAGCGGCTCTCTGAGTTTATCATGGCGACTAAAACCATCCATGGTAACTCGCAATTCCAGAACCCTCACCATCAACGATGGACGTGGGAATCTCCATCCAATGGAGAGTACCATAACGAAATAGACCACATCATAGTAAATAGGAAGTTTTGCCTAACCGATGTCGCTGTTGTCCCAAAATTTTACACGG
>MQTX01000091.1:1577672-1590916 GCA_009735665.1 Angiostrongylus cantonensis
ACGAGCTGCAGGCAACCGCGAACTAACGTCCGAGCTTGCGAAACAATGCAAACAGTCGGTAAAAGAAGATCATAAAGAAAGAAGAGTGGCAGTAGCAGTCGAAGCTGCAAAGGCTGGAAAAAGCATTTGCAAAGCCCGCCGAAGCTTCTCCAATTACAAGACCAAGATGATTGCACTACGACGCCCAGACGGAACAGTTACATCATCCAGAAAGGCAATGAAGAAATTCATTCACGAATACTACTCAGATCTCTTAGATAGCCACGTCTAGCTTCCGTTATATGAAATAAAAGAGGATGGATATGTTGTTCCACCGGTTGTCCCTTCCCAAATCCGACATGCCATTTCGTCGGTGAAAAATCGAACGGCACCAGGTCCGGACAGGATAAGATCAGAACATCCGAAGAACCTTCCGCCAGTCCTCGTAAACACACTAGCTCGGCTCTTCACACATTACTTGTCTGAATGCAAGGTTCGTACTCATTGGAAGACCAGCAAGACGATGTTATTGTCTACGAAGGGTGACCTCTACGATATAGGCAACTATCGCCCAATCTGCTTGCTGTCTGTCCTCTAGAAACTTTTCATTCGAGTCGTCTTAAACAGGACTGACAGAACATTAGACGAAGGATAACCATGTGAGCAAGGACAGTTTGGAAAAGGATTTAGTGCGATGGACCACATTCACACCATAACAAGGTTCACTGAAGTATCGCGACAGCTCAAAAGACCGCTCTGTCTCACTTTAATCGATTTACGGAAGGCCTTTGATTCAATTGAGATTGAAGCAATCATGGAAGCACTTGGTAGTCAAGGAGTCCCTACTCGGCACGTAAAGAATCCTCGTGAGCTGTACAAAAATTTCGCAACTAAAATTTCGCATTTTACAACAATATTAACGTTGGCATCAAAAGAGGAGTTGGGCAAGGCGATACAATCTCGCCAAAATTATTTACAGCTACCATCCAAAACGTCATGCGAACATTTAAATGGGATAATATGGGAGTGAAAATCGATGATCGGCAGATACATCACCTTCGCTTTGGTGATGATATCGTTCTTATAACACCAGACATTAGCCAAACGGAACGTATGCTTGCGGACTTTGATAAAGCGTGTGGAAAGATTGGTCTTCGACTAAATCTCAAGGGAACGATGTCCCCGCTCGAGTCACTCGACGATCAACGGGACTACAGGTGATACAGGTGATACGGCGGGCGGACTTCACGGTATGAAAAGAAATACCACATCTTAGTGCCGTAGTTCGACTTGATCCATGGTGCCGTTGTTAAGTAGAATTTCTAGTTCTTAGGTAAACGAACCGGTTTCTATTTATTAAACAGTGAAGATCGTACGATTAGAGGTGCCAAGCATTTCATCCTTTCTCGTTAATTGGATGTCTGAGGTTCATACATCACGGATCTGTCAACACCGGAAGCTCTACGCTTTTTATGCTACCTTTTTCACTACGTGCACTCCATTACACGTCGTTTTACAGTAATAATTCAAGAAGATGTCAAATTTAGAGAAGCTGAACACTGCGCGCGGTAGCAAAGGCAAGATGCCATTTGTAAGGTCAAATGTTCGGGAGCTATAAAGTTGAGCTGCTGTATCGCTTCGTGATTGGTAAACATATTTGGTAAATCTACTGAGCATCTGGAACGTCATACTCTCTAGAATGGTTCGGCTCTATTTTCAAAGTCTGCAGCAGCAGTAGTGCGTCTTGCTTTGGATAGCAAGCATTCTGGACTTTAATATGACATCAGAGGAAAGCAACAATGACTTGATATTTTAAAGTAGTTCAGTGTGTAAAATCTGTTGCTTCACGAATTTTTAACAGAACAGTCTATCGACTATTTTCCACAGTTCATTAATTCCCTATTCGTTGTAGAATGCAGGAGCATTCAGTTATTTTAGGCAGTGGTTGTATCTGAGAGACTTAATGTTGATAAGGCCAATATTACATTGTTCGAACCATCTTGGGATCATGAGGCTTTAGGAAAATTCACTTAAATTCTGCTTGATCAACAGCAAATAACCGCTTTAAGACAAGCTTCCATCTACAACCAACCGGTTTACCAGAACGCATAATTATAGTCCAATTTCAGATGTTGGTGTTTGATAACTGAGTGATTATCGATCACCCTCTGTGACATGACGTCTAACAATGTTTCTAATTGTTTACTGGAATTGACTTTTTGCTTGATTAAACTCGTTGCATTTCACACGCCTAGTTGGTCGGCGTCGCAGGACTCGCACAGGAATCCTTGACGTCCGCAAAGCAGCAATTTTCTCTCCAGTCTAGGGCTTTTGACAGTGGAAACCTGGAGATGCCTCAGCACGGCTCACGTCCCACCAGCACTAAACATTTCAACGAAGAGTTAAGGCAGCAGCTTCAAGTATCACTTAAAACCACACCCGAGCTCAACCACTAATGTGGACCATTATTGTAAGACCAGAAAGCTAATGTTATAAATGTCGGGGCTCGTATGATATCTGGAGACGAGTCATCTCACTATCGTAACTGCAAGCCAGCGTATTAGAAATGCTGCCGAAGCAAAAACAAGCAAAATAAATAGGGGGAACGAAATGGAGCTTAGTTGATAGCACAACCAGCAAAAAGAAAAAGGGCACTAATATGGCGAGTTACAGTGCACTATTAAGGAGACCCCAAGTACCTGAAAAGTTTTCTAATAACAGTACGTGATGGTGGTGGTCGTGTTGATGTGACTGTGAAGTTTTGCATATCCGCTTTTAACACCAGTTATAAAATATTTAAAAGTTTAAATTCAGTTGACAAATAAGTGAAATCATTTCTCACTATTGCTCACGAGGTCTAATTGAATCTACTATTCTATAAGATCTGCAGACTTACTACTAGCGTAAGAGCTAAGAGTTCCATTAGACACATGCACCAGCCATACGGACCAACATCAACGATCCATCGAACCCATCTCATCGTCGCTCACACCATGCGATCAGCCGCTTATATGATAATATTTTTCATTAATAAGCTTTTCATGTGGAATGACAGTTAGTAGAAATATTAATTAGCAGCTCAACGGTCTGCCGCCTCATAGTGGACGGGAGGTGTGTGTTCCAGGGGGTCGGGTTGTGATGTAGAGCGAGGGGATTCATCCACCGCAGGGTCCAGGTTGCGAAAGGGTCCGGTGTTTCCAACAGGAAGCCCAGTTAAAAGTAAGCCAATACCAGGATCCCATCAAACTAGATGCATGGTGGCAAATTTACCTAAATAAGGCAGCGACTAAAGGAGGTGACGACCTGGGGCAGAATTTGGCCTGGCTGATCGCAGGAACCAGTGAACTACAGTGGCAGAACCAGCAAAACTCAAATAAAGTGAAAATTACACGACCAGTGAAGACGGGCATCCAAGTATCCATGTATCCAAGCATTAACCAGCGGCTACAGAAACGAGTGTGAGAGTAAGTGGTCACAAAAAATAGCTGTTAGAAATAGAAGCAAAGGAACACTGACAACGAAATACTTGGGAAAAGGGGGAAAGAAAGGAGGGACGCGAAAAGGTAGTGGTCTGGTCCCGTGTGGAATTTTGGGAAAGCATCGACATCGGCTAAGCAAAGCAATCTATTTGCTATGATGTGGTCCCTTCCTTTCTTCTTTGGGGCATTCCCACGTCCAACGTTGCGAGTGCAGCCACTGGAATTTTCAGTTATTGTGATCGTCAAGATAAACTCATACAGCCGTTCCCTTGCTCTTTCCATTGTAATTTATGGGTACTAATGTGCCGTTGTTCAACCTTTTCTGAGTCCGGTCTTGGCTTCGAAATCTTCAAGGATAACCTGGAAGAATATATGGTCTTCTATACTGTTGTTCTCCTTGTCCAGATAGAACGCTTCGTCTTCTTCATAGCTTGATATCGGTGCGTAGACGTTTGACAAAGTCGGTTTTGAGACTATGACGCTAGAAAAGTAAACGTCTTATTCGGTTTGTTAGTAATTCGATTGAGAGAACGTTCGTGGCCAAACTCGTGTTGACGAGAGTGCTGCTGCCACCGTCGACTCCTCTAATGTGGCATGTTCTGAAGAACAGTTCTTCCTCGGTGTCAAAGACGGAGTTGCATGGGCGACGCTAGCTTAAATAGTCAGGTCATCTATATAAGACAGGTGAAAGTGGGCGTGCGTCATAGGTGTAGGTCGTCCTACTAGTTCTACAAGGTCTGGGCAGCCTAGAATGATCCTAAGATTCTAGCAACCTCTCTGAATCGCCCTAACCAACGCTGCCGTAAATGATTAGGGGATGAATGAACATTTGTAAACAAATTGATAAACTTATTTATATGTTCTTATGAACTAGTCTTGTTGAGCTGATTCGAGGTTGTTGTTGTTGTTGTTGATCGATGGCTGATGTTTCGGCGATTTCGCCTTCCTAAGAGTCGTGCTCTTACGAAAACTGTAAATCAAACGCAGGAAAAATGAGGAAGTATGGATGGAGATCAAGTGAAAGAAATCAAATAGGGCTTTAAAGCAATAATTACGTCTCTAATATCATACGATTTAATGCTAATCTGAGCTGGCACAACAAATTCACAGTTAGGTTAATTGTGCCATGAGATGTCACGTTATTTTCCCTATCTCATAGTTGTACACAATCAATAAAAAGGTTTCAGCACTGATCAATCCATGAGGGGATGCGCTATGCATTCGACTTCGTTAAGCATCGTTTGAATACATATTTATCCTTTAAAACGACTCGAGGTGGCCTATCAATGTCAATTTGCCGACCTCTGTGGGATGGAAAGCTTGGTGGGGCATGAGCGCCAAGTTCGATTGTGCGTTCCAGGGCACCTCCGGCCACTGCGCCACACGCGCCCAGTTTTCTTAAACATATGCGAGAAAAATAAGATTACAAATCTGATATTAATTTTCGAAAAACCTGATATTTCTATGGCAAACTGCTGCCTATAGCCTACACTCGAATCGTTTGCTATCCTTGAATGACAGCATTGGCCAGTCCTTTTAAAAGATGGGAGCCACTCACCAGTAAACTTCAGATTAATTATTGAGGTTAACTGATTGAACTGACTAAGCAGAAGTGAGCTTGCGTGTCGAGATATTGCCCGGAATCCATTCTTACCTCTAATCGGAAAACAATCTTATGTGGAACATTGTGGACAATACGAAAAATGTGTTCAACCATTTATTCCACACTGTCGCAAATTTCTCTGTTTTAGTTCAAAATGCCGTCATGACTAACCATCTTTCTTGGTGCGAGCGTTTCACTCTAATCTGACGAGAAGAACTTTTCGTGTGATTCCTCGCAGCCACCCATTATGCTTCGCACCAGCTCTTAGATTGGACTGGTTGGGATACAGCCTAGAGCCTATTTTCAGGCAGTAACTGAAATGCCTTATTGCAAAAACTATATCCAATATAAGTTACATAAAAAAATAACCATTCTGCAGAAAAATGGTACGCTTTCCCATCCGCCTAAGTCATATTCTTCTGATTCCTTCCGTTGAATCTGACGAACTATTTCCTGCATTAACAAAACTGTGAAGATCGGACGCCCTTCGAACTCGCTATTAACTTTTCCGAGGTCTCACGTGTTATACACTGCACCAAGCGAGCATTGCATTTTTCTCAGCCATTTTTTACCTCAACGATGGTGAACGAATTACAGTTTGACTTCACCAGACTCCATTATAAAGCCAAACTAGCGACGTTACGTCGGAACAACAAGCAAGAACAGAGGAATTACGAGCACCACCTTTCTCTCTTGCGTTCTTTAGACAGCATGACCCCAAAAGCGAAGTAGAATCAATTTTTTCGCATATTTTCAGACGAAACGCTTAAAATCCTTTCTTCACCACTATCACCACAGAAAGCTTAGTTCCAGCCCCACATCAGCGTGAAAATGTGGTATCCGAGAGGTTTAAAACTAATAAAATCAAAAGCTATTAGACTAACAGTCAGTGCTAAGAGTAGAGAGCTTGCACGAATTTGTCGTCATTTAGATATTGAAATAATGGAAAAACATCTCTATGACGCCTCGTTTTATCGCCTATCATATGAAAACGATTCGTAATTCAACACCGAAAACTATAAACCAACATGTCCAGCCTTGCACATACTTATCAAAACTCGTAAGTTCTGTGCAGAAATACTCCAGTAGAAAAGAAAGAGGATCCACTGAAATCCTTTCCATAATGTCTGACTCTAGCTGAACTACTAGGTCCATCACAGTCCGTGGACGAAGTTTAGCAAATATAAATGCGTCGTTTCCTTTCTCAGCAATCGCGAGGTTGTTGAACAGCATACGTTTACTTCCACATAATAACAGACATACAACACACTTATCTGACGTTTCGGCAGAATGACCTTTTTCAGAGCTGTTTTATCACGTGCCTTCCACTGAGGAAGAGCCGCTGATCTGCGTCGCATATGTTTGACGACGCTAGCAAGCATTATCTTCAGATTGAGTGTTGTGGCGTTGAGCTCACAACTTTATATGAATACCAAGTCAGTGGGAATATTAGTCCTTGTAGCTGCCCCGCGTGTCTTTTGTGTAAGTCGCTAAGACGAACGCATTCAGATGCTGGGTTACAAATTTCTGATTACAGTAGTAAAAACGACAATAACAGTACATCCAAGTATATAGGCGAGATGAACGAACTGGATGAACACTGAGCGAACACTACGAACACTCCGAACACACCCAGAAAGCTAACTGATGAGCTGTTTATATTCCTTCTGTAATGGGTGGAGCTTTGCCAGAGGGAACTAGAGACAGCTCCTAGAGAGAGGGTCTAACATTTTCTCAACTAGTATAATCTGATAGAGCTACATCTACAGAAGGTTCGTGAAGGCCATACTATTGTATAGGTTATACAGAAAGTACATGTGAAAGCGCACAGCTGCTTGTACGGAAAGTTTATTGGAGTGGCAGATGCTGGAAAGTACATGAAGCTAACAACTGCTCGTTCAATGCGCGAACTGTCGAACAAAAAGAGCGACTTATGCAAATAAGGTTAGCCAGCTGCGAAAGGACTGTATGAGATGGTTTGAAGATGCAAAGATATATTTAAGATAGTTACAGGTGAACAGGAAGCATACGCTAATATAGAAAATGAGAACTGTATGCTGAACAGTTCCTAAATTGAAAGCCTTTCGCTGCGCTAACTGAAACACGATTTCAGAGCTTGAATACTCGTTTCCTAGATGGAAATCGAGATGTGGCTTGCTCTGGTCTTTCAAACAATGATTACGCATGAGCGCGTTCCTCAACACCGAGCTCTCCGTTTCGGATACTAATTTAAAACTATATGCACATTAGTGACAGTCGTGTCGTCTAGCGGTTAGTCAAAATAACGAATAAGTAATCACAAAGGCGGTCTTCCTATTAACCATGCAGCTGTTTGAATGATTCTCTATATTCAAACATGAGATGTTACTTTATTCTCTATTGACGAAAATGTTGACGTTTTGGCGGATTTCATCTTCTTCATAGCTTGGAAAGTCAGGTTGGGTGAAATCTACCCCGCCAAACGCCTCCATTATAAACATAGGACGTACTAAACCAAGATAGAAGGCGTTAGCCGTCCTCAAGGGTAATAGTCCGGAGTTTTGCAAATGTCTCATCATCACTGTGGTTGCAAGCCAAGATGAATGGACCACAGTCACAAGAATAACGAGGATAACGAATAAATCGTCTTCATATTTGGACGCATTTCATCGCTACGAGCAGGATTATGTGGAGATACACGGGCCGATGATAAAGTAGGTTACCAAAAATTACCAGCTGGAGGTGCAGGGGGTCGAGGGGATGGAGGGGTTGTTGCTCAACCGATTTGTATCTTTTGCAGTGTTGCTAGGGTAGTGGAAGTGGAACAGGTGGTGAGGTCGGAAGAGATAGAACAGGAAAAGAAACACTAGTGGAAGGATCCAGTGGTTGGATTGGAGGAGGCGGAATAGGCTGTGCAACCGAAGTGGACGAAACAGACGCTGTAGCTTGCCATTATCACTATGCCTAGGATGAAGGTACCGGTAATCGATCTCCGGCTATTGCTCTACTGTAGGTACACAGATGATTGTTTTCTCATCTGTTCCACAGAAGCGATGATGGAGAAATACTACAAGCAATTGAATGAACACTCAGAGCACAATAGGTTCGCTCGAGAGAAACCGAAAAAAGCTGGCTTCCACTTCTTAACGTTTAAAGTAACCTATCCGAAAACGGCTATGTTACGAAATGGTACCAAAAGCCAAGCATTGAAAAATACTGGTTCATTACCCCCTCTCACCCCTCACCCACATAAACGGCGGTTGTAAGAAAAAACTTTCGAAGAGCAAGGAATGTGTGCACAAGCAGAGCAGAAGAAAGAATCCCTGAATCTGACAGTGTAAATGACCATTTGGAGTGGCTGCGAAACTGTAGCTCCTCGGAATTAGTGCACAGCTAATGCCACGCCACCAAACGGTTATGCTCGTGAGATGAAGATCCCGTTTATCCTGTCCTTCTCTTCCAAAGAAGTAAGTGCTGCTATACAAGCGTTGCTTAAAATGGGTCGGTCTAGAGAAATCCATAACATTGGTTAAAATACTACCGAACACTTTAATACGCCAACTAGTTCGCAACCGTGTGCATGACCGCTTATGGGCAACGTAAAATTGCATAGTATTCCTCTAACAGTAGAGACGGTGATTGCGTGAGTTCGGGTACAGCGTACTGATTTGTTGTAAATGGTGCAGATACGAATGCATTAGCGAGATGGGTAGATCACTCTGCAGCCATACAAATGAACACTTAGACGCTTAGCGTAAAGTTAAATCAAATAGTCCACTGGGAGCACCTAGAACAAACATAGAACATGACGATGTAGACTTTTAAGTAAAGTTACCATTCTCGTATAAAGTTAGCATATACTTTAGCTCGCATAACCCTCATTACATTCAGGATAGGTTTGAGGAATTCAAAAATAAACCGTGTGGAGGAGTGCCTTGTGGACGCGCTGGACCCTCCGCCATACCTCAGGCTTATTTTTTGCTCTATGGCAGACACGTTGCTCGTCCATGTAAGGCTCTTTGCAGCTCTTCTCCAAAGACGATTGCAAGATCTGCAAGGATCAAATTGGTGGGTATGAGCCATTTATTATGGGAATGAAAATTTACGTACTATGTCTTATCTGCTCGGGTTATGAAAGCAATTCGCTAAGTAGATTGCGTGTCAAATTGACTGCATGTCAAATTGACCCCTCCAGGCTGTGAAGAAAGGAAAGCCACCGGAGAGACAACTAATGTGAACTAATAAATGCTCTAATGACAACCTCGTGTTTCATTTTCAACAAAAACAGTGAAAAATCGGTCAGATGCCAATTATGTTGTGATCTACATGATTCCATGTGAAATCTAGCCTTCCAGACATTCGAGTGAATAGGGTGTTTAATGGAATTGCTTCAATTTCATCAATGTGTTTTCGCTTGTAATATTTTGAGAGGATAAACACTCCAGGTTTTCTTGGTGAATAGCATGGATAGAGTAAAAAGTGGCTGAGAGAAAGGCAATGCAGCGGTCTGGGTTGGTGTAGTGGCTAACACGTAAGCTCTGTTAGGATAATTGGGGATCGAAGCTCAACTGAAATTGCGAATTTACCTCATATTTTGGCATCCTCGTGGTACTGAGACATTTTGTTTGACCTAATCTGTCTCATAAATAAGTTCTGCGTTTCTACTTAAAAGTAAGCCACTTGATCGACGTAGATTTGACCTAGTGACGATCACACATGAGGATAGGTCAGATTTAGGTCGCATATCGTATCGGGTATGCTTCGATAGTAAACGGCCATTTCCATAGTGATGGAGACAATTCGGCAATAAAAAGAGAGCTAGCGTTTCTGACATGCGGAATCAATATAATCAGTAAGGTTTCTTCTTCATGACTTTTCTGGTCAATGAGTAAGAATCGATAACTATAAAATGCGCAGTTTAAACACACTACGCGCTTAGGTCATGAATGGAAACTCTCAGTTATTTGACTGAACGGTCTTAAGGAGTCTTATTTCGCTAATTATTCATAGTATTGCAGAACTAAGAATCTGTACACCACACAGTTCCTACAGTTCCCACAACTTTTCTTCATCGTTGGATTCTAGTGTACTTGACCGCCGAGTATAAGCGAGTTCATCACGAGTCGTCCAGAAAATCAAACAAACGTATAATTTTAGTTACTGAACGAGTGCCTCGGATTAGTGTTGACGTTCTGGTACATTAGAGTTTAAAACACTGACGGAATTAGCTTTATGAACTAGGTGCGGAAAATTGGAAAATCAGGCAACGTTGTAATATTTCTTAGGCGATCTTCGGACGTTCATCGTCTTTTGTCCTGAGCATATCTCGAGGCGACGAGGAACTGCCTGGAACAACGGCACCTAGTTGATTGCCAACATCAATCACAGTTCTCCGAGTGCTAACGGGGAGCTCCGCCCATTCTGAAGTTCATTCCGCTGATCGACAATGCTCTGGACAGCATTCGCTTTCCTGTTCGCGTTCTGCCGAGCGGAAGAAATCAATGAGTTACCTGGAGTTGCTTTTGAAATCAACTTCAGGCACTACTCAGGATTCATCAACGTCTCCGACACTCATCGTCTCCACTATTGGTCGTTTTTTCATGCTATATGAAATTTTTTTTCTTACAACAGCAAATTTTAGGCTTTGACGAACTCTGTAGCTTAAGAGATATATTTCTGTTTTGTATAGATTTGCGACGATATTCAAGGAAAGAAATTTCACTAACTGAAGTAGAGTGCAGTAACCAAATCAAATCTGTCATTCAGAAATATTCGCATTTGAAACAATATAAGCTTATTTTATTCCCATCCAGAGATCAATGCATATTTTAGGTTTGTCGAGTCACAGAATAATCCTGTGAAAGATCCGCTCATCTTCTGGTTCAACGGCGGTCCAGGATGCTCGTCATTGGATGGTCTACTGAACGAAATGGGACCTTATGTAGTGAATCTCGACGGAAAAACCCTAAGGAAGAATCCTTACTCATGGAATCAGGTGTATAATGTCACTCTTCTTAAAAAAATGTCCTCTGTATCGATGGTGACTAGAGAATCAACAAGAGAGAGAGAGAATTACGCTACTTATTAATAGAAGAATCATCGTTATTTCTTGTCTTTAGCAATTTTTGGTCAATGCTGCTCTTTCGATAACTGCTTATGATTTTTTGATAACTAAATGAATTGAGGAATTGAATAGCTGACAGAAGTATGGAAGAAAATGTATCGTTTCGTTCCAGAAGTGTGGGCATGTCAAATCTTTCTATAAGTCCGGTTGCTTTCTTCAAAAACGGCATTCATTATTTTAAAGCCAACTTCCCCTTAACCTCGGTATGACTAATCAATATGTATTCTTTCTTTGATTGATCAAAGAAAGAGTACATATTGATTTCTGATCCATTTTTGACTTTGTTTTAAAGTATGGGTTTTCAAAACGTTGAAAGCGAAATTTGAATTTCTAACATATCCATGCCAAGCCGAGTAACGTCAAGCTTAAACGGTACGTAGGGCGAAAAGGCATGGCTTCAAAAAAATATTCTTTATGGGTTTTAAAAAAGGAACACTAACGATCTCTAGAATAAGGTTTCTTCATCGTAAAAAATAAAATAGTGCAACTTTAAATCTGCCTGCATGCGTTTCATTTAAATTAATTCACTCAAGGCTGAGATATGTTGGTCTTTAGTTAAACGCGGAATTATTTTCAGCCACGTGTGAGCTGAAATCAATTCTTACCGTCCATAATGTGTTAGCAAATAATTGTGCAACCCCGTCTCATGTGTGGAATGAAAATTGTTGAAGGAAATTGGGAAAAATCCAGTTGATATTCAGATGGCGTCAGTCGTTTATATCGAATCTCCAGCAGGTGTTGGTTACTCATATGCTACTGACGGAAACATAACCACCAATGACGACCAGACATCGTTGGAAAACTACGAGGCTATCAAGCAATTCTTTGAGGTTTTCCAATTGCTTAGTTCTTTGGTTTCTTGACTAGAAAAACTAGCTGTTTCACCAAACAAGGAAAACAATTTATGATTTGAAGGCCCTAAGAAACTTAAGAGTTAAGTAAATTCGAGAAAAATCGAAACAAACCTTGCTCTTACTTTTTTCTCATTCTAACAGCTATTTAATAGAAGTACAAGCGATATGAGCATGTGAGAGAGTAGTTAAAGGTGCCCAGGAACGCAGATCGTTATTGGTTTCATCGCTCACTAGCGCCAACTTAGGGCTCTGTCCGGAAGGATAAAGCCACTAATATGATACATGTCTAAATCCCTGCAAGGCATTCTGATGCGCCACTTATGCATTTAGTCACCTAATAATGGAGCCATATAAATGACACATCCCTAAGAGATAGGTCGAGCTTTAACTCCTTCATTTGTCCATCGTCCTTACAGTAAGTGCCTGATTAATAATAGGATTCAATTTCAGATTTTCCCACAATTTCGAAACCATGCCACCTATATAATGGGTGAGTCATATGGCGGTGTGTATGTGCCCACATTGACAGCAAGGATAGTCGATGGACAGAAGGAATTTCCAGTTAATCTAAGAGTAGGTTTTTATTTATTTGGAACTTTTTTTGTGAACATAATTTCAATAATTGGCGGTCTGCCGTAAAAGAAATCGCGAAAGGAAACCGAAGACGGAGGAGTAATCTTTGCCAGAGGGTCTGAGAAACACATCATTATTTGAGAAGACTTGAGATGGTCGCTATTTAGGGAATGGCTCTTGGCAACGGATATGTGAACGAGAAACTGAATATCGACACCTCCATTCGATATGCTTATGGTCATGGAATAATCGACGAAAAGACTTGGAACACTATGGAAAGAGAATGCTGCAAAGGATGTATTGACACTTGCGATTTTACTAAGGTACGGGTAATGATAGCCGGTAGGTTCCGTCGCATTTCAGCTTCCTGAAAAACTAAGAATGACATTTATAGGGTCAGTTTTGGCCTATATGAATTGGGAAGTTGAATAAACGAACTCCAAACTGGTTTAGGTCTCTGGACACTGCGTGAGCATGGTAGAGGGTATCTTCCAGTTCTTGTGGGCTGGTGGACTCAATCCCTACGATCTATACAGGGACTGTGATCCTAATCCATCGATTAATAGCGAGAGGATGACACTAATGTTGAGAGGTTCGGCTTTTGTTCAAATTGTAGATAGAAATTGGGCAATACTTAAAGATACTTGTTTGGT
>MQTX01000091.1:1590941-1621219 GCA_009735665.1 Angiostrongylus cantonensis
TATATATAATGTCGGAGTACACAATTGATAAATGGCTCCCGAAACATTATGGTACAAAAAATTAAGCATTAATTAATCGCGTGCTCATTACAGGAGTCGCAGCTGGCTTCGAATCGATCGGAAAACACAAAAAGAATGAAAGTCTCATCAGTTTTCTTCGGGTTAGTCGGCTAATAATTATTTCCTGCCGTATACCGTCCAAGCGATAGTTCATAATGGGGTCATGTTTCACACCACAGGTGGCGTGTGATTAGACCCCAGCCGTAGAAGTCCCGCCAATGCTCATCATAGACAAACACCAAAAATTTCAACTTATTATTTACTACCTACTCTTTTTAATGGCAGGTTATCACCTGTATTACCACCCCGTAGTCCCGTTGATCGTCCAGTGACTCGAGCGGGCGCCAGTAAATCCTCCATTTTTCCCTGTAGCGTGCAAGAGTAGCCCAGTGTGTTCTGCTCGCTTTAGGGACTCGTCGAGCATCATATCTTTCTTCTAGGCTTTTCGTGAAGAACTCTGACCATCGGGTCGGTGGTCTTCCTGCAGTAGGTTTGACATCCCGAGGAATCCGGTCACTAACAGCTCTTGTCCATCGGTTATCATTCACATGCATTACGTGTCTGGCCCACCTTATCTTCGACTGTTTGGCGTATAGAACGGCATCTTTGATTTTCGATCGTTAACGTAGGTCGGATCTTCGGATCCCATCCCTCACTTGTGCAAATCGGGTTACTCCTAGCATCGTCCTTTCGACTGAGCGTTCGATAACGCTGAGTGATCTTTCATCCTGCTTACGTAGCGACCAAGTTTCTGACGCATACGTTAGGGCAGGAAGAACCGTTGAGTCGAAAAGGTGGGCACGGAGTCGGGTGTTCTTTGTCCTCTTCACTACATCCTCGATGCTCTTGAAGGCTCCCCAAGCCGCTCGTTTCCTTCTGCTCAGCTCTGGAGCTATGTCGTTCAACATATTGATTTCCCGACCTAGAGAGACATAACTAGAGCATTCGGAGATATTCGTTCCGTTGAGCGTGAATGGGGCAAACGAAACCAATCCGTTCTTCATGAACATCGTTTTCTTGAGATTTAGTCGAAGACCAATTTTTCCACACGCTTTATTAAAGTCCGCAAGCATACGTTCCGCTTGGCTAATGTCTGGTGTTATAAGGACGATATCATCAGCAAAGCGAAGGTGATGTATCTGCCGACCGTCGATTTTCACTCCCATATTATCCCATTCCAATGTTCGCATGATGTTCTGGAGGGTGGCTGTAAATAATTTTGGCGAGATTGTATCGCCTTGTCTAACTCCTCTTTTGACGTCAACGTTAATATCGTTGTGGAATGGTGAAACTTTGGTTGTGAAATTTTTGTACAGCTCACGAAGAATCTTTATGTACTGAGTAGTGTCTCCTTGACTATCAAAGTCTTTCGTGACTGCTTCTATCACAGTTGAATCAAATGCCTTCTGTAGTCGATGAAAGTGAGACAGAGCGATCTTTTGTACTCTCGCGATACTTCAATGAGCCTTGTTATCGGGTGAGCGTGGTCCATCGTACTAAATCCTTTTTTGGAAACCATGCTTACTCGCATGGCTGTTCTTCGTCCAGTGTTCTGTCAATCCTGTTTAGGATGACTCGAGTGAAAAGTTTGTAGACGGCGGACAACAAACAGATTGAGCGATAGTTGCCTATATCGTGTAGGTCGCCCTTCTTGAACAACAACATGATCTTGCCGGTTTTCCACTGAGTAAGTAGAGACCTTGCATTCAGACGGGTAATGTGTGAATAGCCGAGCCAGCGTGTTTACGAGGACTGGCGAAAGGTTCTCCAGATGTACTGATCTTACCTGTCCGGACCTGGTGCTGTTCGATTTTTCACCGACGAAATGGCATGTCGGATTTCGAAAGGGAGAACCGGTGGAACAGCATATCCATCCTCTTTTATTTCATAAGACGGGAGATGGACGTGGCTATCGAAGAGATCTGAGTTGTATTCGTTGATGGTTTTCTCCATTGCTTTTCTGGACGTTGTTATTGTTCCGTCTGGATGTCGGAATGCAATCACCTTGGTCTTCTAATTGGGGAAGCTTCGGCGGGCTTTGCGAATGCTTTTCCCAGCCTCTGCAGCTTCGACCATTACTGGTGCTCTTCTCTCTTTAAGACCTTCTTTTATCGCCTGTCTGCATTGTTTCGCAAGCTCGGACGTTAGTTCGCTGTTGCCTGCAGCTCATGCGATTCCACACTGGCGTATTAGCTTGAGAGTTTCTGGAGACGGACGTCTCTTGGCTCTCCCAGGGTGAACATGTAGCTTATTTGTTGGAGGCGACCTAACCGCCTCCCATATACTTCTCTGTCACTTGGTTGCAGGCTTTTGGCCGACTTGACTCGTAGAATACAATCCGTATATAGTGAGAACGCATTCACACAGGCATGCATGAATACGCCTAGCAAATACAGAAAGTATGTGCCTAATCGGCGCATCAGAAGCAGGGAGTCCATCTCCTGGATCCACCTACGTCTCAAGGAAACAAAGGTCGCTTTTGGTCAGCGATTAACCCGTATCCACCACCTGGGGACGCGCCACGTAGCCTCGCGACTAATCGGCTCGAGATCCCTCATATGAGGCAGATTCGTGGATGGCAGGTTATATATTGCGAAATATAACTTTAATGATGCTGAGAACTCCGGACCGCACGTGTCTGCAGTGGGGAACGAACGCGGTATTGTCTTTTCCGGGGAGTAACGTGTTCACCACCACCCATGCGGGTCCTTAGTTTTCGTTTCGAATTAAAAAGTAGTAGGCAGTAAATAGATCGGTTGAGATTGTGGTTATAACTAAAAGCCTCAGCTTAACTGGATTCATTGCCGATTTGCGCTTCCCAGATCAATTCCGCTGACGAGTGATTGCTGATGGCAGAGATCAATAGAACTCGCTGAGAGGCAGGCGAAACAAAGGACTCACTAAAAAGTCGTTTTTCTTGCCCTCCAGTTGTTTATCACTAATATACGAAACTTTGTTTAAGGCAAATGAACCACTATTTGGTGACGCACCGTGTCTCAACGACTCGGATGTCATTACATATATGAATGATTATAATGTGAGAGCAGCCCTTAATATTCCGACTGGTCTTTCCAGATGGGATATATGCAGGTAGAATTCGCCATTTCTTCAGATGTGCTCAAAAAAGTACTAAATCAGTTCTAGTTTCTTTCTTATTTGCATTAGATAATCTAGAGAGGGTATTATGAGTTTCGGTTTCCTAACACTTTCTCGTTAGTGAGAAGTCCGTTTTTTTTTTGGATTTTTCTTTGGGTGGCAGACTGGTGAAAAGTTGTAAGAAATGGAAAACAATTAATTAAAGTAGAAATGGATGGATGTTGACTAGGGAGACCAATATTCTACTCTCTCCTTCTTCACAGAGAGGAAGTTAGCGTATTTTAGATCTGACCATAATTCTAAGTGCCTAAGAAGATGCTAATCTTTGACTTTTCAATCTTCAACTTCTAAACAAAAGAAATAGATCTCTGTTATGTTGGCGTGTTTCTGGAAGAACCATCTCTAAATAATATTCATTTTCCATGAAAAAAGTGAATTAAGAATAATTCAGCAATCAGGTGACTACCACTTACCAGAAGCAGTACGGCGACATGGCGCCATTTGTGAAGAAGATCGTCGCAGCAAACGTGCGAGTACTTTTGTATTATGGTGACACAGATATGGCATGCAATTTCATGATGGGTCAACAGTTCTCGAATCAACTCGGTCTTAAGGTAAGTATACTGCCCAGTAATATTCCTAACAAAGACCAAGGTGAAGTCTTAATGTTTTCGTAATAAATGCCTGCGCCGTTTTGCCTCTATCCTTTCGTATACTTTAATTATGTAGTTGAATAAGCTCGCTTGATGGTGGAGTATTTAGAATATGGTGACTAGTCCTCTCCCAGACGGGGAAAGTTAGCGATTTTCGGGAGGGAAATTGATTGATATCCTCACTGTTCTGTGGGAAAACGTGATATTTAAATGCGTATGTCTAGGGAGGCTCTTCGACAGTTTGCCTCAGTGTATCTCAGCGGTGTCCATGTGTGTTGAACTGCGATGTGTAATTCATGGCTACTTTATCGGCAAAAGAGAAGAAAAAAGAAGCAAGGAAGTTTGATGCTCTCTGTGTCCCTCCGGAGAAGCGGACCCATTGACCAGTTCTGTTGCACGGTGAAGACAAATGCAGTGCAGCATGCAGTATACTGCTCGAGTTATTCGATCAGCAGATGATACCCGTGAAATAGGCGGAATGGTCTTAACTCTTATCTTAAGCAGCTTGAATCGTCAATTTGCTTATACTCGCTTTCAGATATTTAGAAGAAGGTTCAAGGAACCGCCGATGGAGTGTTAGCATAGCAATTTATTATATTAGTAATCATTTGATGTTTAGCGAACACTCGGCAAGACACCGTGGAAATTCGATCGCCAAATTGCCGGTTTTAAAACGCTTTTCGATGGACTAACTTTTGTTACAGGTATTAAATGACTTGATGGAATTCTAGGATGAGAAAACTTCTTCTTTCTTTCAGTGCGAGGAGCAGGGCATATGGCGCCACAATGGAAAGCGCCTCAAATGCATTACGTAATTCAACAGTTCCTCATTAATCATCCAATCTGAAAACGTTCCGTTGAATAAACTTCTTTTATCTTTCTGAATGAAACAATTCTATGGAACTGCGATATCAAGACATCAGACGTGCTGATCCAGATAATTCATGATCGATAACAATATGGTAGCTCAACAGTGGATTTATTAGTTGACAGAATGAATACTAAGGTAGAGTACAGAATAGACTGGTTAGCTGATTAGTCACTACTGCTTATCTGCCCCATTATCGACGATGGATCTGTTTTGAGGCCGACCAACTGGATGATGTGTGATATGTAGGTGGTACCCTGTAAGTTTCAGGACCTGTGAATGGCAAACGACTGCATTGATAAGGTGCTGCAATGGAACTTTAGGCTATAGTCACCAGATGAGCACATGACGTCGGTTCAAGAAAAAAGTGCTGAAGGGTGATGTCCCCACCTAAACGAGGTTCAACCCGACGATGCTCGCTTGTGTCTGCTGAGTTTACTGTCTACTTCCCCATACAAGTCATTCGCTTGTTATATTCGGAGCTTGTTCCTCATGAATAATGAAAGCTTTACGTAAGCAATGAACTAATAGAATGTTACCAGTATGATGAAGCCAACACTGTGTAGGGTATTGGTAAGAGTGGGAATAGGCCTGATGATTCATTGATCAATGGTGTGCGTCGACAACTGGAGATAACTTTTCCATCAATAGTATATTTCAAGGATCTATATATTTGCAGAAAAATTTGACTCTATGACAACAATTGTGTACGCAGTTTTATATAAGGTGCCTTCAAATTCAAATATGCTTAGAATTAAAACTTTCAGAAAATTGACAACGAGATCTAAGTTTCTAAAGTTTTCAGGAAACACCAAAACTTGAAAGCATAAAAAAGTGCTGCGGAAGTCTAGCTCGTCTTTTGTGGCAAAATCCTGCTGGATCCTGGTGGGCAATGGATGCGAAGAAACGAATCGAACGTGGCAAGTGATGGGATCATTCGTTTTCTTGTTCGAAAAATGAGCCTCGAAGCAGTGGAAAAGAAAGGTTCTGGAAAGTCACGAAATTTTTTCTCTTTTTTATTTTATATGACTCGTCTTCACGCCTATCCTGTCGACCCAAGCACTTCTCACGTTCGTTTCGTTTCTTCGCATCCATTTTCCACGAAGATCTTCCAATTTTTACGTGTGCTAAATGCCGTAGAATGCTGGTCAAGCAATTCTCCGTGGAGTCCAGAGATAGTCAGGCTGGATCGTTCCCAACCGGATTGCAAAGAGTGATTTTACCCAGAGAAGTCCGCTACGAATTTCCCGACCTCAGAGGGATGAGAGGGTTGGTTGGCCCCAAGTGGAATCGAACTAGCACCATGCTCTTGATGGCTGACATCACTACCACTGTGCTACCCGTCCCCAAAGTCATAAAATAGAAGGATAAACGGGAGAAAATTTTTTTCTGGAAAATTTGAGAGAATTGTCTCATATTTTGTACGCAAAAGCATATTCTTTCTTCAGAAAAACACATAGTTTTCCCAACGTGTCCCAGACATTTGTAAGCGTTACTAACGCGTTAGAAATTTCAAAAAATTGAATTTCGTTTCGAATTTCTGCATTTCTGTGGATTATCATTGGTGAAATCAGACGTTCACATTTTCTCGTTCCACCATTCTCCGTCCACGACCGCCCACTTTTGGTTAAGGCATCTACTTTGGGACCTTTCAGTCACAATAAAGATTTAAAACAACCTCGTTTAGGCTTGTCAACAATCCAACACATTCGTTATCTATGCAGAGGTTCAATAAATAAAGGTCGCCATTGAACGTTGAAAATAAAGTATGGTGCATCACAAAAATTATAAACATAGTGTTAACCGTTTTATTTACTGCCTACTATTTTTGATGGCCGAGTATAATGCGAAATATCACTACAACAGTGCTGAGATATTCGCAAAACTCCGGACCGCACGTGTCTGCAGTGGGGAACGAACGCGCTATTGTCCTTTCCGGGGAGTAACGCGTTCACCACCACACCATGCGGGTCCTTCGTTTTCCTTTCGAATTAAAAAAATAGTAGGTAGTAAATAAAACGGTTAAGATTGTGATTATAACTAAAAGCCTCAGCTTAACTGGGTTCATTGCCGATTTGCCCTTCCCAGGTCAATCCCGCTGACGGGTGATTGCTGATGGCAAAAGATCGATGGAACTAGCTGAGAGAAAGGCGAAACGAAGGACACGCATGGTGTGGTGGTGAACGCGTTACTCCCCGGAAAGGACAATAGCGCGTTCGTTCTCCACAGCAGACACCTGCGGTCCAGAGTTTTGCAAATATCTTAGCATCGTTGTAGTTATGAACACAGTGTATGGAAGTTTTAGTTTATCCTACTTACTTACCTTAGCTTACTCGAATGGCAGTCGCACGGGTTCGAATTTGACAGAGGAAGCACCGGTTAAGCGGCGGGCATCACTTTTTAATATATTGTCAAACTACGTGCAAGCAAATGAAGTACCGTCTGAACTAAGGCTCATTCCACACCAAAAAACGGATGGTAGTAGGCGGTTATCGACCAACACCCTTCCTTTATAATAAAGTATTATCTAGTGAAATTCACTATTCTAGCGGAGCTCTTCTACTGAATTCGATTCGATGCAACTGCGACCACCCATTTAACAGCAACGACCAGCTTGGTATCATCAACTCTGATCAAAGAGACTTTGAAGAAGGTGAAGGCGCGAAAATATTAGCCGAAGAGAATTTTTTTATGCCAACAAAGTATCAGCTCAGTAATGCAGAAAATTGTTGAATTTGATGGCTGTGCTTTTTATCCAGATTCTTGCATGGTGTCACTCGTTTATCTGCAATAACCATTCGTAACATTTTACCACTGACCTCCAACAATTGAAGCATCTCGGGCCGGTTAGTCACGAGGTCACCTGGAACGTCCCTAGGTGGCGGATGGGGGTTTAATCGCAGACCAAAAGCGATCTTTGCTTCCCTAAGACGCACGTCGTGAATCCGTACGATAAACGCCCTGTTTCTGCTGCGCCAGTTTAGCACATACTTTCTGTAATTCGACCAAAAGCCTGCGATCAAGCGACAGAGAAGTATATGGGAGGCAGTTAGGAGTAGCCTCCAACAAATAAGCTCCATGTCCATTCTGGGGAGCCTGGCAAGGTACCAGTGAGGATAACCAGTCTCCACGTTCAGAGCCCAGCAAGGGGTGTTAAAGTGCTAAAAACGGTCGAGGAGGGCTAAAAATCCTAGAGAAGGAAGTCAAAGATTGTCGCTGCAGAGTTCTACGAGAAAATTCATGAGATATCTTGGTCCATCCGGAAAACGATATACGTGAACAAATCACGGAGAACTCACAACGACCTCATGATATGCGAAATCAACCACAACGGTTCTGAGATATTAGCAAGACTTGAAACTCCGTCCAGACCGAACCATGACTTCCTTTCCGGAGGATCGCGCATAACACATTACGGAGGCCCTTGCTATGCGTTTCTCTCAGTTAGCTTTCTCTCCTATCTACCAGTGCCATCAGCAATCACCCGCCAACGGGAGTGATCTGGGGAGCCCAAATCAGCATTGAACCCAATTAGGTGAGGTTACAGTCGAAATCTCAATGTTTAGTTTTTTACTTACTGTTTAGTACAATTTTCAATATCGATCAATCCCGTTGACATGTGATTGCTGATGGGACTGGTGGATAGAAAGCTAGCTGAAAGAAACACGGATCAAGGGTCTCCGTGGTGCAGTGTGTAATGCGTGAGCCTCCTGAATGGGAAATGGTGGTTCGATCTGGGCCGGGGTCCAAGCTTTCCGAGCATCTCAGGACCGTCGTGGTTGATTTCGCATTATGCTGCCAGGAAAATTGTAGTAGGCAGTAAATGAAAAAGTAAAGGTTGTGACTTTATGATATTTCAGCAATTAGTTTTACTCTTACTGTGTTAAACTTAGATTACCTGCTTTAAGGCACTACGCATGGTCGAGACCGAGACTACTCGAATGCGACATGGAAATTAGTTGTGTCACGATTTGATTGTTTAGTTATCTTATTCAACGTAGAAAACCAATTATGAGCAGGCAAATACAGGAGTCGCTAGAATGTAGTATGAAATCTTGCTGTTGAACGAGAAGCGTTCCGAGGAGATGGTGAGTGTCGTGTTAGAGATTTGGGAACGTCTCAACGCTCTGCAATATTAGGCTATCTAATGAAATTATTCCAGCCAGTAAAATAACACTCTACTCGAAATTGTATTAGGTATTCATGTTTTCATACACATGTTGTGAAGAACGGCTATCGAAATGTCAAAGTTTTTGCCACTGCGAAAACTGTTGACTTTTTGACTATCCAAGACATCACACACATTGAGAGCGTCATGTAGGAAGAGTGAAAGACGTCTTCAACTCTGTTCAGTTGTAATCGCTATAAACGGATGATTGCTGGAAGTTTCTGTAGAAGAGAGCCACTTGTGTTTTGTCAATGAAATTGGTTGGTGTTTACTTCTTCGATCTGATAAGAATTGATAGAGAGTTGTCTGTGTACGCTTTCCTTCCACTCATTTCTTTCTAACGACTTCGTGTTCGTACCATTGGTGATTGACACTCTCATCTTTCTACAACCCCTTCTGTCCTTTCAAAAGATGTATGCGATAAGCAACAGTTCTCGAACCCAGAGGCATTGCCAAATTTCCTTGACAATATTGTTGAAACCATCAGATGCAATCCTTTCTTAGTGCCGCAGTCTAACAGCTGATTTTAACTAAGGAAATTCTTCGTCTCGAGACTTTTTAAACACAAATTTTTGAAAAAAAAAAAACAGGGAGTGCTTAAGAGTATCTTGCCCTCCGAGGAAAATTAGGTTCCCAGCGAACTGAATGTAAGCAGTGCATCAATAAAGAGCTTTTTGTTCCCGTTCATCTCTAAATTTCACATCGCATATCACATGGGCTTTATTTTAATTTTTTTTCTTTCTGTTTTTCTTAATTTTCGAATGTTTTGAACATTAAACAAACCCAGTGTTATTATTATTATTGTTTTTATCGATGCTATTACTAGTATCATTATTCAGTTGGATACTTGGATGCTTGGACGGCCCGCCCTTATTTCTTGTGCGGACCCCAACATATTCCCCATTTCTCGCAGTAGTGCTGGTTTAGCTATTTCATTGGCGTCCGAAGTTCAGCTTGGCCAAAGTCCACCCCAAGTCGTGACCACCACATGAAGTCGCCGCCCCAGTGGATGAGAGGAAGATTTGCCGCCATGCAAGTAGTTTGGTACCAGGATCTTCTCAGCTTGGAAGACCCTGTCAGGAGATAACCCCCCACCCCACTGTACATCGTAGCTCGACACCCAGAAACACCTCCCGACGACGATGAGGCGGTGGACCGTTTGGAGGACTAGTATTATTAGTCTGCGGCTATTTTGTTTTCAAAGTTTCCTCACAGCTACATTTCCACATAGTATACTGATTCAGGTATTTAATACGAACAGTTCGTTTTCGAATATATGTCGTTTTTAGTGCTTGCATCTATTCTTGAAATGTCCTGTGAATATCACACTTTGTGTTCAGATGCGTTTCTGGCAAATCGTACTGCTTGAAGTGTTACTGTGCTTGGTCACCTGCTTGGCGATGCGCAAGCAAGGCGTAGCCGTCCGCGGGCAGCTATTGTGCGGACTACGCGCGGCCAACAACACCAAAGTCCGTATTGTCGACATCGATTACGGTATGTTACGTTTTAAACTTTAACCACATAGCGCTGTTCCTGTTGCACTTCAGCAACCGTAAGAGCGTAAGAGCATTCGGCATTGACCAATCCCTTAGGTAAGTGTTAAGCGTTCTACTGCAAAGCATCGTGATGGTGAATGAATGCATGTCTGGCCGAAACGATGAAGGGCTTGGTTAACTCAGCGTGTGAAATCGAACTACAGACTCTGTGTATTGCAGGACTTCCCTGGCTATAGCACTATGCACACCCATTAGCAATTCTACCTGGTTTAGGTCTTTCCCTTTTCATAATCATCGCGATGTAATAACACATTATGGCTCTGGAAATGTTGAAAATAAAGCAGAAGAATCATTTTAGGACTTGATCCGGATGATACCTTGGACGAGAAGCGTGTAGACGAAAGTGGACGTTTTGAATTGAGTGGAACGACTCATGAACTGACACCCATTGATCCCGTACTGTACATTTGGCATGAGTGCAGAGATGAGAAAACAGTGAGCTCGCAATGTTCAATTCCTTTGAGTTTGGAAGCTGTCAATTAGTTAATCTGTGAAAAGCAATCACTGATAGTTGATAGAACTAAGAAACGCGTCGTGCACTGAATTCTCACCAGGGTTTAGAACAATATGGCGTGCGCTATGCTAAGGCATGTTGCTCTATGTGGAGCTTTAAAGGATTGAAATAGTGTTTCATTTAGCCATGCTCACGCAAAATCAAGCTCGTTATTCCGAAAAAGTTCATCCACAACGGAAATCCAACAGCTGAGCAGTGGATCGACCTTGGTACTTTTAACCTCGAAGGCGCGTTTGATGACGAAGGGCGAGAATGCATCAACTAAGAACTCTCGAAGAAACCAATCGTAACAGAATAATATCAAGTTTTATTTCTCGTGTGGACACATAGTGTTTCGTATTTGTAATTCCTCTCTGCTCTGTCAAAAATCGCTTAAGTTAAAGTGACTATCAACATCATTTGGTGATGTATTCCTCCGTAGAAAGTGCTGCCGTAGTATCGTGTTTGCAATTGCATTTCTTGCATTGAATCTTCGCAAGGCTTCCGGACGCGCAATCCGGGAACGCACACCATCTGGACCGGTCAAAGCCTATAATTTTAATACGTCACTTCTAAGTTTTTTTCTCTGGATCACTTTCATGTCTATGGTTTCACTCTGGGACGATTTTATATCGAACTGATTTAGAATACTGGGTCACAAAGAGTGATGATCTAAGATTTTCGTACTAAAAAATTGAACTATCCTTCGACCACTGAACCGATTAAATTGGCATGGAATTCGTACTCATTTTTGAATAAGAACAGAATTAACATCTTCAATAAGCTAGTCTTTTGTACTAAGCTAGTCTTTTGTACTGGTCTCTTTTTATGTTCCACATAAAAGGATCAATGTGAATTTGAATGAATCGAGAGAAATAAATGACGCCATCCGTCCACAACTGAGGATCGAGTGCTAGACGTGTACTTGCGAAAAGCACCATATTTCATTGTGCTATGGAGTACGACTTGAAGGGATAGGATAATGATTACTTTAAAAAGAAGTTCGCACAATAACTCGCTAGATAGCTGGACTTTTAAATAATGTGTTTTCTCGTCGTGATGAAAGTTGCAAGTATTTCTATTTTTGTGCATGACCATGTTTACTCGATTACTTAAAAAAACCTTTAATAGGAAGAGAGCGACGCACTACCTACCGTAGCGTCACGGTAACACGTTTCTAAATTAAGGCGGGAAGGTCTAAAAGACAAGTATTGTAAATTAAACGCTGCATGTGCTAAACCAGAAAAAAGATTTGGCGCTCAGCGTTTATCAATAAGGAATGCGCCATGTATTTGAGTTCATTAATCATTGATAGAGGTGACTGAATGTATATCTAGCCTATATAATAGCTTGTGGTCTCCTGCCGACGTATCAAGTCAGTGATGCTATCATCTCAGGCAAGTCTGGAACCAATTTGCCGGCCCTGGAGAGATGGAAGGCTTGTAATACCCGGTGCGCAAAACCGAACTAAGGACTATGTGTGTACCAATCACTGCCCCCTGAACACGTACCCACTCTATGTGATACTTAAGAAGAACTCATTCCAACATACGGTAAATGGGAAGAACTTTGGTTTCTCCACCTAAGCAAATGAATGCATATGAGATTTATAGTTGAAGAGGTATGGAGGACACGAAGTATTCTACAATGCGTTCTACGGTAGCAGTTATGTTTTTACAAAATCTTCACTGGAAACTTGAACACCAAGACAAACTAAGTAGTGCGTGATAGGCTTCACATGCTGACCCACGAATTGAAAAAGAACAAACAGGGCGAGAGACTGCCTAATTATGCTATGACGACTGAAATCGTTCATAGTAGGTTCGAGGACCTTGTTAGTTACAGGCGTAAAGTGACCGTTTTCTGGTGAACAGACGAATAGGAAATTTGGTGCAATCGGAAGGGTATCTTAGAATGACATTTCATCTTCTCCGATACCTTCGACTGTATCGACAGTACTTCTTTCAAAATTATTACGTGTTATCAAAGATGCGATACGAAGGATACGCGTCACAACAGATCTTTCACTCGAAAGTCTGAGAAGATACCTCGATCCATACAACTCCCGGTATAGACACGCTTAGAATGAAACATTGCGAAGAGCCAAAAGCCAGTTCTCATCAACACAGTAAATCGATTTTTCATACGTTACCTATCAAAACACAGGGTTCCAGATCCAGCGAACTACGTTGCTGCACTAAAATAACTCGAAGGCAAGGGGTAGAAACGTTAGACGTTCAAATCTTTTCACTAACTTCTTGTTTGCTCAGTGATCCAAAAATTATGTACGCAGCCACTTTCCACGACATCATGCAAAAAATAGAGTTTAACGAGATGAGATGGAAAATCAATGAACAGCAGCTCTCAGCCTTTTGACATTTCTGCTTTGCTGATATGTTACAACCTTAACCACTTGTAAAGCTGAACAAGCGCAAGCTGATACCGAAAACGCGCGCAGGAAGATCACTTTTTGAAAATCTTAGTAGGACGGTGTAAAATAGAAATGGATTGGTCGCCGGCTATACATTCTTCCTCAGTGAAACGAAAATCTTCAAATGCTGCAGCCATTTGCACCTCGGTTGAGAAGCCAACAAAACGAGCACTAGAACTCTAGAGCTGAATAGAAGTAGACTAGATTAAGAATCTTGCAAAGGCATCAGTGATTAAGTGAAGTAAACAAAGAACAGCGGAATCCATCTCCACCCTCTCAAATAAACAATTTATACCTTATGGACGACACTTGGGAATCGTGGATAATCTGGACCTATCGCAGTCCACGGATCTCCGTCATATGAGGGATCTCGTGCTGGTTAGCCGCGAGGCTACGCGGCGCGTCCCCAGGTGGCGGATAGGGGGTTAATCGTGGACCAAAAGCGACCTTTGCTTCCCTGAGACGCAGGTGGATGCAGAGGATGGACTCCCTGTTTCTGTCGCGCCGATTTGGTACACATTTCTGTATTTGCTACTAGATTTGTTGTTCATGCATGCATGCAGTAAATCCTCAATTTTTCCCTGGCGCGTGGAAGAGTAGCCCAGTGGGTTCTGCTCGCTTTAGGGACTCGCCGAGCATCATATCTTTCTTTTAGGATTTTCGTGAACAACTCTGAGCACCGGGTCGATGGTCTTCCTGCAGTACGTTTGTCATCCCGAGGAATCCAGTCACTAACGGCTCTTATCCATCGGTTGTCATTCATACGCATTACGTGTCCGGCCCACCTTATCTTCGACCGTTTGGCGTATAGAACGGCATCTTCGATTTTCGATCGCTGACGTAGGTCGGAGCTTCGGATCCCATCCCTTAGTTGTGTGAAGCAGGATACTCCTAGCATCGTCCTTTCGACTGCGCGTTCGATAACGCTGAGTGATCTTTCATCCTGCTTACGTAGCGATCAGGTTTCTGATGCATATGTTAGGGAAAGAAGAACCGTTCAATCGAAAAGGTAGGCACGGAGTCGGGTGTTCCTTGTGTTCTTCACTACGTCCTCAATGCTCTTCAAAGATCCGTAAGCCACTCGTTTCCTTCTGCTCAGCTCTGGAGATAAGTCGTTCATCATATTGATTTACCGACCTAGATAGACATAACTGGAGCATTCGGAGATATTCGTTCCGTAGAGCGTGAATGGGGCAAACGAAACCAATCCGTACTTCATAAACATAGTTTTCCCGAGATTTAGCCGAACACCAATTTTTCCACACGCTTTATTAAGTCCGCAAGCATACGTTCCGCTTGGCTAATGTCTGGCGTTATAAGGACGATATCATCACAAAGCGAAAGTGATTAAACTGCCGACCGTCGATTTTCACTCCCATATTATCCCATTCCAATGTTCGCATGACGTTCTGGAGGGTGGCGGTAAATAATTTTGGCGAGATTGTATCGCCTTACCTAACTCCACTTTTGACGTCAACTTTAATATCATTGTGGAATGGTGATATTTGGGTTGTGAAATTTTTGTACAGCTCACAAAGAATTATTATGTACTGAGTAGGGACTCCTTGACTACCAAGGGCTTCCATGACTGCTTCTATCTCAATTGAATCAAAGGCCTTCTCTAGTCGATGAAAGTGAGACAGAGCGATCTTTTGTACTCTCGCCATACTTCAATGAGCTATGTTATCGTGTGGATGTTGTCCATCGTACTAAATCGCTTTCGAAACCCTGCTTGCTCACAGGGCTGTCCTTCGTCCAGTGTTCTGTCAATCCTGTGTAGGATGACTCAAGTGAAAACTTTGTAGAAAACAGACAGCAAGCATCCACATAGTTGGGCGATAGTTGCGTATAATGTGTATATCAGCCTTCGTGAACAAATAACACGATCTTCCTGTTCTTCCACTGAGTAGGGACCTTGCATACAGACAGGTAACGTGTGAAAAGCTGAGCCAGTGTGTTTACGAGGACTGGTGGAAGGTTTTTCAGGTGTTCTGCTCTTATCCTGTCCATACCTGGTGCTGTTAGATTTCTCACCGACGAAATGGCATGTCGGATTTCGGAAGTGAGAACCGGTGGCACAACATATGCATCCTCCTTTATTTCATGCAACGGAAGGTGGACGTGGCTGTCGAAGAGATCTGAGTAATATTCGTAAATGATTTTCTCCATAGCCTTTCTGGACGCTGTAACTGTTCCGTCTGGGCGTCGGAGGGCAATCTTGGTCTCGTGATTGGCGAAGCTTCGGTTGGCTTTGCGAACGCTTTTCCCGCCCTCTGCAGCTTCGACCATTACTGCTGCTGGCGTATTAGCTCGAGAGTTTCTGGAGACAGACGTCTCTTGGCGACTTTCGAACTCTCAGCTTTCACGGCGCTGACGTGTAGATGTTCAATGAGCCGATCGGATTCCTCGCCGATGTTGTCGACAACGGCAGCTTTCCAGCAGCCCCCTAATGAATTGAATAAGTCCCAGTTTACGGTGGTTCTGGGACTCCGGTTTTTCAATTTTGCCGCTTTTTCTCCTTTCCGCGAAAATAGTATCGTGAACGAAGGAGATTGTGGTATGATCCCATGCCGGATTTTGAGACAGCAACGAAATCGGTTAGGCAAAACCTTCTATTTACTATGATATGGTCTATTTCGCTATGGTACTCTCCAGTGGAAGACTCCCACGCCCAGTGTTGATGGTGGGGCTTGTGGAATTGCGATTTACCATGGATGGTCTTGGTAGCCATAACAACCTCAGAGAGCCGCTCACCCTGATCGTTCTATTATAATCTGTGCTCCCAATGTGACGTCCTTCAGACGTTCGTCTTGGTCCAATGTTGGCGTTGAAATCTACATGACCTTGAAGAATGTATGGTCTTCTCTGTAGACTTTATCCAAGTCCATGTAGAACGCTTCGACTTCTTCTTTGTCATAGTTTGATGTTGGCACGTAAACGAAGAAGATTGTCAAAGACGATATTGATCCACATCTTTTTAATCGTAAACGTCCGATTAGGGTTGTAAGCTGTTCGAATGAATCGATGTTCATGGACAAACTCGTGTTGACGAGAACGCGGACACCGCCTACTCCTCTACTGTCGCATATTCCGAGGAACAGTTCTTCATGTGTCATAGACAACGTTGAGTGGGTGGCGTCGTGTCGTCTTGGCCAGGCCGATAACGTCGTACCTTATCATTCTTGCTTGCATGAGCAAGTTTTCTCTCGAGGGCACGGATGCAAGTGTACGCGCATTGTAGATGTAGATCGTCACCATAGTTCTTGATCTAGTGAGCTTCCACTGTCCCTGAGATTTTAGCAGCCTCTCCGTACTCGCGCTACCTAACGCTGCGAGATTGGGGGCTCATTCAGGTTCAGGAGAATAAGGCCCGTTTTTTTTTACTGTGTTTAGCATTTTGATACCCACGTATAGCTTGCTCTGCTCTGAATATGGGGGCTGGGTATAGTCTCGGGTAGCTTGTCAGGCTCTCCTAGAGAAGACATGGAGCTTATTTGTTGGAGGCAACTCCTAACCGCCTCTCATATACTTCCTTGTTATTAGCTTGCAGGCTTTTGGCCTAATTGACTCGTAGAATACAATCAGCATAAGCGACAACGCACCCACACACGTATGCATGAATATGCTTAGCAAATACAGGAAGTCTGTGCCAAATCGGTACAGCAGAAACAGGGAGTCCAACCCATGGATCCATCCTATGGTGCGTCTCAGAGAAACAAGGGTCGCTTTTGGCCCGCGATTAACCCCTTATCCGCCACTTTGCGACGCACCAGGTAGCCTCGCGATCAACCGGCTCGAGATCCATCTTGTGAGGAGGATCTGTGAAATACTTCAACCGCGGGAAAAAATCTGAACACCATCAATGGAGCACTCGAACAATGTCTTCAAGAATTTAACCGGCACCTACAACGTCTAGCCGGAATGCGCAGCTCAGATCTTCGAAACCTATCTCCTCTTCGGGTCCTAGGAGAATATGTTTCGTTGGCGAAACACGGATGGCCCACTCATGTAACGAAAAATGACAAATGAATGGATATAAAAGTGAAGTGAACTTCAAGAAATTGTAAGCGTCTCCTTGGAAGGCCATACAATTGATGAGCGGACGTGCTCGTGGCCAACGTCTACCATCTGCAATCGCAGATAAGAGCTATTTTAGAAATTCGGAATGTGCCTTGCGTACATCACCACTTTCAAGGAGCTTTCACCATGGACCACGATTAAGCAAGAAAAAAGAATGAAAATTAAGCTGGACCTCGCATAACTATTGTAGACCGGTCATCCTGGTAAGCAAAGGTGAAAGATTGTAGCAAAGTGAGTCAAACATACCTTCGTTAGCACTTCATTGGCCACTTCACGGAACGAAAGTCGTGCTCTTCTATATTGTGCCTCTTCTTCTTTTTCATCTCGTAGACTTCCTTCACTCGTGTTCAAATGCTTCAAAATAATTCGTTGAATTATATTATATTAAGCTTGGCATTAAGAAACAATACAAATCGAGCAGAAAAAATGCTCGTGATAGCTGTCAAAACTTCTAGGGTTCTCAAAATATAATACAATTCCGAAAATTCCAGTGGTTACTAGAAGATTCAAAAAACCCAACATACATAAACATACTACCTCGGTTAGACGAACTTTCTCCATTTCTTCATCGAGATCAATTTCTTGCCCGGAGGGTTCCGATAGCGACGAATCATACGAATCTGTTTGTGTAACACTTCTAAATAGAGCTCGCAAAATCATATTTCTCATTAACTCAGCTTCTATGGGAGCCATCCGCATGCATACGAACATCATCATAGCGTCTAGGAACAGCTAATTTTTCTTAGAAATCCCAGGTGCTAGTTCATGGTGGCCGCATGCACTTTGGTGGTTTTACTGTATTCTCACGCAGCCAACGATGAAACAAGATCGCTTGCGAATGATGCGGTGCTCGACGCTCTCTTGAAGTTCATCACATTCGCCAGCTCTTCCTGCTCGGGACTCAAATAGACGTTAACATCAGCATCCATCTGAATACCAAGGCATGAAATCTCGTTCTCTTTTCTAAGGAGCACTGGAGCAGTTGGGATCAGAATATCGGAATTTCACCTTGAATGATAATCATGTAGTTGACTATCTACTTAGCTCTATTACCGGTCAATAAAATAAAACTACTTAGATTTTTCTAAATTGCTGAACCAAAAAACCACTCCTGTAGATTTTCTGCTGATCAGTTCCTAAAAGAGGTAGAAAACATATTGAAAATTAACAGAAAAACAATACACCTCTTCCATAGACAGTGACATTTTTGATGCGTTCGAATGGCATGAATCGGAAAGTGAAACAAGTTTCTAAAACACTTGTGGATCCAGAAGGGTACCATCGTTTACAAATTTCAGCAAGCTCACAAGCTGAGGCCTGATGCTGATTTGTGGTCGAAGGTTAACCACCCATGATGAGAGGTATTTCCAACCGGTTGAGATGCCTAACACACTTGTCGAAAGCCAGTGCCATACGAATATTGAAGTGATAAACATGATCATCTGCAACGAACCACTTACGAACAACATCAAGTGGCGAGCCTTCTTAGCAGAAATGAAACATGAGAAAGTGGTACAAACCTTCTCCTTGTAAACAGATATACTCGACACTAGTGGGATGATGCGAGCACCTTTAATCTGTGCATGTAGAATTATGAACTGTGTGATTCCAAATAGTACTGCATAGAGGAGATAGAGATGAAAGAGAAAAAATGTGAGGATGTATTGTAGTGGTCGATGAAGACAATGCGGAGAAAAACGATCCTGGAAACCATTGATACTTTGTATAATAATTTCCTCTCCGCTTTCCTATAGTTTCCCTAAACAAAATTCGAACACTGATACCTTATTTGAAGCTCTATTAATTGTTTAAAATCGTTTTATACGTTACAAAGATCAGAATGATTTCCATTTTATTAAAGCTGGTCCGAATAAAGACATAAATGACTAAAAATAAGATCCTATTTTTTTAAAACGAAACATGCTTTCACAGCTCATTCACAGTCAGCAATAAGAATGAATAAGGAAGCAGGAAATTTTGAAAATGTTGTTGCGTTCTGGGGCATGTGACTTTGGATATCTGCATAAGGTCAGCTAGTAAGGCGATCAAGAAAAACTCATCAGTCATGGTCCATTTGTTAAGAATATAAAAATGAAATCACCTACATTGATCTGTGATTGGCGTACACAACTCACCAGAAATCCGTTGTAAATATCGGCAATTTCTTGAAATTTCACTCCTGAAAAGCACTTTGTTTGAAATTTTATGACTGCATTATTGCTAGGTAGGGCTCATAACTTATCATATTCCGTCAATATCTATACTTTACATGGATTCACAGCTCAATCTGTCTGCTACTACCTTCCCACACAGCAATAACGGTGTAAAATCAATGGAAAATGGAGTATCACAGATCAAACACGCTATCGAAAGAGCAACACTGAAACTATCCCTTATCGTATAGGCTGCAGAAACCCGAAGTTCCGACCGAAACCGACAAGCAAAGATCATTGACGTCGTATTAAACGCTAAGATGCAGAAAATCATAGGGGCGGATACATAATGGTCCTATGGCAAGCACTGGACATTAGCCGTTAGCAACCAGATCCTATGGAAATACGGTTAGAACTCTGAGACAGATATTTGCAAAAATTGTAAGAAGAAACTATGATGTTCTTCGAGACGATACAGTGAGCACGACACACTGTGCTACTCAGGAATGCAATGGGAACAAATGGAGGGAGTGAGAGAGAGAACAAATGGGAGTAAGAGTGACGTGGCCTTTCCAGGCTCTGAAGAAGGCGAAATCCGCCGAAACGTCAGCTTGTACGTAAATAAAGAAATAAAATAACGCCTCGTGTTTGCTAAACAGAAGTAAAAAGACTTATTCCATCAATGCCGAGGTTAATAGAAAGTCGGACGTGGGAGTTACTATAATGGAGGAAGTATTTGCATTCGCCTGTTCAAGTCAGTAAACTATTATCGAGTGGACAGGTGATAAAGATGCAGATAAAAGACAAAGCTTTGTAAGAAATTGGAGAGAGTAGTCAGCTTTGTGACGAACCTCGCGAAATTTTCATGAACATTGTTCGAAGCGCCTCTTTTCCCGCACGTACACATGATTTCCACACAAGCTTCATGGAAGAAATGAACGTTCAACGCACTATCAAAGTACTATGTTATATTGTTATCAGTCTTTGCCCGAGATAATGGCTGCTATAAAGTTGTATTCAGATAACGTTTCCACGTCTTCATCACCTTGAAAGCTCTGTTAATCTACATGGTCTCGAAGTCGATTCTCCAAAGCCGCTCGCCCCGCCGGTGCGGCTCGTCATTGCACTGAATGGTATCTTTTGAAATTGAGGACAGGAAAAAAATAGAAAATGGAATGAAATGGAGGTAGAAAAATAAGAATAAAACGTGGCAATTACATATCACAGGTGTTCCTTAGTTTTTGACTTTTTATTTTTCCAGTTCACCAGTGATTTCATCTAAATGTGAAGTTGGCGTATAAGAACAGAACATCTGAAGAACCTTCCACCACTCCTCGTAAACACACTGGCTCGGCTCTTCACATGTTATCCGTCTGAATGAAAGGTCCCTACTCAGTGGAAGACCAGCAAGACCGAGTTGTTGTTCAAAAAGGGCGACCTACACGACAGCGGCAACTATCGCCCAATCTGCTTGCTGTCTGTCGTCTACAAAGGTTTCACTCGAGTCATTTTAAACAGGACTGACAGAACACTGAACGAAGAACAGCCATGTGAGCAAGCAGGGTTTCGAAAAGCGATTAGTGCGATCGACCACATCCACAAGATAGCAAGATTCATAGAAGTATGGCGAAAGCATATGAAAAGCATATGAGGTTTTTCATTTTCACCGACCTAAAAAGGCTTTCGACACAATTGGGATAGAAGTGACCATAGAAGCTCTGGACAGTTAGGGTTTCGCTACTACCGTCCTGTATATAAAGGTCTTTCGTGACAGGTAGAAAAAATTTCGTAGTCAAAATATCACTACTTCACAATGATATTAAGGCCCACATAAATAGAGAGGTTAGGCAAGGTGATATCATCTGGGCAAATTTATTTCTAAATACCCTTGAAAAGAACTGAGCAGAAGGAAGCGATCAGCTTGGAAAGTTTTCAGGACGATCGAAGATGTAGTGAGGCGAACAAAGATCTTCGCGCCCACCTTTTTGACTAGACGATGCTTCATACTTTAAAGTATGCGTCTGAAATCTGCTGAATACGTAAGCAGAATGATGGATCGACCAGCATTATTGAACGCACAGTCGAAAGGACGATGTTAGGAAGTATCTCGTGTCATACAAGTCATACAAGTAAGGGAAGGGATTCGGAACTCCGACATGCGGTAACGACCAAAAATCAAAGATGCCGTTCTATACGCCAGACTATCGAAGATAAGATGGGGCCGGTTGCGTAATGTTGAAGATAGTTGGTTTGTCTGAACGATAATCGATGAGTCGTTACACGATTGGATTCCTCGGGATATCAAGCACAAGGGAAGAAGATCACCGACTAGATGGTCAGCATTGTTCACGATAATCGTAGAAGAATCGTATGATCGTCAACGAGACCCTAAAGCGAGCAGAGCCCACTGGTCTACTCTTGCACGCTGCAGGGAGAAATGGAAGATGTACTGGTCCCCGTCCAATTCATTGGACAGTGAGTAAAACGACAGGTGATGAAAATGCCGTAAAGCTTCATAACATGCTTCAGAACTCTTGTAGATGAGAATGTTAGTTTTTTACGGATGATTAACAATTCTTAGCGCAATCACAACGATATGAGTCATATATAAACCATATGTTGCAGAAAATAGTTTAAGCTTTCGACTTCGAATAAAAATAGCTCGCTTTCAACTTTATTAAGTAATTGGGAACTCTTTGAAAATATATAACAGTTTTCAATAATATCGCATAGATAGAAGCGGATACTAATAATAGTAGATCCAAGGATCTCCTCAGAGAGGGATATAATGCCGATTAGTCGCAAGGTAGCGTGGCGCGTCCCAAAGTGGCGGATAGGGGGTTAATCGCTGACCAAAAGCGATCTTTACTACCCTGAGACGCAGGTGGACCCAGGGGTGGACTTCTTGTTTCTGCTGCTCCGATTTGGCACATACTTTCTGCATTTGCTAGGCGTATTCATGCATGGGTGTGTGGGTGCGTTCTCGGTTATGCTGATTGCATTCTACGAGTCAATTCGGTCAAAAGACTATAATGAAGCGATGGGGAAGTATGTAGGAAGCGGTTAGGACTCACCTCCAATAAATGAGTTCTGTCGTCCATTTCGGGAAAGACTAACAAGCTACCAATGTGTATACCCAGTCCCCTCAACGTTCAGAGCTCAGCAAGCTACACATCGGTCTAATCTAAAGATAGTGGGCCTTATTCCCTGCACCGCGAAGGAGCTCCCGATACGGCAACGTTGGGAAGCACGAATACGGATAGGTTGCTAAAATCTTAGGTCCATTCTAGGAGGTATTAAATCTCGGAGGACTGCGGCGACGATCCGTACCTACAGTACTTGCTCACTTGCATCCGAGTCCTAGATCAAGGGCTTGCTCATGGAAGAAGAACGACATGGTCACTCTTGCTGAGACGAGAAGACGCCTCTCATTGAAGTGCGCCAATGACATCGAAGAAGCGCTGCTCCTCGGAACTTGCGGCAGTAGAGGAGTTAGTGGCGTTGACGTTCTAGTCAACCCGCTTTGAGAATCTTCCTCGTCCATTAACACCGATTCGTTTGAAGAAGTAAAAATCCGAAAAGGACGCTTACTATTTAAGAGATGTGGGTCAATACCCGCTTCGAGAATCTTTCTTGCTCAAGCACTAACATCGAGCTAGGACGAAGAAAAAGTTGAGGAGTTCTATATGGACTCGGACATGTTCTACAGTGAAGACCATACATTCTTCAAGGTCTGGAGATTTTAACGCCAAGATTGGATCAAGAAGAACGTCTGAAGAACGTCACATTGGGACCCAAGGAATAGAATGGAACGAACAGGGTGAACGTCTCTCTGAGTTTATCATGGCGACCAAGACCATCCATGGCAACTCGCAATTCCAGAAGCCTCACCCTCAACGCTGGACGTGGGAATCTCCCAATGGAGAGTACCATAACGAAATAGACCACATCATAGTAAATAGAAGGTTTTGCCTAACCGATGTCGTTGCTGTCTCAAAATTCGGCACGGGATCATACCACAGCCTCCTTCGTTCACGATACTATTTTCGCGGAAAGGAGAAAAAGCCGCAAAATTGAAAAACCGGAGTCCCAAAACCACCACAAGCTGGGGCGTACCATAACGAAATATACCACGTCATATTAAGTTGAAGGTACCTATTTTGTTGTCGACCTAAAACTCTACACGGAGTCAGACCACCACTTTCTTCCTGTATGATTCCATTTCTAAGGGAAAACAGAAAAAGCCGGCAACTTAAACAAATGAAGTCCCAAAACCACCATGAACAAGGAATTACTCAGTTCACTAGACCTCTCATGGGAAGATGCTGTCTTTGATAAGATCGAAAGTAATATGATTGACTCATTCAACAGAGCCCAAAAGTTACAGAGAGAATTCTGCCTGCAGAAACCTTTGAGTTAATACGCCAGCGTGGAATCGCACGTGCTGTAGGCAACTGCCAACTCATGTTCGGACTTGCAAAACAATGCAGGAAGGCGATAAAAGAAAAGAGTTAAAGAGAGAAGAACAGCAGTTATGGTCGAAGGTTCACAGAGTAGGAAGAGCAAAAGAACACCGAAGCTTCCAAATCACAAATTCAAGATTACTGTACTCCTACGCCCGAAGGAACACTTATAGCAACCGAAAGCAATGGAGAAAGCCATTCGCGATTATTAATCAAACCTCTTTAATAGTCACGCCCTCCTGCCATAATATAACGTAAGGAAGGATGGATATGTCGTACCACCTGTTTTCATTTCCAAAATCCAACATGCTATTTAATCGGTGAAAAATCGAACAGCACCAGGTCCGGACAAAATAAGACCAGAACACCTGAAGAACATTCCGCCAGTACTCGCAAGCACACCGGCTCGGCTCTTCACACGTTACCTGCCTGAATGCAAGGTTCCTATTCAATAGAAAACCAGCAACCGTGCTATTGTTCAAAAAGGGTGACCACCACGATAGCGACAACAATCGTTTAAGCTGCTTTCTGTCTGTTGTCTGTGTTTTTAGATAATTGGAGGAACGGGAGAAAATGTGAGCAAAAAGTGTTTCGAAAAGGATTCACAACAATTGACCACATCCACACGATAACAAAACGCCTTAAAGTGTTACAAGAGTACAAGAGACCGCTCTGTCTCACTTTCATCGATTTAAAGAAGCCTTTCGTGAATGTTGAGAAAGAAGTTGAGAAAGAAGTGGTCATAGAAGATCTGGGTAGTCACGTAGTCCCTACTCAGTATATGAAGGTTCTTTCTGAACTGTATAAAAATTTAGGAACAAAGATACCACCATTCTACAACAATATCAGCGTCGATGTTAAAAGAAAAGCTACGCAGGGCGATACCGTCTCGGCAAAATTATTTTCCACCACACACGAGAACTTCATTCGAACATTGGAATGGATCAACATGGGAGTGAAGGTCGATGGTTGGCGATTACACCATTTTCGCTTTTATGATGACACCGTTCTTATAACACCAAATATTGGCTACGTGGAACGAATGCTTGCCAATTTTGATAAAGCTTGTAGAAAGATTATTCTTCTCAAAAATCTCATAAAATCTCATAAAAACGATGTTCACAATGAACGGATTGGTTACGTACGCCCCATTAACGCTCAACGGAATGAATATCTTTGAATGTTCTAACTAGTCTATCTAGAACGGTAAATCAACACGATGAACGACTTAGCTCCAGAGCTGAGCAGAAGGAAACGAGTGGCTTCGGGAGCCTTCAAAATCATCGAAGATGTAGTGTAGAGAAAAGGAACACCCATTTCCGCGCCCATCGTTTCGACTCAACGATTCCTGCTGTCTTAATGTATGCGTCAGAAATCTGATGGCTGCGTAAGAAGACACGTAATTCGCGTGATTGACAACCGACGGATAAGATCCGTTAGTGAGTGGATTCCTCGGGGTATCAAACGCACTGCAGCGAGTCCACCTACTCGATGGTGAAAGTTTTCCGCGAAAAACCTAGAAGAAAGATATGATGCTCGACGACCCTCTAGAGCGAGCAGAACCTACTGGGCTACTCTTGCACGCGACAGGAAAATCTGGAAAATTTATTGACACCCGCTAGAATCACTCGATGATCAACAGTAATACAGATAATCGAATAGACAAAAATCTTGTAGTGAAAGAAGCAAATTATTGCATTGTGGAATAAAAGGCGAACAAATGAACAAAGAGAAGGCACAATACTTAAAGTTTTATAAGTATTGTCGCTTAAAAAGCCATTCAGTCAATTTTCTTTTTACAGCTATCTACAATTTGCCCTCACTATACCGACCGTAACAATGCAGCTTTCTCATCGGAAGTCGGTTTTGAAGCTTTATTACGCATTTCACTTCGATCGTATTTTACTCAATGTTCATTGCATACATGGAACAATGGATATGCTTCAAAGATTGCATTCAAAGCGTAATCTTTTAAAAGCTGCATCACTATGGCTATCGAAATCCAGTCGCCAGAAGACGAACGTTCCTCCAGTCGATAAGGTTTGGTGGACGAATGCGGTCGTAGTTTGAAACGGTATAGCTATCTAAGCCTATAAGAAATAGAATTTACCCAATCAGTAAAACACAGGTTAAACGGAAACTACCCGCTTGACTACAGATAGCGAGACATTGCAATTTCCTCGTCTACCACCTTACACAAAGTGACCATCAAGTTAACTGCTACCGGTCTCCATTTGGATCCGGTTCTGTAACAACCCAAACGGATAGATAATTGACCGTTTTAACCCCATGGTGTCGAAGTGAGCCATAATCCATAAACGACTAATGGGTTTCCAGAAAAAATAACTCAGATGAGTCACATAGTACGAATTTTATTTTTAAACGCTTATTTTACAATATGTAGCTCACTAAAGAATATATAGGACATGTCGGATATTTCACCAATGAAGGACCTAAAAGAATAGAGTTGGAGAGCGAAGAGACGAACAAAAACGGACAGATTCGCTTGCTGAGGAAGAGCACCTTGGCAGAACTGACTCACATATGAGTCACCGCTGGAACGCATAGTTACTGGTTCATCTACCTGCTAGCAAGGCTTCCATCCCTGCGAGGTCGACAAACTGTTGCCATTTTTGTTTGGGAAAGGTCTTTTCATTTCATAAATGCCGGTAATTGGTTGCGGTGGAAACCTAGAGACGCTCTAATACAGGTATCATTCGAGAAGGAACTGAAAGGACCAGCATTTAAGGACGTTCATGAAGACAGACGTCGATTGGCAGCAGACCTTCGCGGATAACGGGTACAAAGAAACGAGTTGAATGGAAGAAATGCTGGTATTGGTACAATAAGTTGAGTCATACAAATGAATAGAAAAATATTGAAACCAATCTTGACTAAAAACGATTAGGTGCAACAGGGTTTGTTTTTCTGTTCTAAAGAGCACGTTTAGAGGGCGTGGCTTAGTAGATTAATAGCTTGGTTTTGCGCAACTAAGCCCGCTCATCTCCGCCGCCCATCGCTTAGCCTGCTCTTCGTTCCCTATTTCCTCTTTAATCATTGGTTCTTCTATTTTTTAGAATCTGTTAAAATCATCTCACAGGCAACGCCTATGGTTTAGTCAGAATTTTATTTTTCGTTAGCTTTGAGTTGCCCGTTCCAAGGCGAATTTCTGATGGAAAACAACACAGCAGTGTGGCTGACAAGTCTTTGACAAAGCTCTGTGGCTGAATGTAACATCAAAGAGAATAAATAAATGTGACTGCTCTAAATAAGCATATGTAACCCGCTAATATCGGTTACGTGCCTTCCCGACCCAACAAGGTCATGCGAGGAAGGGTCGGTCGGTGCTGAACGTGCCGATGTGCAGTGGAACACCACTGCTGTAATTCCCAACACCTAAAACTTCCTATTAACCTCGGCGATGATCAGTAATTCGCTGTTTCCTTGATGAACGCACATGAGGTTGTTACTATAATCTTTATTCAAAAAGGAAGACGTTTTTGCCTATTTCGCCTCCTTCGGAGCCGGGAAAGGTGATGTTGACCGCAATGCACTCAGCCAAATACCTTCATGTGACCAACAAAAAAAATCACGAAAGGTAGATTTCAATCACATTGAAAGCATGATGGCTTCTTTGCACACTCAGCGCTTTCTGTGTGACTCCATTGAGTGTCTCGTTATCATGCGTGATCTCATACAATATCTCGGACTGAGATTGTAATGCGAGAGAGGCACACTATTCATTTATGTGAACTTTGTGAGGTTTGGGGTTGGTCTTCACATGGAACACTCAGTGCACGGCTCATAGAGAGTGGTGAGTGTGCGATGAAGCTGTTTTGCTTCCAATGCGATTAAAACCACGTCACGTGATTGTTCTCTTGGGGTTATCGGAGTCATTCGAGTGGCTACATTGCAGTCAACTTGTTCTTAACAGACTCTAAAGAAGGCAAAGACGCCGGGCTGCTAGCCGAACAAAGTTTTTTTTTTAATTGATTCCTTGTTAGCTTATCAATGAAAGAATGCATATCTATTGGTCATCCCATGGTTAAAGAAGGGTCGATTTTTGAATATTGTTACGTTCTGTGCTGGCTGAGAATGATACCGGCTGCTGCAGAATGGATTTTCCGGAGAAAAACAAACAATTATCAAAGAAGAGTCGGTATATCAACAACTGCCGTGCGTAAAGAAGCGCTGCCGAGTGAGGTTACTTCATTCAGGCAGTGCTCCACTGGATCCAACTGCATGCGCTCAAGAAGACCCACATCGGAAGAAGCAACCACTGTGGACAATCGAGCCGGATCAATCCGGCTTCAAACAAGGCGAAGGCGCCGAAACATCAGGCGAATAAAGATCTTTTTGTACACCTCGTGTTGTTCACGGAAAAACACTTTCTGTTGTGATCATGAAATACTGCAGTATTGAAATTATCGGAACGGGGAAGTACCAGTTGCAACGTTAGGTTCTATCACAGCTGTTATGAGATTACAAGTACAAACCTGGAACAGTTCAAGGATCTTTCAAAAATTGTGTATTTGAATGAGCTGGTGTCGCAACCGTCGGGCGAGTGCTCTGAGCCACCGGCGAGCGCCGTATCACACAACCCAACGAGTTCGATCGGCGTCTACGTCCTTCACTCCTTGGAGCCACTGGGGCGAGGGGCTCTGTGTGCTAAAGCAAGAGCAAAAATTGCCCTTGAGCTAAGTCCAACTGGTGGAAGAGAGTTTTCTTACTTATATAAAGGAGCCAAAACTTTCTTATTTTCAGTAATGTGCCGACGTTGTAACAGAATTTGTGAACTTGTTCGCCTTAATTTATTGCTCAAATCATTGTATCGACAGTATTCTCTCCCTTTAATCTTTTAGTACTTTGTGTGACATGTACTTTTTATTAAACAAGAGCTTAAATTGTAAGATAACCCATTTGAAAGGTGCCAGAATTTGACGAGGTGATGGCTCCGTTGCCAGGCGATCCACAGCCAAGTCGCCAGTCCGATTTAGATGGATTCGAGCGGAACGATTCAGGTAGCATTTCGTTATTCTATCATTTATAAAAGTCCAAACTTCTCCAAAGGATTTTCAGGTTTGAATGATGCGTTTGGTTCTGTCGACGATGACGATCATCCGTATAACATCATCCTTCGCATGAATGATTTCAATACGGTCGATTTTTTCTTCCTTTTCGATCCTTTCCTGGCGTTTCATGTATAGTGGAGAAGGTTTAGGTTGACAAGCGCTGTAGAGATGCCGTCTTATATTGCAAGGCTCAAGCGGATTATTTAAAGCTTAATGAATATCCCTTATATGCGAGCTGTTCCGTTGAACGAAGCGGCGACCCTCAAGTGCGGTGGGTTCGTTTGAACAGCCACCCAGTCAAATATTAGCGTTTTTTTCTACTCTGCTGTATTTCCCTTTAGAAAAGTGGCACTACGTCTGAGCCAGTTTTTGGATAAGCTCATCACCTTACCTTCTATACAGTCACATGAGCCGTTCATGAAGCTGCGTGTTCTGTTGGCACAGGGAGAATCACATGAGGCATTCAAGTCATCCAGTACGTTTCCTGGATTTCCGTGTGAATTTCTTCCAGAACACGGTTATTCTGATCTTTCTATTCATTCAAGTGCATGAACTAGACGTTTCGTTGAAGTGCAATGCGATCTGGGAAAACGATTCCGTCGCGTATCGATGCAATACATGCGCCCTAACACCTTGTGAGGTTTTGTTTCTTAAGAATTTTAGACGCTACAGTTGATTTTGTCTTCTTCTTATCTTTCTTCTAGTTCTCATAACCATTGGTTTGAACTATCACTGCCCAGGTATGTCGCTTTGCGCCTCGTGCTTTCAAGCTGCAAACCACGAAGGTCATGATTTCACTAGATTCTTCTCACGTGAAGGTGGAGCTTGTGACTGTGGAAACGCTGACGTGATCAGGCCTATGGGGTAAGCATGTTTTTGGCAAATCTTCTATTACTTGTAACTCCTACTGGCAAAAGCCATTTGAATCATTTGATCACTTGGACAAGTATTCTACACTTAACAGATGAAAATATATTGTAGTGTCTTCAACGTGACGTTACACCTTGAAAGTTTATTTTGAATCTAGTCTCGTTTTTCTTTTAATGTTTCTTCCTCAGCTTTTGTCCTCGTCATGGTGAAAACGCAGTTCGTCCGCCATCACCTTCTCCACTGATTGTGTCTCTTCCGCGTCACATATTTCTGAAGTTGATTGTATGTCTGTTCTTGGAGTGGAGAGGATATGTG
>MQTX01000091.1:1621428-1713699 GCA_009735665.1 Angiostrongylus cantonensis
ATATATATATATATATATATACGCCTCGCAATGGTTGGTTTACCGCCTCATTGTGGCTCTGGTGGGAGGTGTTCCTGATCGTCGGGCTGCGATATACAGCGAGGGGATTCATCTTCCTAGCGGTGCCTTCCAAGTTGAGAAGGAGTCCGGCGTTTCCATCAGGAAGCCCACCTAAAAGGAAACCAATGCCAGGATCCACCTCCGTCACTGTATCAAACTAGTCGCATGGTGGCAAGTTTCCCTTCGATTCACAATGGCGGCGAATACGTGTGGTGGTGACCTGTGGAAGACTTTGGTCTGGCTGACCTAGGGATTCCAGAGATTCACAATAGTTAAACCAGCAAAACACCGAAAGAATGGAAATTATGCTGAGTTCCGCACAACCAGTGTAGACGGGCAATACAATCGTCCAAGTATGTTTTGTAAAGCGGGAAAAATTTTCGATGGTCTATTGTTCACTATAATATCCTCCTTAAACATTAACAAGTTACGTGTTTCTGTGATGAGCTATTTTAGAAGGATCGCTACTCGCACGAACGCGAACTGATGTTGTCAGAAGAACCTTTTAACGTTGCTGCTTTCTACGATAAGCTGGTCAACCCCATGAAACATCTGATAAATTTCCTCCAAGTGAATTTTTCGGCTGGAATTGCAACCCATGAACAATTTTCGTTTTATTCAAAAAACTTTGTTTTCGATCTGATGTTAACTTGTCGGAGAAAAAATACAATCATTATTTCCTTTGAGGAATGTGTCAACTATGGTGGCCCGATGAGACAAGCAATGGCCGAGATTTTGATGGACAGAGAACTTTACTTGGCTCTTACGGAAAGGAATTCCGACGATCGTTAGTGTTTTTAACATATCCTTAGTTTTAATCTAACCATATAAGTGCTGGTAGCTTTTCGATTGAAGTGACAACAAAGTTTTATTGGAGCTAGACAAATCTGTGTCAACGTGTGTAAAAACTGTGACCTTCTATTTTCATGTGTGACCTCACATGGTATCTCAGACTGATTTTTCAACCCAAAACATGCACATTACTCACCACCTTAAACTCTTTACGGTTGATCTCTTTTAATAAGTGCAAGGCTTATGGAAACTTTTGATTCTTTAAGGAAAGTTTTTGCCATGCGATTAAGGTTTAGATTGCCAGATTCTTCTGTTGGGGTTATGTAATATCTAACTGACTAGATTGCTCACCGACCTGAACTATCGAAGATCTGAAGAAGGCAAAATCGGTCGAAAAGTTATCGAGTCTGATATAAAAGTTGTATTAGCAGCCTGTTATCTGCTCATAAAGAAAACAATAAACTGCTAGTCATTGGCGAGGCTAAGAAAAAATCCATCGTTGGAGTTCTTGCACCGAATTTCTTCCGGTTCCATTTGTAAATTACTCTGATTCGCGTTGTTATAGTCGACTTGTTGTCTACGTCGGAGATGTCGTTAGATTGGAAGACGAGGCAAAAATTTTATGACGACCGGATGACCATTTTTTCTGAGAGGCTTCTATCGTCCTTTCCACATCTGGATGCGGAAAAGTTACTTCAGTCAGTCTATTTTTCATGAATTTTCCTTTTGTAAGTGCTTAAGGATAGCTATAAGTTTTCCGTATTAAGTTGCCCCCGCGTGAAAAAGTTATTGATGCATAGAAACGCGGTTAGCTCAGTAGCAGTAGTACCGCTGAATACACAGAAGGTCTTGGTTCGATTTCGTCCCATCCCCTAAGAATGGGTGGATTGGTGTCAAACTCGTGGGCCACCAGCCTACTCCTTCCTATCCACAAAATTTTACGACTGGGGTGGCAGAGATCTGGGAAAGCCTTAGAACGGCTGTTTTAGCAGACCAGGGAGAGTTGGCTCGAGCAACATTCTTCGAAATTCGTGATGAAAATTAGGAAGACCGAACCAAGTCACATGCATGAAGACTTCAGTGTATGATGGAAGCAACGGGACGAATAGAATTGAAGTGCTAGGATCTGCACAATCCATGTGGTCTCGCGAAGTATAAAAAATAACTTGTGAAGCACTTGCTGAGGCAAATAACGTGTTCGGATCGAATAAATTGTCGAAAAACAGATCACGTTTTAATTCATTTCAGAAATATTATGAAAGATTTAGACGTGAGATTCCGAGTAGTTGTTTAGTGAAATTTTCTGTTTTGGGTACTGGTTTATTCTAGGCTATCATGATTCCTAAGCTTTAATGTTTTATTTTGCACCACCTAATAACAATTCTTTAGCACTCCAGCGCTCGGATTCTATTCGTCCCTTCCAATCCATTATCCGCAGAGGTTTTCAGACTTTCACGCATGCATGCAGCTGGAGGATTTCTAGTCTTCTGAATATTATTGAAAGATCTTTGGATGAATTTTTCCTCGAATGCAGATTAGGTGTGCTATGGCATTCACAGATCTTCTTGACAGGGATTTGCATGCTTCCGTTGATTGGATGGAACGATCACAGATGAGTATGGTACTGCCAATTTCACGATCCTGGAGCAGTGGGAGGCTAGGTTGGGACGGGGCAGGGTCAAACGATGGCCTTCGCGTACTAAACGGTATCACTACCACTGTGCTAGTCGCACCCCATTCCTGGGCTTATTTTATGTGGGTTACAAGGACAGTTAAATATTTCTGTCATAGAGCCTAAAATTGGGTGTTACAAAACGATATTTTGAATACTATTCATTTTAATGTTTCTGTAAGTATGATAATTTTTGCTACGCAGTATGTTTTACAGATGTGAGTGCTTGCTTGACGAGCTTTTATTCTGGGTGACTCGAATGAATTTTCCACAAAACCTTATAAATTTCTCCCTTAGCATGCTATCCGAACCGAATTATACGGCAAGTGATTGTCAATGTTATTTTTGAATCAGTCGTTATTAGGAGCTGTGTTTCGTTGCCCGCTACCTTCAAAATACACGTATTTCTATACAGGACGCTCTTTCAACTCGTTTTTTCACATGGTATCCTTTGGTGGCGAATTGTGTGCGAAAACTCTGTTTGTATCAACAGCTTCGGCAAAGAAACTCTGACGTTATCCAAAGTACTTGCAGTCGACTGATTCATATTTCCGTTCAGGTGATAGATCTGTAGATGTGTCATTTTTATCACAGTTTTCCCACTTTGGTATCATAAAATTCCTCTCAGCGGCTTACCGCCTCAACGTTTCTGAGAAGTGTTCTTAGGTGTCGGGTTGCGACGTACAACGGGGTATTCATCCACCCCACCAGGGTCTCCCAAGCTGAGAAGGAGTCCAGCGTTTCCATCAAGCAACCAAGCTACGAGTAAATGAATACCAGGATCCACCACCGTCTTGGTACCAAAATAGTCACATTGTGACAAATATCCGTCTGATCTACAAGGGAGGCCACTGTTGACGACTTCGGGCTTTCGATTTTCGCCAGGCTGTCCTCGAGACTCCAGAGTTCTACAACAGCTAAATTAGCAGAGCTCCGAAACGATGGAAATTATGCTGGGGTCCGTACAACCAATGAAGAAGGGCCGTCCAAGTATTAGGTAAGCAGGCTATCATAAGATCAGGTCGAAAACAGGTATTCCATGCTTTTAATGCTTTTTCGCATCCTTTCGTGCTTCGTTCTTGTGAATAGTGGTTGAAGGAAAGTTTCACTATGGCAAAGCTTTTTGTTTGCCATTTAAAAGATTGTTCAAGTTGTTTTATACAATTATCTTTGTATCAATTGTGCGACGTATTCAGATGTTGTCGTCAGAGGTACTCTGTAGGAAGCTGAACAGTAAGTGCGATCTAGTCAGCGTTGTTCTTAATACGGCTTGCTACTTGTTTAACGAGTACCTTGAGAAATCGGAAATGACTTTGGGTAAGGGGAGGTCTTTGTGTATGCTAGGTGGACTCCTTCACTTTTTCTTTACTTTAGATCCGTTTTTCATATGGTGCACAACCGGAAAACAACTTGAAGGGAACCGAAGCGACTGGGATGTAATGGTTATTGAAAAAAATGCGGTTCGTTCATATTATTTTGGTCTTAATGATTTGAATCTAGTATGAACATTAGGATAGTACTGTTTATGATATTAAGAAGTGCGAGTTCCAACTTTATGCCTTATTAGCGTTAATCTTTCATGCCAAAAGATATGATTTTGGGAGTGAAAAATCTGATTCTTCCTATTAATCGTTCGATGCGGTAGAGATCGAACATGCTACTACCCTTCTTGCACCTTCGTTTCACCCTTCTCTCAGCTAATTTAATGATGCCGTAAAAAATTGAAAGAGGCAGTAAATAGAGAGCTAATATTGTGATTTCGGCTACAACCTCGGCTTAACTGGATTCAATGCCTATATATGCTATCCAGATCACTCCCTTTGAGGTTGATTGCTGATGGTATTGTTTGATAGGAAACTAGCTTAGGCAAAGGCGAAATGATGGACCCGTATGGTGTGGTGGTGAACAAGTTAGTCCCTGAAAGGTGTAACAGCGTGTTCGCCGCAGACGCCGGTATTGTGCTTTCCGAGGAATAACGCGTTCACCACCACACCATGTGGGTTCTTCGTTTCGCATGTCTCTCAGCTAGTTCTATCATTCAGTGCCTCCAGCAGTCACCCGCCAACGGGATTGATCTGTGGAGCTCACATCGGCATTGAACCCAGTTAAACTAAGGCTGTAGTTGAATTCACAATGTTTACTTTTTGTTTTAAAAAAAACATAGAAAATAAACATAGTGGATAAAACATTAACATTCAGAAGCAATTTCTTGTTAGGATGTTGTATTCATACATTGAGAACAGCGTAGTAACTCTTATAGACTATGACCCAGCACGGGTATTGGTTTGTTATGGGAGACCTGCAGAATCTACTAGCTCATTCGTCGGTAGCTATTGACACAGTTCTCCATCCGACTGCTTTTTCCTGCACTTATGTTAATCTTCTGAATAGAATGCAAGGCTAGTCGTTGTAGACTTTTTTCTTTTTTATTCAATATTTCGCACATAGGCTTTTGCGCGAATAACCGTCTGAGTTTGAACGTTTATTCTTAGGAATGAATGTTAACTGGCGTATTATTCGTGGTGAACATAGAGAAAATGACAATGCAGATCTTGTGCAAAGGTGAGTCAACCTTAACACTTTACGAAAACTTTTGCGCATAATGACCACATATTCAAGATTCTGGCCTCCGTTTTGTTGTTGTTGTAATATCTTTTATTACTCTAAACGAGTGTTGTAATATCTCTAGGATGTTTGAGATCGGTCTGTGATAGCGCAGGAAACGCGAACTTTTGTGAAACATTTGGAAGAAATATTTAAAATAATCTTCTGTTTTTATTGCTTTTGGGTTTTGGGGACACGACACTCAGGAGTAGCTCTATGTGTTGAACTTTGAGATTTTGGTACATTTATGGATTAGCTAAGCACATTTTACGTTCTCGTATTCTTCTACTGAAAAAACCTATGTTCTTGAAAGTACAAATGGGAGTTCCGCTAATTTGAAAATAAGGTTTTAAATGTTTTAAAGTTGAATACATGGGTTTTCATTATAGGTCTTTCACACTGGAGTTCGAAGCGCTTGCTCTTACCATGTTCAATTTTGTCAATGCGATATCGCAACAACAACATTACGTTGCTGCTGTCGCATTTTTTGACAAAATAGTTGCTGCATTATCGGTATTCATTTTGCTACTTCTAGAGCTTGACTATGGGAATGCTATTGTTTCAAAAGAATTAAAAAAAGAGATTTGATTTGAGCAATATATCTTACATAACTCAGCGGTGGATTGGTGCTGTTGGAGGCTGGACCACCAGTGAAATACAGATTTGTCCGAAATACTGTGTCTCATTCCATTTGCCTCTGCACAGGTATTTATTCCATTCAATAGCGTGTTGTTGTTGTTGTTGTTGTTTAATTTAGCGCTGATCTGCTATTTAAGGCATCTTTCAACAGCGCTGACACATTTTAACGACATGGAACTTTTTCGAAATCACGTTGAAGATTTTCGCAAGGACGAACAATTTCTTCGTCGAATACTGCTGCATCCTCTTAAGATTCAGGTTTGAAATGGCAATCAACGTTTAGTCCTTAAAAGATGCGTCTTCTCAAGATTTAAATGTGTTACGGTAAAATCTGTTATTACGGTTAAAGTGTACTTTCATACACTTCTCAGTGCTTCGGTTGAAAGTTACATACTGTTTGGATATTTTAATCCCCTATCTTCAGTGGAGTATCGTGCAGGAGCCTTTTCTAACGTTTATATCACTATACTTTACTTTATACTGGGTGGGTGTGGCGCAGTCGTCGGAGGTGCCCTGGAATACACATAGGATCGATTCCCGCACTCAAGGCCCACCAAACCTTCCATCCCTCCGGGGTCGGCAAATTGGTACCAGACTTGTCTGGAAGGATAGCATCACTGGCTCGATACATCGGTAGGCCTCGGCGATTCATTGTAAAGGTCAAATACTCATTCAGTCACCTTCAAACGATGCTTGATGGAGTAGAATGCATGAAGTATCTCTGCATCGCAGGATTGGTTAACGCCAAGAGCTCTATCTTTTATTTTTTGTTTTGTGCATGTATTATATATACAAATGATATTTTATGTGATCTGTCTTCACATCTATTGCTCATATCCCGGCACATTTCGCGTTCGATTCTATTCCCCATGTTCACAAATCTGCCATCCCGCCAGGGTCGGCATTTGGCACCGGACTTGTCTGGGGAGATAGCAGCACTGTTTCGGTACATCGGTAAGCCACCGCGAGCCATTGCAAAGGCTAGATGTGCATTCAGTTATCTCTAACGATGCTTAATGAAGTCGAATTCATGGCGCATCCCTGAGGGACTTGTCAACGCCTAGAGCTTTATCCTATTTTTTATATCACTATATTTAGATTGTTATTCATGGTGGTGCTCAACTAGGAGTATGATGACGTGCGCGGGTATCATTAGATGATTCGTAAAACATTTGTAGCCGCGGATATGGATAATTGTCATGGGCCACTTACATCTATCTCGTAAAAAGTTGTACAGCACGCTTGCATTGTAATGGATTTCACTTTTCGTTCTTGATGTGCCTATATGTCTCCACATTCGATGTGTATTTCTTTGGATCCTGAAAACAAGATAATATTTGAAGTCATGACCTTCTGTTTGATTTGATAGTATGTGTGACGTCTATTTTTTTTAGAATATATCATTCAAACGCTTTGTGACCTGTGGCCCAAAATTCTGAACAGTATGGTTGGTGCGTCAATGCATATCTCGGCTGGACATTAGGGCTCTGGGAAGACCGTTGATTCGAAATTATGGGTCGAGAGTTCCATGTCCAGTGGCTATATATGTTATACATATATTTCTTTCTTAATGTGCCCTGCGACGAATTACGAGTGTGAGCAAGTGTCAAGGTTCTCCCTCGTCTTAGATGAAGCCTAGTAATATGACACCAGGCTCCCTCTGACTCAGAAGAGTGGATACTGCCTGTGATAAACGTATGGGAACTTCTTGACACGAGTGTTTGAGAATTACATGGAAAGGGTTAGCTAATTAACGTGATAGTTGTCAAGCGGGAGTCGTGCTGGGAGTTATGCTCGTCAATACGCGCTATTTGAGTAGGAAGTATGGGTGGTTTTGTTTTCAGATGGCGGTAAAGTTTTAGGTTACTAAACAATTCGAATTATTATTATTATTCGATTATTTATTGTTGTTGTTATTTTTAATTATTAATTATAATTTGAATTATTGCAAAGTATCAGAACCAAGCATGCTTTTTTAAAACGTCTAGAATTTTGTCTTGATTAACAAGTACTTAAAGGTTGCACGTGCTGAATACCATGCTGGAATGTGGGTTCGTAATGGAAATCAGTTGCGCGTGCAAGCAATTATTTACGCACAGCCACATATTAACTCTTCATTTCAAATTCCTGACATAGATCTTATCAGGTGAAGTCCATGTTTACTGTAAATTAGTTTCAATGCTTCCTAATGTGTCTTTGAACGTCTCAGGTATTGTGCCGCAAACGTGGATCCGGACTGGTTTGTTGACACTTTAATTCAAAACTTCCATTTAATCGATGTGTTTCGTTTCCCAGTAGTCAACGAAAATGTAGACCACAATAGCGATATGGATTCGCCTAGTCAGCAAAGAAGTTACTTCGAAGGTAGAGAGCTTTAGCGCGATTTTTTGCTTTGTCGCTGAACGAAGCTAGCACAGGTACTGGTCGTGCGACACCTGATGATATTGCTGATTCCAATTGGGAAAGGTGTGCGGAGCAAATCAAGATTATTCTCAAGGATCTACCGCCAGTAAGATTTTGTTGTTGTTGTATGTTCTGTTTTGTTGTTTAGATGTGTTTCTCGAACAAGCTTTCGTAGTTCTCTGTAATTCTACTTTTTTTAGGGGAAGGTCGATGTGGTTATGAATGCTTTTTACGGCCGAAAGCTCAACAATAGTGATAATACACGTGTTACTCCTTCTTCATCGTATGTTTAAAAATCATAAACTTTTTCTCAGAGATGCTGTTTTCCTGCGGTTTCACCATCAAAATATTACATTTTATTTTTAAGTGTGCAACGTGAAGGTGTGGAGCTTGAGCACCTTCCAGAGCTAGCGTATATTTTCAACGAAGACTTGGCTGATGTGATCACCAGGATGGAATGGGTCGATCCAATGATAGCTTCTGCACTACGGTAAACGTCGAGTTTTTTTGAAATCTCTCCCAATTATATTTAACACTATAGATTTTATTTTAGTGAGAGTAAGACCTATACGTAATATGGGAAATTTTGCACAATTTTTTTTGTTCCATGCTCGCTATTACGTGAGTCGATATCACTTCACACGTAAGAAACTTGTTGGCTGGTATGGACTGAATTCTATTCATTCCACTAGGGGTTAATGACGTTTTACCTATCGCACGGAACTTTTCTTCTATACTTTTACGAACACTCGACAAGTGATCCAGCACATGTGTACAGGGATAAGTCCGGCAATTTTGCATTCTATACTTAATAAGTTGTATAGAACTGTTCAATGTATGCGTCTTCATCTGCAGTGAAAGACTGTTGTTGGTGAAATGAGTACTCACGAGAAGTACTGCTGCGATATTGACCTGCTAACTTTATATGAATACCAAGTCGTTGTGAATGTTAGTCCTTGTAGCTACCACGCGGATCTTTCGTGTGTAAGTCGCTGAGTCGAACGCTGAGTTACAACTTTTATGATAATAGTAGCAATAACAACAATAGCAGTAGAGCGAAGTACATGGACGAGTTAGGCGATATGAACGAAGTGGATGGACGCTGGAGGAACACTGCCAACACTTGAAGACTAACGGCTATGGGTTGTTCGTATTATTTCTGTAGTGGCTGGAGCTTTGGTAGAGGGAACTAAAGACAGCACCTAGGGAGAGGTTCTCAAGGTCTTTTCTACTAGCACAATCTGATAGAGCTACATGTGAAAGCTGCTCATTGAGAAACTTTGGGACGCAGATGCTGGAAAGTTAGTTCAGCTGACTTGCTGATTCAGTGCCCGAACTGTCGAACAAAGAAGAGCAGTTTATTGAAAGAAGTTATAGAATCTTTTTCCAGCCACCTGCGAGGCAGTTGCATGAATTAGTGGCTAAGAGGCAGTTTATAGAAAAGAAGAAAGAAGATGCGAAGATAGATTTAAGATAGTTACAGGTGAACAGGAAACATACCCTAATATAGAAAATAGGAACTGTTTGATGATAGTTCCTATAAATAAGGACTGTCGGAAAGATACAATGTAGAAAATATCTATTTTATTATTTAGTCTTCTACGATTTACGATGAACGTGATATCAACGGGCTTTTTATTGTTCACACCAACTTTTTTAACTGAAGCATTGGACAACTCTCGATTTTGATGAGCTATCAAAAAGGCGGGTCTAGACATCATCGTGTCATAACGAAAGGTCTTTTCCTTGCCTCGCTAAAGGTTTCACCACAGTTGAACACTTTTTGGACAAAGTTTTCGTCCAAGGAGTAACTCGTATACCAATCATCGATATACACATGCTTTCCTTTTCAGCTATACTCATTAGTACCGATTTAAATACATCTCCATTTTTTGAAGTGTTTCTATAAGCAAGCACATTCATAATCTCTGTAATTCTCGTATACTCCATTTTATAGGTTCTTACTTGTACCTTTGTCTTTTCTGACTATGACTACCATTTACTATGTAATGAAATAACTCGTCCATGGTCCAACCACATTTCTACCAGCATTTGACAAGCGTTTTTCTTACGGTATGAATAGCGTCTTCTTCGCAGAGGGATCTCCTGCCGTTTAATCTTGAGACAATGTGACGCATTCTCATGTGGCAAAGAGTTGGTAAATCGCGAACAAAAAACGACTTTCGGCGTCCCTGAGACGAACTTGACCTGATGACGAAGAAAGCATATGGGAGGTGTTTATGATTCACCTCCAACAAATAAGCTTCCTTTATATTCCGGGAGAGCCTGGCAAGCTATCTGTGAGCATGTCCAGCCTCTACGTTCAGTGCTAACCAAGGTATAGATGGCTATTAAACGTTAAACACAGTAGTGGGCCTCATTCCTTTGACCTCCACAGTCCTCGAATTCTCAGCGTTATTATTGGCTACCCAAATCTCGATGGGCTAGCGTGGTAATCTACATACAATGCACACTAGCATCTGACTTCTCGGGCACTTGGTCATGCAGCCAATAAAGATAAGGTAAGAAATCATCGGATTGGCTGAGACGAGAAGACGACACTCATTCGGCGTCGGATATAACACCGGAGAAGAACAGTTCTTTGGAGCGTGCGACAAGAGAGGAGTAGGCGACATTGACGTTTTCGTGAACACGAGTTTGTCCAAGAACATCGATTCATTCGAACAACTAACAACCCGAAGGGGACTTATACGGTTGAAGAGATGTGCATCACTACCGATTCTGACAATCTTCCTCATCTAGGCACCGATCTCAAGTTCTGGCGAAGCCGAAGACGGAGCTTTCTTTACGCACTGAAGAAGTTACAGAGACGTTCGAGCAATCTTCAAGGTTGAAGATTTTAACGCTATGATTGCTTCTCTCAACTTCACATTGACACCTACGGATTGGAGTGGAACCAGCGGGGTGAGCGGCTGTGTAAATTTGTGAAAACAACCAAGACCGTTCATGGTAACACGCAATTCCAGAAACATCCCTCTCAGCGTTGGACGTAGAAGTGTCTTAGTGGAGAATACCATGAGAAAATAGACCAAATTGGAGTGAATCGAAGGTTTTGTGTAACAAACGTCGCTGTTCTCCTAAAATTCTATACGGTATCAAACCATCACCACCGTGCAAGATTTCATTTCTTACTGAAAGGAGAAGAAGCCGCTGGATTCAAAAAAAAAAAAAAAAACAAAAACCAAGTCCCATAATCAGTAAAAAAAGTGGTTTATTCATTTCATTAGGCTATTGGGATGATACCATTCTCGATAAGATTGACGAGGAATGTGCAGGCTCATTCAACAGAGTTTGAAAGCCACCGAGAGAGGTGTGTTTCAAGAAACACACGGGCTGATACGCCAGCGTGGAATCACATGATGCAGAGGCAACAAGATTGACAGAACACTGGACGAAGGGCAGCAGTATGAATAAATAGGGTATCGAAAAAGATTCAGTACGGTAGACCATATCCACACGACAGCAAAACTCATTGAAAGCCACTGAGTACTCTTAGACGCCAGCTAGTTCGTAACCGCCTAGATGACAGTCTATGTGCAACGCAAGATTGAATAATTTGCTCTAAGGTAGAGACGGTGATTGCATGAGTTCGGGTAAAGTTATCTGATCTCTTGTAAAGCATCCAGGAACGACTACATTGGCAAAACGGGTAGACCACTCTGTGTCCGTATAAAAGAACACCTAGTCGTTAAACTTAAACCAATAAAACTTATATAAATCCCGCTGTGTCTCGCTTTCATCGTTTAGAGGAAAGCAATTATGGAATCTTCGGATAGTGAAAGAGTCCCTACTCAGTGTTTATGAAGTTTCTTCGTAAAAAGTGTAGAAATTTCACAACCAAGATATCACGATCGTATAACGGTTTTAACATTCACGTCAACAGAGGTGTTAGGAAATTCAATACCATGTCGGGAAAATTATTTGCCACACTCGATAATATGGGAACATCGGAATGAGACAACATGGGGGTTAAAATTGACGATTAGCAATTGCACTATTTCTGTTTTTGTGATGACATCTTTCTTATTACGAAAACATTAGCCAGACGGAACAAATGCTTGCCGACTTTGATAAACCTTATGGAAGTATTGGTCTACGGCTAAATCTCACAAAGACGATGTTCATTAAGAACGGATTTGTTTCTTGTGCTCATTTGCGCTCGTCGGAACGAATGTCTTCGAATGCTCCAGTTACGTCTGCATAGGTCGATAAATGAATATGATGAACGACTTAGCTCCAGAGCTGAGCAGAAGGAGACGAGCGGCGTGGAGAGCTTTCAAGAGCATCGAAGACGTATTGGAGAGAACAAACAACATCCGTCTCCTTGCCCACCTTTTCGACTCCACGATTGTTCCCGCTTTAACGTATGAGTCAGTGACCTGGTCGTTGCGTAAACAGGATGAGAGATCACTCAGCGTTATCGAACGCGCAGTCGAAAGGACATTGCTAGGAGTATCCCGCTTCACACAAGTGATGGAAGGGATTCGAAGCTCCGACCTGCGTCAGTGATCGAAAATCAAATATGCCGTTATATGCTCCAAAATGTCGAAAATAAGGTGGCCCGAACAGGTAGTCCGTATCAGCGGTAACCGATGAGCAAGAGCAGTTAATGACGGCATTTCTTGTTATGTCAAACGCACACCAAGAAGACCACTAGTTGAATGGCCATACCCTAGAAGAAATATGTGATGCTCAACGGGTTGCTGGAGCCAGCAGAACCCACGGGGCTACTCTTGAACGCGACTGTAAAAAGTAGTAGATTTAATGGCGCTCTCTCAAGCCACTAGAAAACCGGTGATATAGGTGAATAGTAAGTGATTCCGTGATTCATTTTATATTTTTGATTTCGGAATTTGGAGTACCTACAGCTACGCTATCAGAGCCGTATGAGACCTCGAAAATGCAGGAATCATGTTTGCTATTGCACGAAATTAACAAGAATATTGAATAAAGGATAATGAGAAAGTTTTCGGCGTTGGTCAATCCCTGAGGGATGTATTGTGCGTTCGACTTCAGCAAACATCGGTGGAGGTGATTGAATGCGTATCAGGCCTTTACAGTGACTCACGGTGGCCTATCTATGTATCGAGCTAAGGATGCTATCTCTTAGACAAGTCTGGTAGGAATTTACCGACTCCAGAGGGATGGAGCGTTTGGTGAGCCTTGGGCGCGGGGATCGATCGAATCTGTATTGCAGGGCGCCTTCAACCACTGCGCTACATGCGCTGCTAGCAAGAGTACAGGACTCAAAATAAGGTGGCGAACGTAGGCACTGTGTTAAAGCTGTGAAATCTGTGCAGCGAATACTTCTATTTAGATTGTTTCAGTAGTGTGTCTCAGTAATGCTTGCGAAAGGTGAAATTTTTGAAAATTTTGAAGTGTATGCATTGTTTAGAATTTTTGTTAGCAGTATGCAAAATGATTGTTAATTCTGTGTTATAAGTTCTAAAGGCTGTAATAGTACATGGAAATGTAACTTGTGAGCAAAGTGGTTAAGTGAGAATTTTTGAGCAAGTTCAAAACAGTTCTCTGTACTGTCGTTGAGCAAATACGAGGTGTTACTTTGTCCTTTATTCCGTTTAAGCTGACGTTTCGGTTGTATCGTCTTATTCAGAGCCTGGAAGAGCATATTGATGTGCAATATGCAAAATATTTATTGTGCTTCGTTAACACACAGAAATCACACGATCTTGTTTCCTCAACAAAAATATCGAGCACTATTTGATCAAGTCTTTGGTGGGAATTATTACAAGTTCAAAACATTAATAACGGTTACAGTAGTAAGACTCTAAAGTCCTGAAGAGAAACTTTGTTGAAGCACAAGGATGAAGACTTACTCAGTGAACACCGAGTTACTGTGAGGAAATTTCGTAATTGTTTATCATCCTATAGAAAAAATCTGCTTAAGTGTCTAGTTTCATTTTTTAAATGTACAAAGACGTCTTTATTCCTTCTTTAACGATAACAGTGTTCTGCCTGCGAAATCTAGTCGTCCTGAAAACAGTTTTTGTGAATTGCTATGTTTAGAGAGTATCTCTCAATGAGACACCTAGTACATCCATCTTCGACAAGTTATCTATTAACGACAAGAAATTTATCGAAGAAAATGATCAACAAACATTTCACAATGAGCTTTATCAACTGAGACATATTGATGGTTATCTTGTGAAATGATAAGGTATATGGCGAAATCTACAGACTGAACTGAAGACTGAAGATAGAGCAAGGTCTTCCCAAGTTTTTTTTTTTAAAACAATTCAGTTCCTCAGGAGCTTTGATCGGAGTAATCGATAAACGGGTATTTTCCTTTGTGTTAAACGTATGAAGTTGAACTTTTGACAAATAATTAATTGTTATTTTATTTTCAGTAGTTATAATGAAAAATGGATATAATACGGGTTGCATGGAGATAAAAGTACGGGAATCTACTCTATAATGGTGAGGCACGTTACCAAAAGCTGAAGGAACTACAAGTGGACGAAGCTCTTACGAGATTTTGAGCACTTTGTTTTCAAAGACAGGAGTTGTTTTAGAAGTATGGGAGCACAGAACTTAAAGAATACTTAAAAACAGTGAAATCACTGTCAAAACTCATAGAAACGCGAATTGTAATGTGAAAAGCACAATGAGAAAAACTGTTCTATCATTTGATGGACCACTGCTATCAGCATAATTTGCTTTCAACTGAGAAACTCGCTATCACCACGAACATGGGTATATACTGAAAGCCTTTCCTTACGACCGGCTTCCGCACCTTGAATATGCTCATTTTTGAACAAGAATCGTGTATATTACGAACGTTGATGAACGCCCGGATTGTTTTTTGTGATCAATTTAACTCAGGTTCTGTTTTTCCTAACACTTCCTTTGCTCGATAGGAAATAGGCCAGTAGCATTTTCAACATAAGTATGTTGGACTGTGATGACACATTTTGATGTAAATACTCTAGTATGCTTGTATGAAGTAGGTACGCTACTGTATTTAGGCAAACTTCTTCAATCCGCTACATAATATTAAACATGAAACGTGAAAAAGTTATAGGCTAATGAGCGAAATCGTTGTTCTTCTCACAAACTGCGGTGCATCGACTGAAGCAGCCCTTCGCTCAGAGATGGTTAGTGAAACTGTTGTCCTATGTGAAAATAAACTTAGCGATGTTCAAAAATCATCACTTGCTTACAGTTCACTTCATTATGATTCGTTTCGATATTTCATACATATTTTAGTCGATGCTAGAATATGTTTGAAGAAGTAGATATTGTTTATGAAATATGTCAAGACCATGAACGGGGCTGGCACGACTCCTCCAGAGCTTACAGAGGCTGTCATCCATCCACGGTTGAGAAATTGGTATCTGACTTGTCTGAGCCCAAACCATTCCTTCACATCCAAACAAGAACGCTGTAGCACAGCTGTCCCAAGAATCGAGAGAGAATTGACTAGACCAGCGTTCAACGACATTCATAAGAAGGATCGAAGTCCTTGACCGGCGGCTGAACCTACACTCAGAAGTTCGAGCAATGATGTATGCTAGAAAACGAATGAATTGCGTGAACTGCTGCGCTTCGCACAGTAGATGTGAACATAGGTCGTGTAAAATCAAATAAACAGTCTGCTGAGACCACGATTATGTCTAGTTTCGGAATGCTTCATTTTATGATTGATTGTTGAGTGAAGTATTGTTGCAAGTTTAGCTGTGCAAGGTTTTTTTTTTTCTTAAATGAATTACTGTTATATGGGCTTTCGTACAACACACTAGTAGTTCGAAAAAGGGGGCATTAACGCTATAGCAACTTCCTGACCTCGTCCCCTGTCATATTTAAACTTGAGTTACTTCGTCTACTTTCCGCATTTATCACTTTAGCCAGTGAGAATTAATATTAGGTAAATGCCTTGGCAAGCGGTCCGTTCACCTATTCAAGACTTCGATCTATCATTGCTGAAAAGGGGAGCAGGGGTGCCGAGATTGTGGATCCACTCTTTGACAGAGTGTTGAATAATGTAAGTCCTTATAATTATATTGACATGTTTTTAATGTCTGTTTTTTATTATTTATTTGCCAAATGAATATAAATTGTAGATCGCAGATTTTACTGAACCAGTAGCAGTACCTGGTGGCCAAATGCGTCAGGGATCTTACCAAATTAAAAATGAGGTGTGAAGGAATGTAATGGATTCACCTAGTCACATTGAACGCTATTATTAAATGCTTTTGAAATAACGTGGCATCTTTAGATTCTCTTCAACGAATTTTGTCCAGTTTTTTGTCAAAATCGAGCTGTATATCCAAAATCTAGTACGAGTGTATTAATGGATGTGGAAAAAATGTAAGATAAGTTTTTCTTTTTTCTTTGTGTTAAGACATAGAGTTGTTTTTGACAAGATATCAAACAATTTTTTTAGAGAAAGAGAAATGCTTGGTAATGAGGAAAAAATTCTGCAAATGTGGATTCCATACCAGTTATCTGGTTTTTCTGGCTCTACTCGGCATGAGTCAGTTCGAAACATAGCTAGGATTCTACTTTGTGATCGATTTGTGCAACTTTGTATCGTCGTACTCGAGGCGGTAATAAATTTATTACTTAAGGATCAGTTAGCGGCTTTCCCAGCGTCTTGTTCTTATGCTTATTCTGTTATTTCTTTCCTTATTCGCTCTATTTGTGGATTACTTGGACGTAAAAGGCCAATTTATTGTAATTGCATTACAATCTGCAATAATGTTTAAAGATGCACTTTGAAGGAGACTATGAAGTTTTGCTAGTTTTTAGCTTTAACTTACTTTATCTTATAGGGAATACTTGGACGACCAGAAGTGCGAGAGACCACGATTCAGTTGGTTGTCTACTTAGTTACTCTGGCGTATCAGTACATCTGTACTCTTCCTACCACCGAAAGAAATGCGGCTGTGTCACGGTTTCGAAAAAGCTATCTGGCTACAGAGGGATTGTGGGTGCTTTTACGCTCTTTTTGGCCTTGCTCCATGTTCCCGTTGCTATTGTGAATGATCTCAATCAATATCTCAGTTAGGAAAGTTTTTGCAAGAAAAGCAATACATATGTTTGGAGTCGAAAGACTTTGGTATTGTTACTTATTTTTGGCGTATTTCAAATCATTACGCTCCTTAAAGACTAGTGGTGACCATAACGTTATACGTTCCAGGAAAGTCGTGCAACTCCCGCTACTCATATTTGTTTTGTTTTTGATTGAATGTGAAAAACGTGGCGCCAAGAACAAAATTTTGAAGAAGACTATTGCTGGAGATTTCGATAGAAAACGAATAGTTGGCGGAGCAGCTGAATATTTGGCCAGGCTTGTTACATATATTAGCAAATGGTGAGTATTTTGCTTTAAAATCTTTTTTTTTCTTTGAAAGTTGGGCTATTGCAAAACCCTGGACATATTTTCGATCCTCTTATCGGTTTCAATCCGGATATTCTTGAAAATATTTTCGAATTCCAACTTTAAGAAATGTACTTATTCTCATAATGATTTTCATTATTGTGTTTTGGGGAATGTTATGCGCGATTTTAAACTATGTTTTCAAAGCCTCATATCTGAGCTCGAAACAAACTTCATTAATCGAACCAAAAACCATTACAAACTACGCACTTCTGTAGAGAAACCGTTTGTTTATGCCAGCTTATTAAAAAAATTGTGGACTTCTGGATGCGATGATGTTTTGAAGGCATGATTTCTGACTCGCTGAGGTAGTAGTCGAAATACTTGAGGAATTCGTAGTCGCTATGTCGCTAGCTGACAGTTCTGAAGGGTACAGTGGATGGTGTCGCGTCGTAACCGAATTTATGTTCAACTTTTGCAGTATCGGTTGTACGAAGCCTTGTCTTGCGTTATCGTGCAGAAGGATTAACACCTTTCTGTTAACCAATGCCGGACTGTGCCGTTGAAGTTTCCAATGTTTTTCGTTGATTTGCTGAACGTATTTCTCCAGCATAATCGTTTCTACCTATCGATCTACCGACCTATTTTCTTTCTATCGATTTAGGAAGATGTGATTGATCAAACCAGCAGTAGAGAAACAAATCTCCAGCGTGGCCTTCTTTTGATGCAATTTCGGCTTTCGAATTTACTGCTGTGCTTCGTCGCTATAAAACTTGTGGGCTTGTTTTCTCCAGTTATCTTAAGGGATCCAGTCACCGTCACATACCGCAATACAATCAAGAAACGAGTAGTTCTGGTTGCGTAGAATGAGCAACGAAGAAACCTCTAAAGTTTTTTTTTTGGATTTTGGATTTTGGATGCTTCGTAACAGTTTAGACGCTTACGTCGAATTCTGCAAATTCTCGATGTGTTGCACACTTGGCTCCACCAAAGCCTTCAGTTCATAGCCGTCAATAGCAAAGGGCGTCCATGGGCTTCACATTCGCAATCTCGATTTCGCCAAGACAAAATTTTCCAAACAAGCTTTGCAGTGTACGCGCGTTTACACCTCCTTTGTCCCGTACCTCATTAATGTTTCGGGACTTTTGTGCTGCGTTCGTCAGGGCTTGAATCCATAGAAATTAGATTAGTTGAAATCGTTTTTCTGCCATCTGAAATTCCAATGTTTAGAATCTATTAAGAAAGGAAGTTATATGCTACAATTCAGTTATACTTAGCGAAAGTGCACAAGGTTAGATTTGGAGTGATGTGTAATAACACAACATTTTTAAAAAAAACCGTTGCTAAAACATACAAGGAAGGTGAGATTACAAATCGCACAATAATTTCCGAACTTTTTAATGAAGTAAAGAGCGTAGTTCAGTAGAAATAATGAACACAAACAGTAAATAAACATAAAGTAAATAAAATAAATATAAATTGAAACGGAGACCCAGTGGAACATACTGATATTGTTTTTTCGCCCACGTTTATATTTCGGATAACGAAGAGAATCAATTAACTGGATCTCTTCCGGCAGGTACGATATTGTCCTTTAATGTAATGATGTTGTTTGCTGTTTTTAAGATGTTTTTATGATTCTTGAAATTTCAAAAATGAAGTAAAAGTTTGGATGGAAATTTTTATGCGTGCTACGGGGCTAAATCTGCACCATAATTAAGTCTATAATGTTCCTGATTATCGTTGTGCACTTTTTGGCAAAATTTATACGAATTTAAAAAAATCCAAGAAGCCCAATCTTAGCGAAATGTTTAACCTGGTCTGTGGATTTTCACAACGACGTTAGGTCGTTTTGAAAAGAACGGTCGGTTTTGTCATCTGCAAAGTTGTAGGTACTTTGTATAATAAATATCTTCCTCATACGTTTCTACACCATGCCATCGTTTCCTCCAACATTTAATTTGCAGGGGTTTCGAGCTGGTTGAAGTGATCCTATAAAGGCAAGAAAATGATGTATTAGTCCGTTAGTTCGTACTTGTGCGTCTTTCGCGGAGGCAGGTCGAAGTATTAGCGATACATTGCACTACTGAGCAGTTTCCGAGTGTGTGATGTGTAAATGATTAGAAATTTTTCGTGCCGATTGGAATCCATTTATGAAAACGATGGTGAGCACCATTAGCAGTTCGTGCCGATTATCTGGGGGTGATAATCTAAACCGAGCCTCCAAGAGCTACTGGAGATATTATCTTACTAACATTCGTTTGTCATTTGAAAGGGTGGGATGATGATGAAACCTCTTAAGTGGTGATGAAGAGAGTAAACGGCAGTCCGCAATTCATTCTCGTTTTTTACGCTTCGAAAGTGAATCATTCCTTAATCACATTGTAACTTGCGATGAAAAAATTGAATCATGTGTCGCTACTGTGATGCACAGCTGGGCCAGTGAAGCTAAATTTGCACGGAAGTACGATTATAATGACTTCACCTGTAGCATTAAAACAACACAACTTCTGTTCTAGCAAGCTCTCCGTGCGAGATGGTCTTAACGAGGAAATGCTGTCACGAAATCGAAGAAAGTTTTCGGAAAGCATACCAAACTTCCTCTGAATTTGTCACCTATATCACCTGTAGTCCAGTTGATCGTCGAGTGACTAGAGCGGGCACTAGTAAACCTCCATTTTTCCCTCTCGCTTGCAAGAGTAGCTTCTGTTCTAGCAAGCTCTCCGTGCGAGATGGTCTTAACGAGGAAATGCTGTCACGAAATCGAAGAAAGTTTTCGGAAAGCATACCAAACTTCCTCTGAATTTGTCACCTATATCACCTGTAGTCTAGTTGATCGTCGAGTGACTAGAGCGGGCACTAGCAAACCTCCATTTTTCCCTCTCGCTTGCAAGAGTAGCTCAGTGGATTCTGCTCACTTTAGGGACTCGTCGAGCATCATATCTTTCTTCTAGGCTTTTCGTGAAGAACTCCAACCATCGCGTTGGTGGTCTTCCTGCACTACGTTTGACATCCCGAGGAATCCAGTCACTAACAGCTCTTGTCCATCAGTTGTCATTCATACGCATTACGTATCCGACCCACCTCATCGTCGACTGTTTGGCGTATAGAGCGGCACCTTTAATTTTTGATCGCTGACGCAGGTCGGAGCTTCGGATCCCATCACTTACTTGTGTGAAATGGAAGCTCGTTTCCTTCTGCTCAGCTCTCTGGAGCTCAGTCATCATATTGATTTCCCGATCTAGATAGGCGTAACTGGAGCATTTGGAGATATTCGTTCCGTTGAGCGTGAATGGGACAAACGAAACCATTCCGTTCTTCATGAACATCGTTTTCTTGAGATTTAGCCGAAGACTAATCTTTCCACACATTTTATCAAAGTCCACAAGCATACGTTCCGCTTGGCTAATGTCTGGTGTTATAAAGACCATATCACCAGCAAAGCGAAGGTGATGTAACTGCCGACTATCGATTTTCACTCCCATATTATCCCATTACAATGTTCGCATGACGTTCGGTGACGTGGCGGTAAATAATTTTAGCGAGATTGTATTGCCTTGCCTAACTGTCAACGTTAATATCGTTGTAGAATGGTGAAATTTTGGTTGTGGAATTTTTGTACAGCTCACGAAGAATCTTCATGTACTGAGTAGGGACTCCTTGACTACCAAGGGCTTCCATGTCTGCTTCCATCGCAATTGAATCAAAGACCTTCTGTAAATCGATGAAAGTGAGACAGAGCGGTCTTTTGTGCTCTCGCGATACTTCAATGAGCCTTGTTGTCATGTGAATGTGGTCCATCGTACTAAATCCTTTTCGAAACCCTGTTTGCTCACATGGCTGTCCTTCGTCCAGTGTTCTGTCAATCCTCTTTAAGATGACTCGAGTGAAAAGTTTGTAGAGGACAGACAGCAAGCAGATTGGGCGATAGTTACTCATATCACCCTTCTTGAACAACCACACGATCTTGTTGGTCCTCCACTGAGTAGGGACCTCGCATTTGCACAGATAACGTGTGAAGATCCGAGCCGGTGTGTTTACGAGAACTGGCGGAAGGTTCTTCAGATGTTCTAATATTATCATGTATAGTGTATAGAACGGCATACTTGATTTTTGACCGCTGACGCAGGTCGGAGCATAGGATCCCATCCCCTGCTTGTGTGAAACGGGATGCTCCTAGCATCGTCCTTACGACTGCACGTTCAATAACGTCGAGTGATTTTTCCATCCTGTTTACGCAGCTACCAGATTTCTGACGCATACGTTAGGGCAGGAACTACCGTTGATTCGAAAAGGTGGGCACAGAGTCGGGTGTTCTTTGTCCTTTCCACTGCATCTTCGATGCTCTTGAAAGCTCCCAAAGCCGCTCGCTTTCTTCTGCTCAGCTCTAGAGCTAAGTCATTCATTGATTTCCCATCCTAGATAGACATGACTGGAGCATTCGGAGATATTCGTTCCGTTGAGCATGAATGGGGCAAAGGAAACCAAGCCGTTATTCATGAACATCGTTTTCTTGAGATTTAGCCGAAGACTAATCTTTCCACACATTTTATCAAAGTCCACAAGCATACGTTCCGCTTGGCTAATATCTGGTTTTACAAGGACGATATCATCAGCAAGAAGGATGATGTAACTACCGCCTGTCGATTTTCACTCCCGCGTTGTCCCATTCCAATGTTCGCATCACGTTCTTGAAGGTGGCGTTAAGTAGTTTTGGCGAGATTGTATCGCCTTGCCCAATTACTCTTTTAATACCAACGTTAATTTCGTTGTAAAATGCGAAATTTTTGTACAGCTCACGAGGATTCTTTACGTGCCGAGTAGGGACTCCTTGACTACCAAGTGCTTCCATGATTGCTTCAATCTCAATTGAATCAAAGGCCTTCCGTAAATCGATTAAAGTGAGACAGAGCGGTCTTTTGAGCTGTCGCGATACTTCAGTGAACCTTGTTATGGTGTGAATGTGGTCCATCGCACTAAATCCTTTTCCAAACTGTCCTTGCTCACATGGTTATCCTTCGTCTAATGTTCTGTCAGTCCTGTTTAAGACGACTCGAATGAAAAGTTTCTAGAGGACAGACAGCAAGCAGATTGGGCTATAGTTGCCTATATCGTTTAGGTTGCTCTTCTTGAACAACAACACGGTCTTGCTGGTCTTCCGCTGAGTAGCGACCTTGCATTCAGACAGGTAACATGTGAAGAACCGAGCCAGTGTGTTTGTGAGGACTGATGGAAGATTCTTCGGCTGTTCTGATCTTATCCTGTCCAGACCTGGTGCTGTTAGATTTTTCACCGACGAAATGGCATGTTGGATTTCGGAAGGGAGAACCGGCGGAACCGCATATTCATCCTCTTTTATTTCACATGACGGGAGGTGTAAGTGGCAATCGAAGGGATCTGAGTAGTATTCGTGGATGATTTTCTCCATTGCCTTTCTGGACGCGGTTATTGTTCCGTTTGTGCGTCGGAGTGCAATCATCTTGCCCTTGTAATTGGAGAAGCTTCGGCGGGCTTTGCAAGTGCTTTTTCCAGCCTCTGCAGCTTCGACCATTACTGCTGCTCTTCTCTCTTTAAGATCTTTTTTTATCGCTTGTCTGCATTGTTTCGCAAGTTCGGACGTTATTTCGCGGATGCCTGCAGCTAGTGCTATTCCAAGTGCTGTCATATCAGCTAAAGTGTTACTGGAGACCGACGTCTCTTGGTGACCTTCGAACTCTCAGCTTTCATGGCGCTAACGTGAAGATGTTAAATGAGCCGATCGTATTCGTCGTCTATGTTGTCGACAACGGCATCTTCCCAACAGCCGACTAATGAGTTGAACTTCTGGGGCTTCTGGAATTGCGAGTTACCATGGATGGTCTTGATCACCATGATAAACTCAGTGAGCCGCGCACCCTGTTCGTTCCATTCTAATCCGTGGGTCCCAATGTGACGTTCTTCAGTTGTTCTTCTTGGTCCGATCTTGGAATTGAAATCTCCAATGATGACCTTGAAGAATGTGTGGTCTTCTCTGTAGAACCTCTCCAATTCCATGTAGAACGCTTCGACTTCTTCTTCGTCATAGTTTGATGTTGGAGCGTAAACGACGAAGATTGTCAAGGCCGATATTGATCCACATCTTTTTAATCGTGAAGGTCCGACTCGGATTGTAAGCTGTTCGAATGAATCGATGTTCATGACAAACTCGTGTTGACGAGAACGCCGACACCGCCTACTCCTTTCCTGTCACATGTTTCGAGGATCAGTTCTTCTCTAGTGTCATAGACGGCGTCGAATGTGTGACGTCGTCTCGTCTCGGCCAGTCCGATGACTTCGTACCTCAACCTTCTTGCCTGCATGAGCAAGTCTTCTATCGAGGACTCGGATGCAAGTGTACATGTATTGTAGGTACTGATCGTCGCCATAGTTCTTGATCCAGGCAGCTTCCATTGGCTCTGAGATTTTTGCAGCCTCTCTGTATTCGTCCTACCCAACGCTGCAAAATTTGGGGCTCATTCGGGGTCAGGGGATTGAGGCCCGTTTTTTTTTACTGTGTTTAACATTTTGATATCCACGTTTAGCTCGCTGGGCTCTGAACGTGGGGGCTGGGTATACTCACGGGTAGCTTGCCAGGCTCTCCGAGAGTATAAATGGAGCTCATTTATTGGAGGCGGCTCCTAACCGCCTCCCATATACTTCCCTGTCACTTGATTGCACTTTTGGCCGAATTGACTCGTAGAATACAATCCGCATAGAGCGAGAACGCACCCACACACGCATGTATGAATACGCCTAGCAAATACAAAAAGTATGTGCCAAATCGGGACAGCAGATACAGAGAGTTCATCCCCCGGATTCTCCTGCGTCTCAAGGAAACAAAGGTCGCTTTTGGTTCGCGATTAACTCCCTATCCGCCACCTGGGGACGCGCCACGTATCCTCGCGACTAACCGGCTCCAGATCCCTCATATGAGTGAGATCCGTGGAAATTGGTCGCTATAAAAATTATACTCTACTACGCAGCATCCTGTGCTACACGTTGCTTAAAACTAATTGACAATGCGACTAAACACTTTTCGTACATGTTGGAAAGAATAAGTGTTGAGCCATGTTTATTTATTGAAGGGGTTGAGGCTTAAGTGGCGTAATGGTAGTAAAGCCGTTTAATACTCGCGATGATTATGGTCGACGTTACGCCAGTGCAAGCAAGCCAACCATCCCTCTGGTGCTGAGGAATTGCTACCAGAATTGTCTGAGAAGCCTTAGATCCTCCGAACTTAGAAACACCCTAAAACCGCTACCGCAGGATTTCTAATGGAACTGTAAGCGAATTGGGTCGTATGCAGTGGCATTCATAAAGAACACCGAAAATGCTGACGGAGCAGCCGAACCCGCACGAAAAATTCAAAGACCTTTTTGAATTATAAATGTGATGGAGTGAATGGTATTAAAGTAGTGCTAGGATCCTAATAATTTACGATATTAGTTCATTGGGAAGAAAATGAAGTGGAAAATATTTAAATATTACGAATGGAATCAAGAAGTTCATTGTTTAATGATGTTGTGCAGTATTCGCATGCTCACTATTTAAATCCCTCTCTGAGCCAACTAAGATTCCCATTCCTTCAGTATGGGTATGTTGGTACCAAGCTGTACTTGGCAAAAGCTTCATTTTGTACATAGTGATCGGTGCCATCGTCTTGAGGATGGTGAAGATCTTGTAACGCTTTACAGATCTGTACCGGAAATCTCGGAGAATAAATTCAATAACCGTTTGGGAATAATCATCAAGAATATCAGTTTACCAAGTAACATCCGTAGCCATACGTGAATCTGTACATCTGGATGATGGATTTACAACAACAGACTGAAGTGATGAGATTCACAGATTAATGATACGGAGTCATATAAAACAAGTATAAAAGTAAAAAAGTAAAAAAATCATAGAAAAGCAGAAATTAAAAAATGGCAGGTGGTCTATAAAAACTTTTCGAAAGAGAATTACCTGGCAAATAGGTAGGCAAGAAATAAGCTCTAAAATAGTTTGCAGCAACAATGTAATCCATGAATATTTATTACAAAATGCAACATCCTGTACTGATTCCCAGGAACGACTTTCTATTAACCTCGGCACTGAATAGTTTGCTATTTTCTTGAAAGGCAGACACAAGATTGTTATTTCATACTATTTATTTACAACAGTTAACGCTTCAGGGTATTTCTTCTTCTTCAGAGTTTGGAAAGGTCAACTTAACTGCAGTCAACGCACTCAAATATCTCCATAACTCCAACAGAAAAATGACGATTCCCACTTTTCAAACGCATTGAAATGAAACCTTTTCTTCACACACTAACTGTTCTCTATGACTCCTACATTGGATTTTCTACGTGGGCTCCAACTGCGAAGAGCTCACATGGATGAGCAGTGAGCTCTTTCTACGTTGAAATACCAGTCTGAGGGATTGTATTAGATCTGGCGTGATAATGAGATGTCCTACCTGATGGTTTTAGATTTTACAAGGTTGCTTGCTTCTATTTTAAAGACTTCCTTTTATGTATCTGTGCTCTTGTGCTCAGCTAGTGAAGTATTTGGTTTAATTTTAGGTTTACCGTCTAAATGTTCTTTTATACGAATACGTAATGCTTTACCCGTTTTAAAATTGTTGAAAAAATCTCGGCATTGGTAAACAATCTCTGAGATACACACCATTCATTCGATTTCATCATCGTTAGAGGTGACTGGATGCATGTCTGGCCTATATAAATGACCTACGGTGGCCTTCCAATCTATCAAGTCAATGTTGCTATTCTCTGAAACACGTCTTGTAGCAATTTACTGACTCCGGAGGAATGGAAGGCTTGGTGAGCCCGGAGCACTTCTTCGAACCCATGTGTATTGTAGAGCACCTCTAACACTGCGCTACACGAACCCCATTTGTTAGTTACTAGTTACTAATACTATTTTGAAAATATCTGATATTAAGCTTTGCAACAAGTCAGTTTAGTATTTCGTTGTTTCTGTATTGTCTTGCAAAGCAATCGTGTAGTAATCAAAAAAGCGTATTATGAGTAGGTAAATCACATTTTATTTATGCAGTTGCAGTTCACTTCCTTATCAAATCACGCTCACGTTATTTCATGTCTTTTGCTGAATTCTTCAAGAGTTGATTATATTTGATGTGTCACCGTTTCCACTGCTGTTTCACACATATATGTATTATGGAATACACAAGAATTCCATTAGAGGATTTCAAAAAAAAAAACCCGATCGTTTTAGTGATGACGGCGTTTATCTGTCCTTATTATCAGCTTTAGACGACTGTCAGAAAGGAAAAGAAAGTGAGAAAAAGTCGGATGGAAATGACCAAAAGGCTGCACAGGTTACGACCTATGATTCTTCGTAAGATTAATTTTAGACGAGTTTAAATTTTTTTTTGGAAAGTCATTTACATATTTTGGATCGGATCGCTAACAGGCTTATTGCAGTTTTAACCTGAGCATTTGCGTTGCTCCTCTTTTTATTAGTCTTTTCAGGACCGAAAAGCTGCAGCAAAGAGAAGAAGAGATGCATTGTTCGCTGCTAACAAAAAGAAGAATTCAGAAGTAATGAAGAGACTGATGGAAAAGGAAGGATTGACACAAAAAGACATAGATTCGATTGACACAAGTCAGGTTAGATGTTAGCTTTTACTTTTAGTTTTGATCCTTAGTGCTTTATGTCCTATGTTGCACAGGCTCAGAAAAGTACGTTGTTGTAGAAAAAGGGGGAAGGAAAAAGTGACAGAATAGTACAAGGGCTGATTCAAAGTCGCCACCAACAAATAAGTTCCTCGTTTAGTCTGAGAAGCCTTGCCATCCTATACATAGGTATTTCCTATGAAGGAAAAAAAAATTAAACCAGGATGATCCCACTAGTGACTGTTTTGGATAGAACAGGTCCGAAGATGTGGCTAGAATCTCAGCGTCATTCTAGGTTACGGAAATCTAGGATGGTAGTCGGTACTGATAACGTTTTCCGATGTGGTAAGTTGTCACATCGAAGTACGTCGCCATCGGATCATAGAGGTGAGGAGACAGACAAAACGACGTTTATGACACTGAAGATGAGCTGTTCCTCGAGGCATGCGATAGTGAAGAGGATGGTGTTCTCCAAGACGTCCGTCGCATCGAAACCTGTGGGCAACTGACGATCCGAATCGTTTGTTTCTAGGTTAAAAGAATGTGCTCCAGTGCTCTGTAATGGATACTGAACGTCAAGCTCTGAGTCGGACGAGGTTGAGATATTCTATATGGACTTGAAAGAATTCTGCATTAAAGTTGTACGTTATAAAAGAACCAACTGACATTTACGGTTGAAAAGACGTGGACCACCAACGACTTCAACAATCTCATATGAACACAAGGTAGAAGAAAGACGAGATCAAGTTGTTCTAGGTCGACTTGATAGAATTTCTACAGAGATCTTGCCTTCTAAAAAGTTATAACTACTAGCGTCAATGCCAAAATCAATCTCAGCAAAACATCTGTATAGATTGGGATCGATATCCATACTGTGTAATGGATTAAGCACAGTGAGCTGATGTTGAGTCTTATCATGATGACCAACTCACCAGTAGTTAACCGACTCATGACGGATGTGTGACGTTGTCGGATTGCGACGTACAAGAGTTTGTCATCTATCAGGGTCTCCTAAGCTGAAAAATTGTACAACGTTTGCATTAGGATACCCAGCTAAGGGTAAATTATTATCGAGGGAAACTGCCGTTGAGTTACCAAATTAGTCGCAAGGTAACGACCCTCTGATCCACAACAGCAGACGGCTGCCTGTATTGAAGAGCTGAGCGAAGTTCCAGCTAGGCGGACCTCTTGATTCCAACAACCGTAAATTGCACAGCCAGTGGCAAATCCGCCTCGATACCTCGCATACCGATTGCACCTCTCTGTGATGTCAGGCGGTGAGATAAACGAAGAGAGGCGATGAAATCTGAAGTTGCACAGTACGTCGTTGGAACCTGATGAAAGGAACACTCTCGCGAAATGGCATAGGGAGTGCTTTTCACCTGCACCTATGACACTAGAATAGTTTAATCATACCATTTTTGCGCTCATCTTGAGGTCGCTAGTCGCATCAAATTTCTTGTGGTTGCCTTACAAGAGAAAAAGAACAGGAAGACCAAAATACACTAATTCGATAGCGGAACTATTGTCATTTGTGCAGGGAAGATTCCGTTACGAAATGTCGGTGACATTGCATTTGTCGTATCTGGCTGAAAAATGGGAATGAAGACCGTCTTGTAGGATTCCTTTTCGCAGAATTTTCTTTTAAGGGAATTCATTCCAACAAGAGGAAATTACAAATGAACACCTGAGACCCCCTAACGGCACAACCAATGAGGAGATTACTTCTGAGGAGCGGAAGGTGCTCCCTTGTCGACATCTTAGTGTTATCATTACTTATTGGGTCTGGTCACCACCTTCTTCGTGTGAAGATCATATTCAGCTTTAAGCTGGAAGAGAACTGCCATCGTTCAAAAAAACAAGGCAAGTCGTTTATGAGGATAACATTCTCAACAAACCCATAAACAGACTTTCATTTAACCTCTGTATGAATGATCAATGTACCTTCTTTCATTGATAAGCTAACACGAAGTTATTACCAGGCATTTATTTGGCGAAAGCTTTAACCTCCACCTTCCTCAGAGCCGATGGTCGGAGTTGATGGATCAACTCAGCCGACAGTCATTATCCACAACAACCGTCCTCTATGAAAGAGCGCTGTTGGGTGAAGTTGCTTGATTCCAGCTAGCGGTGCTCAACTGAAGATGATCCGACTCGCTGCAATGACGGAAAAACTACATCGAGAAGGCGAACAACAATGATGTGCCCACCGTCTGGGATCATCGGTTCTGTAGAAGATCAAGACGTGGAATCGTTAGCCGGCTGTTTGGTAACAACCTCTCATTAGCTTATCAGTGAAAGAAGGTACATCATTCTCAATAAAATTCTTTCTTCATATGACTGGCAGATAAAGAGAAACCCGACCGAGGGCTCGGTGCCCTTTGTCCAAGAGCTCGGAACGTGTGCTGAACTCTCCTGATTTCCCCCTGGGTTACTCTTGTCCTAACTTTTGTCTACCATGGAAGATCGTTAGATAGCGGCGAAACGAATGCAATCCTATCAGCGCTCCTCGATCAAGGAAAGACCTGTAAGTTATATGAACACTGTGAACACCATGTGACTCTTATGGGGACTGCAGCACAAAAATGCAGCTTCTCCATCCACCTCTTACCATATCCGTAGGAAAAGGAGATCAATAAGACGACACAATATCGCTAAAGATATACTGCGGCGAAGTCATGCGATTGTGACGTCTTGTGAAATCTTCGCTTCACCGGAAAACATCGTCATCTTTTCAAGAGCTAAAAACAAACCATATGCGATTATCACCGATCTCAGTGGAGGTGAGAAAAGAATAAATCTCTGATTGCAGAGACGTCATACGTATATTTTGGGCGTTCAGTGAACATGAAAAACAATATAAAGAAGGAATTAGTCAAATAGTCAGAAGGAGAGCACTGCATGCCGCATTCGGGCCCGTGGAAAAAGCTCCGACCAATTAACGAAATCGAAGCTATGCGCTAACCTTTTGAACCCACAAAATTCCTTCGAAGGCTCTGTTATGCAGAAGAAGCGTTTGCTGATACTTCAGCCACGTCGAAAACACGACGCGCTGCTCACAAAGCGCTTGAGCAACTTCTGCTGAAATTTAACTATCACTCAAAACATCTAGCTGAAATGCGCAGCTCAGATCTTCGAAACCCATCTGATTTTTGGGATCCATACGAATATGCAACGATAGTGAAGTACGGTTGGGCCGGTTCAATCTTAAGGTAAACAGATGACAGATGGACGAAAAGAACAGTGGAGCGGACTCAGTGACAATGCAGGCATCCTCTCGTGTTGTCACCCAAACTATCGGTGGACGTGTTCGTGGCTAACGTTAAACATCTTCATTCGGAATTTATTAACGACTTTAGGATCATATAATGGGTGTCGGGGGTGTCACTACTTTAGAAGCAGGCCACCACCACAGCCGTCGGTTGCGCAGGAGCGATAAGAGGGCGAATGTGCTCTGATGCCAGCACTACCAGTGAAAATGAGTTATCCAACTATCCTAGTTATTTTCCATGATGACCAACACCACATACATGGCGACTTGCAGTTGTAGAAGTCTTCCTTTCAACTAAAAGTGCAAGTCGACTACTAGGAAATAATATAGCGAGTTCACTAAAAATAAGGAAATCTTAGTAAATTTAAGCATTATATAACCGATATTGTTTCAAAATTCTACATGGAGTTGTCTGTTTCTTGCAAAATTTCTTCTACTTAAAAGAGAGGGTATCGCAATTAAAATCGTGATAAATTGTGACTTCTTTATTTTCTAGTGTGCTTTTGTTAATGTGCCGTTCCCCTGTACAACGATGGAATAAGTCAGGAACGCTTAGATCTTTTTCAAGAACTTGCTGCCTAAGTACCATAACTTGACAGTTGATGTATCTAAAAGTAACAGCTAAGCAAGAGAATTTTTTTCCTTATTTTATACGACCTATCTTCACGTCTACTGTACGTATCTGCGTCTACTGTGGCAATTTATTTCATGCAACGCCGTTCAACATTTGCATTGATGGGCATGAGGCCATGTATGAGTTGTAGGAATGAGAGGTAATTTATTGAGACAGATGGCTGGTATTACTCACCGTAAACGAAACGTTTGTCTTGTACCTAGCTGAAAGGTTTGATAAAAAGAGAACTGTGAAGTTATACTAGAATGCTGACTAAACTTCAAGAATTCTAAATTCGTATTCGGCGACATTGTGTCTATGTGAAGTCGCTTCGTCCTGGCTAGGTTTAAGGTTTTATTGCAGCTATTTTCAGCCAGATGTCAGACTATATGAGTGTCCTGTTTGTGGAGAGCTAGACACGCCTTCCACGTTACGGAATCCACTTGGCATGCTTGTTAGGGTGAGAGTAAGCCAAGAGAAATTGCTCGTAAAATTGCTTTTATCGAATGTTCAGTGAAGTAATGTTTATAGCTGGCTCACAATGGCTTATGCGAGAACATGATTCCGAGTGATGAAGCTGAAATAAATCTGCTCGATTTGGATTCCAAATCGAAACACATTGTTGTTCCAAACTTCATAAGAAACTGGAAAACAGCTCGCAACGAGCTTTTTCGACGGGTAACAATTGTATTTCAATACCTTATTGTATTCATATGGTTGCAAAACAGGGACAAAGTAGTTTCACTTCAGCTGTCTATCCCATTGTTCACTGACTCCTTAACATCGCTGTTTAACAAATTCCTTGTAGACACTTTGTTATTCCGATATGGTTGACTTATCTACATCTGTAGAACTCAAAACATGTGGTCATACTGTGCATGTGAGATGCTTCAACGCATACAGAGAGACTATTCGGGTAGGTTTCTGTAGTTTCTGTGCATAATAACTTGGTTAGATCGTGCCGTGTTTAATTGGAATGAAGAACATGAAAGGAAGTTTAGTGACCGTTCTTTGAACAGCGCCTTTTTTAGAACGATCTTCGTTTGGGAGAAACCCGTCGATCTTCTAGAGAGGTATCGTGCTTTTTGTGCAGATTTAATGTTAATGCACTTCTCCCATTGCGCATTGATTGGGGATTCGAGACTGGGAGTAAGGAAATGTTAACTGAAAGTTGTGAAAAGGTCCGAAATATTTTTGTTTCGATGTGCTGTAGCAAGCGACTTAAGTATATATTTTCAGGCTTTTGAATCTTTGAGAGACTGCATTGTTAACTGGAAAAGAATCCCACAGGTATGTTTCCTGTCCAGTTACGGTTATTGTAATGGTTGAATTTCGAGTTGAAGTTTATTGAGGTGTCAGCTAGGAAACAAACACTTTTGTTCCATGTAGTATTTCATGGTGAGGAAGATGTACAAGCTCAGAATTCTTGAGAGGTTGCCGTCATAAACACTACTTAATCTTTTCTGCTGGCTTTTATAAGCAGTGTTCTTTATTGTAGCTTAAAGTAGCAGTCATAACTTTTTGAGTTTAGGCATTCCAATGTCAAGCAATATTTTGAATGGATCCCATAAATGCGTGTTACTGAACCATCGTAAAATACTAAAAAGTCGTTATCATTTTCGATAAAACAGGGGTTGCGTTGCGTGCTAATACGGACTATACTCATGCTTGGTTTTTTACATTTTGAGAGTTCCTATGTCGTCTGGGCTGATTTCATTCAAATTCTAAGGTTCTTCTATGTGGAAATAAACGTTCGGTACTTGAACATTCACTGTTTGACCAAGCACCTGGAGACAATGTTTTCTCTGTGCCTCTCCGCCGTAGTGTCTTAACGTGGCTTTTTCCTATGGGAGTGATATTATCCATCCTTCCTGCGTTCCACTTTTATAGAAGCTTTTCCCAACGGAAGTGATAGTGGGTCATCATTCATAAGCATTTCTTTTATGCGACAATTATTACCAATCCGGTATTTTTAAGTTTTTCCTGAAATTCTGTTAGAAAGCTTTGATGGTGCAGTCTTCATTTTGGCAGCAATACTCTTTGTTCTACCAAATAAGTTTTGTTTTCCTTAACTTGGCGTTTTACAGACATCAGAAGATTTTAACCCATATTTGGAGCATTTTACGGAAAATATGAATGAACTAATGGATGCGGGCTATTGGCAGGAGTTTTACAACTGGGGATCTGAAGTTCAAAGTCAACTTGTGGCACTTATAAAGTATGCCTTTGTTGCAGTTTGAACTCTTTGCAAAATTCAACCGTGCATTCCATTCATGATTTGTATTTTATCTTTTGCTTTGTTTTATTTTGTTTTTTACGCCCAGTGAAGTGAAACTCGTCTAGAACTAATGTTGAGCGATCGATCTTGCTCAAGAAGCTAAAAGTGCCTGAACGTCGTAAAGGAAGCCGCGCAGCTGTTACAGGTTTTTCTTATGTGCTCTGTACAATAACTAAGTAATGTATCCTTCATATCACCTGTATCACCTGTAGTCCCGTTGATCGTCGAGTGACTCGAGCGGGCGCCAGTAAATCCTCCATTTTTCCCTGTCGCGTGCAAGAGTAGCCCAGTGGATTCTGCTCGCTTTAGGGGCTCGTCGTGCATCATGTCTTTCTTCTAGGCTTTTCATGAAGATTTCCAACCATCGCGTTGGTGGTCTTCCTACATTACGTTTGACTTCACGAGGAATCCAGTCACTAACAGCTCTTGTCCATCGGTTATCATTCATACGCATTACGTGTCCGGCCCACCTTATCTTCTAGTGTTTGGCGTATAGAACGGCATCTTTGTTTTTCGATCGTTGACGTAGGTCGGAGCTTCGGATCCCATCCCTTACTTGTGTGAAGTGGGATACTCCTAGCATCGTCCTTTCGACTGCGCGTTCGATAACGCTGAGTGACCTTTCATCCTGCTTACGCATCGACCAGGTTTCTGACGCATACGTTAGGGCAGGGAGAACCGTTGAGTCGAAAAGGTGGGAACTGAGTCGGGTGTTCTTTCATCTCTTCACTACATCCTCGATGCTCTTGAAAGCTTCCCAAGCCGCTCGTTTCCTTCTGCTCAGCTCTGGAGATAAGTCGTTCATCATATTGATTTCCCAACCTAGATAGACTTAACTGGAGCGTTCGGAGATATTCGTTCCGTTGAGCGTGAATGGAGCAAACGAAACCAATCCGTTCTTCATGAAAATCGTTTTTATGAGATTTAATCGAAGACCAATCGTTCCACACGCTTTATCAAAGTCCGCAAGCATACGTTCCGCTTGGCTAATATCTGGTGTTATAAGGTCGATATCATCAGCAAAGCGAAGGTGATGTATCTGGCGACCATCGATTTTAACTATTATATTATCCCATTCCAACGTTCACATGACGTTCTGGAAGGTGGCTGTAAATAATTTTGGCGAGATTGTATCGCCTTGCCTAACTGCCAACGTTAATATCGTTGTAGAATGGTGAAATTTTGGTTGTGAAATTTTTGTACAGCTCACGAAGAATCTTTATGTTCTGAGTAGGGACTCCTTGACTACCAAGGGCTTCCATGGCTGCTTCTACCTCAATTGAATCAAAGGCCTGGAAGCCGATGAAAGTGAGACAGAGCGGTCTTTTGTACTCTCGCGATACTTCAATGAGCGCCTTCTTAACGTGTGAATGTGGTCCATCGTACTAAATCCTTTTCGAAGCCCTCCTTGTTCACATAGCAGTCCTTCGGCCAGTGTTCTGTCAATCCTGTTTAGGATGACTGGAGTGAAAAGTTTGTAGACGACGGACAACAAGCAGATTGGGCGATAGTTGCCTATATCGTTTAGGTTGCCCTTCTTGAACAACAACACGGTCCTGCTGGTCTTCCACTGAGTAGGGACCTTGCATTTAGACAGGTAACGTGTGAAGAGCAGAGCCAGTGTGCTTACGACAACTGGTGGAAGGTTCTTCAGATGTTCTGATCTTGTCTTGTTCTGACCTGGTGCTGTTCGTTTTTTCACCGACGAGATGGCATGTCAGATTTTGCAAGGGAGAACCGGTGGAACAACACATCCATCCTCTTTTATTTCATAAAACGGGAGGTGGAAGTGGCTGTCGAAGGGATCTGAGTAGTATTCGTGGATGATTTTCTCCATTGCCTTTCTGGACGCGGTTATTGTTTCGTCTGGGCATCGGAGTGCAATCTTGGTCTTATGATTGGCGAAGCTTCGGTTGGCTTTGCGAACGCTTTTCCCGCCCTCAGCAGCTTCGACCATTACTGCTGCTCTTTTCTCTTTAAGTTCTTTTATCGCTTGTCTGCATTGTTTCGCAAGCTCGGACGTTAGTTCGCGGTTGCCTGCAGCTCGTGGGATTCCAAGCTGGCGTATTAACTCGAGAGTTTCTGGAGACAGACGTCTCTTGGTGACTTTCGAACTCTCAGCTTTCATAGCCCTAATTGGAAGATGTTCAATGAGTCGATCGTATTCCTCGTCGATGTTGTCGACAGCGGCATCTTCCCAGTAGTCGGCTAATGAATTAAATAAGTCCCAGTTTGTGGTGGTTCTAGGACATCGGCTTTTGAATTTAACGGCTTTTTCTCTTTTCCACGAGAAATAGAATCTTGCACGAAGGAGACGGTGGTCTGATCCCGTGTAAAATTTTGGGGCAACAGCGACATCGGTTGGGCTATTTACTATGATGTGGTCTATTTCGTTATGGTGCGCTCTATATGGAGATTCCCACGTCCATCGTTGACGCTGAGGCTTCTGGAATTGCGAGTTGCCATGCATGGTCTTGGTCGCCATTATAAACTCAGAGAGCCGCTCACCCTGTTCGTTCCATTCTAATCCGTGGGTCCCAATGTGACGTTCCTCAGACGATCTTCTTGGTCCGATCTTGGCATTGAAATCTCCAATGGTGATCTTGAAGAATGAATGGTCTTCTCTGTAGAACCTCTCCAAATGCATGTAAAACGCTTCGACTTCTTCTTCGTCATAGTTTGATGTTGGCTCGTAAACGGCGAAGATTGTCAAAACCAGTGTTGATCCACATCTTTTTAATCGTGAACGTCCGATTTGGTTTGTAAGTTGTTCGAATGAATCGATGTTCATGGACAAACTCGTGTTGACGAGAACGCCGACACCGCCTACTCCTCTACTGTCGCATGTTCCGAGGAACAATTCTTCTCCTGTGTCATAGACAACGTTGAATGGGTGGCGTCGTCTCGTCTCGGCCAGTCCGATGACTTCGTACCTTATCATTCTTGCTTGCATGAGCAAGTTTTCTATCGAGGACTCGGATGCAAGTGTACGTGCATTGTAGATGTAGATCGTCACCATAGTTCTTGATCCAGGGAGTTTCCATTGTCCCTGAGATTTTAGCAGCCTTTCCGTACTCGCGCTACCTAACGCTGCGAAATTGGGAGCTCATTCAGGTTCAGGAGAATAAGGCCCGTTTTTTTTTACTGTGTTTATCATTTTGATACCCACGTATAGCTTGCTGGGCTTTGAACGTGGGGGCTGGTTATACTCACGGGTGGCTTGCCAGGCTCTCCCAGAGTGGACATGGAGCTTATTTGTTGGAGGCGACTCCTAACCGCCTCTTTCCCTGTCACTTGATTGCAGGCTTTTCGCCGAATTGACTCGTAGAATACAATCCGCTTAAAGCGAGAACGCACTCACACATGCATGCATGAATACGCTTAACAAATACAGAAAGTATGTGCCAAATCGGCGCAGCAGAAACAGGGAGTCCACCTGGACCCACCTGCGTCTCAGGGAAGCAAAGGTCACTTTTGGTTCGCGATTAACCACCTATCCGCCATCTGGGGACGCGCCACGTAGCATCGCGTCTAACCGGCTCGAGATCCCTCATATGAGGGAGATCCTTGTTTCACGGATCCTTCATATGTCTTCCATTATAAGGAGCATAACCAGTTAGAGATGAGGATGCATGCGGTTATTTTCTATACTGGAGAAGAATGAAATTGCTACATGCTCTAGGCAAAAATGAGCGTGGTTTGCAATTTCAAGTGAACACTGAGCGTCGGCCAATTGTCTGCCTCTGCTTCATTAGTTGCGGAACATACATAATGGGTGTTCTGGTGTTGCCTATAAAAGATACGTCCCCTTTCCTAGAGAAAAGCAGCCGAGCTACACCCAACTCTACATCCGCTATCAAGCGAAAGGCCTGTGAATTACCTGTTTGTTTCCCGACAAAGCCATTGATAACGAAAGACTGTATTCTGCTCACCACGGACGCCTCTGCAGTGGATAACGTTGGGAAGTACGGAATTGTAGTAGTTTCCAGTGCAGCACGATGTAGAACTCAAATTCGTGCTAACATTCTCTGCTTTAAATGAAACTGTGATGAAATCGAGGATATGATCAAGTGTTGTAAACGATCAATTCCATTTCGTTAGATTCTTAACGAGAAAGCGCCGATTGCTGCTGACTGGACATCACTTACATTTTTGACTTTGAACCAAAGAATTTTTCTCATCATTGACGAGTTACAGCTTCACCCATTGGAGGTGCTTGGTTTCGTATTACTTTAGGCGGTTTACCGAGCTAGCTTTATCTGATTCTAAGGTATCAAGACCATCCTTAATAAAGTGTTAAGTATTCGATTGTTACAGTTGGTTTGTATAACGGCGTAGTTGTATGGCTCATTTATCTGTTTAGGATCACTGTAGCGAGATATCCAAAGTTCCTGGTCGCTCATTTTGTTCTCTGCCATTAAATTGACTAGGCCTTCCATTCCTTCACCGTTGCGAGCCGACAGTCTTGTCGGAAGGTTGACACCCTGACTTGTTCATACGTATAACCAACAAGTCCTTTTTGCCTGACGACTCGATGTTTTCGTGCTCTGCGAATTATTATTTTGCTTCAATATGCGAGTATTTTCATGTATAGCTTTCATCAAAATGCATTTTATCACTAACATTTTCACCTAATTTGTCTGAAACATTAAACTTTGAGCATGATTAACTATGAAAAGTGAATGAAATAGCACACTAAAAAGCGATGAGAGCTCCGCACTTTGCAGAACATTTAATTGCCGCATGTGTTTGCCGTACAACACGACGGAGTGAGGAAGTTAGCTTTGCTGCTGGGCGAGATCTGCTTCTTCCAAAGTTTGGACAAGAGCATTCGGTCAGTTCAGATTTTTCGTCTGCATCCAAAAAGCGCGTTTATATTGCAGACATTTTTTTTGAAATTACTGTCCTACTTTTCTTGTTAAATATAAAAACTTAAAGATATTATTTTAGAAAATCTTCATATATTCATATGCTTATATACACAAGCATATATATACATATGAATACATATATTTATATATATACTCTTAGAGTGATAGGACGAAGTCTTTTTTATGTTTCTCAAGATCCCATGTGGGCAAGTGCTAGAAAGAACTATCAGCAATTATCGATAAACCAGCAGTGTAGGAGTTGTGTTAAATGCGTAGTTCTTAACTAGAGTGTACATAGCTATAGTGTTTGCGAAGCTTGTGTTTCATTCCGTGTTTGTAAAAGTTTCTTAGGAGTTTAGTTATTTTTTTATATAACGCATTGCTCGTGTTTTTCAAATGGTTTAAAAAAAAGTATTTGGATGTGATCGAGTTTCAGGGGTTGGTGGTTCAGGATGAGCTCACATTCTCAGACGATGATCTTATAAACGTCTCAGATATCAGGAGGGATGACTTGATTGCACTACAGTCTGTCAGTATTTTAGTAGTTTTTGAAAAAGCATTAGTATCTGCAGTTCGAATTTAAAAAAATCGGTTTCCTAACCACTTGCGTTACTAGACATCAGCTCGAGAGCGCTCGCGTCGACATTCAGTATCGGAAGGCCCAGTTTCTGCAAAAACAAACTACCTCGACAAGCCAACTTCGGTGAGCTTTTATTTTGTCGAGAACTGCGTTGTCAGCTATAAAGACAGTTTTAAGGTACCGTTGTTGATGTTTTGCATGAAGTCACTCTTGGTGCGTTTAAGCGCTTTTGTGTTGGACAGTCAATACTTAAGTTCGGATGACAAGAAGAGTGAGATTTTAGACTGTATGTCAGAAACATCAGATAGGCGGTTGAATTTTTTTTACGATTATTGAAATTTAAATTTATTCAAAGAGTATAAAGAAGGTTATATGCAGCATTCCATTTCCTCTCGTCATAGTTCGTTACCTCATTGTTATTCCCGAAGGGGTTTATGTTTAAAGCTGCGATGAACCGCGATGTTCATTTCTCCTTTTCGACACCATTCATAAACACATCTAAGAGTGAGCATCACCTGTATCACCTGTAATCCCATTGATCGTCGAGTGACTCGAGCGGGCGCCAGTAAATCCTCCATTTTTCCCCGTCGCATGCAAGAGTAGTCCAGTGGGTTCTGCTCGCTCTAGGGACTCGTCGAGCATCATATCTTTCTTCTAGGCTTTTCGTGAAGAACTCTGACCATCGGGTCGGTGGTCTTACTGTAGTACGTATGACATCCCGAGGAATCCACTCACTAACGGCTCTTGTCCATCGGTTATCATTCATACGCATTACGTGTTCGGCCCACCTTATGTTCGACTGTTTGGCGTATAGAACGGCATCTTTGATTTTTGATCGCTGACACAGATCGGAGCTTCGGATCCCATCCCTTACTTGTGTGAAGTGGGATACTCCTAGCATCGTTTTTTTTGACTGCGCGTTCGTTAACGCTGAGTGATCTTTCATCCTAATTACGCAGCGACCAGGTTTCTGACGCATGCGTTAGGGCAGGAAGAACCGTTGAGTCGAAAAGGTGCGTACGGAATCGGGTGTTCTGTGTTCTCTTCACTACATCCTCGATGCTCTTGAAAGTTCTCCATGTCGCTCGTTTCCTTCTGCTCAGCACTGGAGCTAAGTCGTTCATCATATTGATTTCCCGACTTAGATAGACATAACTGGAGCATTCGGAGATATTCGTTCCGTCGAGTGTGAATGGAGCAAATGAAACTAATACGTTCTTCATGAACATCGTTTTTCTTGAGATTTAGTAAAAGACCAGTCTTTCCACACGCTTTATCAAAGTCCGCAAGTATACGTTCCGCTTCGCTAGTGTCTGGTGTTATAAGGCCGATATCATCAGCAACGCGAAGGTGATTTAACTGCCGACCATCGATTTTCACTCCCATATTATCACATTCCAATGTTCGCTTGACGTTCTGGAGGGTGGCGGTAAATAATTTTGGTGCGATTATATCGCCTTGCCCAACTCTTCTTTTGATGTCAACGTTAATATCGTTGTAAAATGTGAAATTTTGGTTGCGAAATTTTTGTACAGCTCACGAAGAATCTTTATGTTCTGAGTAGGGACTCCTTGACTACCAAGGGCTTCCATGGCTGCTTCTACCTCAATTTAATCAAAGGCCTGGAAGTCGATGAAAGTGAGACAGAGCGGTCTTTTGTACTCTCGCGATACTTCAATGAGCGCCTTCTTAACGTGTGAATGTGGTCCATCGTACTAAATCCTTTTCGAAGCCCTCCTTGTTCACATAGCAGTCCTTCGCCCAGTATTCTGTCAATCCTGTTTAGGATGACTCGAGTGAAAAGTTTGCAGACGACGGACAACAAGCAGATTGGGTGATAGTTGCCTATATCGTGTAGGTCGCCCTTGAAAAACAACATGGTCTTGCTGGCCTTCCGCTGAGTAGATACCTTACATTCAGACAGGTAAGGTGTGAAGAGCCGAGCCATTGTGCGTACGAGGACTGGCGGAAGGTTCCTCAGATATTGTGATCTTACCCTGTCCGGACCTGGTGTTGTTCGATTTTTCACCGGCGAAATAGCATGCCAAATTTCGGGAGCGAGAACCGGTGGAACAGCATATCCATCCTCTTTTATTTCATATGACGGGAGGTGGATGTGGCTATAGAAGAGATCTGTGTACTATTCATGAATGATTTTCTCCATGTCCTTTCTAGACGCTGTAACTGTTCCGTCTGGACGTCGGAGCGCAATTATCTTGATCTTGTAATTGGCGAACCATCGGTGCGCTTTGCGAATGCTTTTCCCAGCGTCTGCAGCTTCGACTATTACTGCTGCTCTTCTCTCCTTATGATCTTCTTTTATCGCCTGTCTGCATTGTTTCGCAATTTCGGACGTTAGTTCGCGGTTGCCTTCAGCTCGTGCTGTTCCGTGCTGGCGTATTAACTCGAGAGTTTCTGGAGACAAACGTCTCTTGGTGGCTTTCGAACTCTGAGCTTTCATAGCGCTAACGTGAAGATGTTGAATGAGCCGATCGTGTTCCTCGTCGATGTTTTCGACAACGGCATCTTTCCAACAGCCCACTGATGGGTTGAATGAGTCCCAGTTTGTGATGGTTCTGGGACTTCGGTTTTTGAATTTAGCGACCTTTTGTCCTTTTCGCGAGAAATAGAATCTTGCACGAAGGAGACGGTGGTCTGATCCCGTGTAGAATTTTGGGACAGCAGGGACATCGGTTAGGCAAAACTTTCTATTTACTATGATGTGGTCTATTTCGTTATGGTACTGTCCATTGGGAGATTCCTACGTCCAGCGTTGAGGGTGGGGCTTCTGGAATTGCGAGTTACCATGGATGGTATTGGTCGCTATAATAATCTCAGAGAGCTGCTCACCCTGTTCGTTCCATTCTTATCCGTGGGTCCCAGTGTGACGTTCCTCAGATGTTCTTCTTGGTCCAATCTTAGCATTGTAATCTCCAATGATGACCTTGAAGAATGTATGGTGTTTTCTGTACAAATTCTCCAAGTCTATGTAGAACGCTTCGACTTCTTCTTCGTCATAATTTGATGTTGGTGCGAAGACGAAGATTATCAAAGCCGGTGTTGATCCACATCTTTTTAATCGTGAACGTCCGATTTGGTTTGTAAGTTGTTCGAATGAATCGATGTTCATGGACAAACCGGTGTTGACGAGAACGCCGACACCGCCTGCTCCTCTACTGTCGCATGTTCCGAGGAACAGTTCTTCTCCTGTGTTATAGACAACGTTGAATTGGTGGCGTCGTCTCGTCTGGGCCAGTCCGATGACTTCGTACCTTATCATTCTTGCTTGCGTGAGCAAGTCTTCTATCGAGGGCTCGGATGCAAGTGTACATGTATTGTAGGTACAGATCGTCGCCATAGTTCTTGATCCAGACAGCTTCCATTGGCTCTGAGATTTTAGCAGCCTCTCCGTACTCGTCCTACCCAACGCTGCAAAACGGGGGCTCTTTCGGGGTCAGGGGAATGAGGCCCGTTTTTTTTTTACTGTGTTTAACATTTTGATGCCCACGTTTAGCTCGCTGGGCTCTGAACGTGGGGGCTGGGTATACTCACGGGTAGCTTGCCAGGCTCTCCTAGAGGAGACATGGAGCTTATTTGTTGGAGGTAACTCCTAACCGCCTCTCATATACTTCCTTGTTATTACCTTGCAGGCTTTTGGCCGAATTGTCGCGTAGAATACAATCCGCATAAGGCGAGAACGCACACACACGCATGCATTCATACGCCTAGCAAATACAGAAAGTATCTGCAAAATCGGCGCAGCAGAAACAGTTACCCCGTCCCCTGCATCCACCTGCGTCTCAGGGAAGCAAAGGTCACTTTTAGTCCGCGATTAACCCCCTATATCCGTCACCTGGGGACTCGCCACGTAGCCTCGCGACTAACCGGCTCGACATCCCTCATGTGAGGGAGATCCGTGGAAGAGTGAGGATACACAGAAAAAAAAGTGGCCAGGATGTATCACAGTATAAGGCAGTGCTCTTCTGCTCGATGGTTAATGACGGGTCAGAAACGTTACAGAGCGTAACGATGGCTTTATGCTAGTATTAGATTTGTTTAAATATTTTTAGAAGATTATTGTGTTATTAATTTTTTGGAAGCCGACTTTCTGTAAATATCGGCACAAATAATTGATATATTTATTTATATGTTTTTGCAAACTGCGCTTGTTTAGTTGATGCGAGGTTGGTATAAGTTGTTGTTGTTTTTGTTGTTGTTGGTCGATGGTAGATGTCGCGACGATTTCACCTTACTAAGCGCCGTGCTTTTGCGAGGGTGATCCCACTCGTAACAGCACTACTGTAACGATGGCGAAATTGCCGAATCTTCACCCATCGAACAGCAACAGCTTGTGCCAACCTCGCATCAGCTCTACATCTCTAGAAACCGTTTAATATAAGGACGTAATATATTTTTGTCTTTTCGATATTTTGGACAGCGTAAAAATCGCTGTTATGGCATTTGGGTTAAATCCATGTGAACTAATGGCACATAGTTTATTAACAAATACTGAAGACCCTGCCGACGGTGATATTGGGTAAGCAAATTTATGAAGCAGGCTTTTGAACAGATATGAAAGAGGTTGAAATTTTTTTCATGGAAGTGCAAAATTTAAAAATCTGAAATCTCATCCATCTGAACTTCTAAAAAATTCATAATCGCCTTCATTTGAAATTTTGGGCAGATTTAATGCAAAACCTCTGATGAGACATCTTGTTTACGTGTGTCGTTCAGAGCGCTGTTAAGATTGAAGAGCCTAATGTATAACCTACAGTGAAGTCAGTCTAATAGGTAAATTTTGAAGAGTCTGTTAGACACATAGGTGAGACATTCATTACTACACAACAGAATATTTGGACTTGTAGCGTCCATTTCACGTTCAGTGAGTTACAGAATATTTTTGCTGCATTTAATGTATATTTGTATATATATATATGTACATGTATATACAACGTACATGTAATATATGTATATATTCTATACCTAATCGAAAGCAAGTCAATGTAGAAGGGATCGGATCAGAAAAGGATGCTCATTTTGTACACGTTTACCGAGAAATTTCTTTCCAGACAAGTTCGTTGGCCAGTAATTTGACAAACGATTAGTTAATCTTGTTTCATTTTAAACGCTTTAACGAATCGAATGAATCATGACTATTGTCTGGGATGTGACGGTACTAAAAGTGCCGAAATTGACTTCACATAAACAGCAAAAGCTTCCAAGTTTGGAAAACCATGTATTTGAATGATTGACCATGGTAACGTAGTAAATAGCACACATAACATTCATAACCATAGAATGATAGAGGACACTCTTTTCTACAACTCTATCAAGTCCACAACCATACAAGTTCTCCAGGTCCGCCATGTGTTGGAAAATTGTTTAAAAAAAACCCAGTAAGCTCTGAAAAGGTGCAAGTTAGGCGTCTTTCCAAACGAAGGGCTGCTTATTATCGCAGGTCCTATTATGTGTTAATCTGAGCTCTCGGCGTTGATCAATCCTTGAGGGATGCGCCATGCATTCGACTTCATTAAGTATCGCTGGAGGTTATTGAATGCATATTTGGCCTTTACAATGACTCGCGGTGGCCAGCCGATGTACCGAGCCAGTGCTGCTATCTTTCCAGACAAGTCTGGTTCCAATTTGCCGACCCCGGAGGAATGGAAGGCTTGGTGGGCCATGGGCGCATTTCACGTGCTCGCCACAGTGGCGCCTCCAACCATTGCGCCACACACACCCCGTTAATCTGAGCTGAGAATGTCAACTTAGTTCTATCGCGTATTCCAGAGGACAAGGACAAGGACGGGCTTTAAAAAATTGGGATTACCAATATTTATTTATGCATTTAATAATTAACAAATTTGCTACGAAGCCGTTTTTTCATAAGCTATAGATGGTTTTTCTATGACTAAAGCACTTGAGAATCTGTGATATTGTCGGACTCTCTGCAGCGGAAGCTGTTTTCTGTTCCTATGAGGGTGCAAGTAATTTTAAATTATGTGGCTCGGACCTTAGGCTCGTTTGTAATTAGTATTTCTAGTGAATTTGAGATTGAAATCTATGTATGTGTTGTCGAATGCCATCACGTTCTGCTCAACGAAATCCTATTTATTCAGTAACTTAGTTGTTTTAAACGTGAACTCGAAATGACAGAAAAGAATGACCAAAAACAATTCGTGTGTGGTAGTAAATAGTAATAGTGAAAACTGCTTGGAGATTGCCTTCTTCATAAATGTCGTTAAATGCTGGTGGACTCAATTCCCCTTTCAATTTTGGGATAGCCGGGCTAGAGCGTTACCACTTGGATTGTAAGGTGTGGAGTGTTTCCAGACAAGTCCGATACTAATTTACTGATCTCGGAGAAATGAGATGTTTAGTAAGCTCGGTGCTAGTTTGAATCGATACCGTGCTCGTGGTAAACGGCATCACTACCTCTGCGCTGTGCCATCCGATGTCGTATGTAATTCTTCGTAATCTTAATGCTTATTTAACATTGTGCCAATGCCAAAATTAAAAATCTAAGGTCTTGTTTTCTTCTTCAAAATTGGTTACTTTCAGAGCTCTGCCGCGTGCTAGCCTGTCGCGTAATGGCTGCCCTGGCAGTGAAAACAATTCTTCGTCTATTGATGCGAAGTTCGTTGTCCACCTTAAATAGCATTGCTTCAGGTACATATCCAGGGAAAGATTTTCCAAAGGTATGCACCTCTACCAAGTCAGTTTTCCCAGATACAAATAAGCTTATAATAAAGTAGCACCTTCCCAACGTTTTACGGCTTGTTGTTGCTGGGTAGAGGTCCTGAGGGTTGGGCTGCGATGTGCAGCGGGGGAATTCGTCTCCAAGGCAGGATCTCCCAAGCTGAGGAGTTCGGTGTTTTCTTCAGGAACTCCAGCTAATAGTAAACCAGCACCAGGATCCACCACCGTCCTGGTATGGAACTAGTCGCATTATGGCAAATGGCCCTGTGATCCACAAGGGCGGCGACTTTCTGAGGTGGTGACGACCTGGGGCAGACATTGGCCAGCTTGACCTTGGGACTCCAAGGAGCAACAATGGCTAGACCGGCAACACTCCGAAAAAAGGGAAATTATGCTGGTGTCCAAGTGGAGTTGCACCGGTAATTCTGCACTGATTTGATTTGAAGTGCGAGGCTCAGAATTAATTTGAACAGGGAGACTGTGTCCAGAACAGAGATCGTTTTTGAACGGTAGCCTAAGTATTGTCGAACTCAACTAGAACTTTATTAACAAAGTCGTGTTTGTAAGCATTGGGTTCAATGCATGTGAGAAATATTCTAGCTGTTCAGCATTACGCAGATGTCTGTTAGCACAAAATGAGCTTTATTTATTGGACTAAAAGCTGTTGAATGGCTTTTTTCCTTATCAAGATTCGTTTTTCGAGTGTAGAAGAGGAAGAAGAGAAAACGATTGTTGCAGTAGCATCATCCGATAAGTTTGGCGTGTATAGCAAGAGTCAACTCCTTTGACTACTTGTAGAAGAACTCAGTGTATGCGTCCCAATTGTTTCGCAGCATCTAAAAAAGTTGAATAGTGAAAGGAGCCTCACGGTAAAGGCCATGCCGATTGAGTGGCAACCAGGGAAGTCCTCATTGTGAGGGGTTATCAGCATTCCTTGTGATAATCGGCGATCATCAACTCATTGATTGAACCGCTGTGATTGTCTGCAGCATTTCTCGATGACTAAATTAAATCAAAAGAAGGTCGTGCTGACCGTTTGGCAGTCTACAGCTGGTTTGATGCATGTGTCCCATCAACAGAACACGGTCAATCCTTCTCCAACGCGTGACTAAACGTCGCACTACTGATGCTGCAAAAATTGAGCGAGCTTGACTCCGAAGCTTTGTGTTATCTACCAAACTTGCCAGACCTCTCACCTACCGAATGCCACCTCTTCAGACATCTTGATGACTTCAAGAAGTGCTTCAGAAACCAAGTTAAGGCAGAAACTCCTAGAACACGAGAATTTCAAGTATTCGATATAATTACATTTGTTTTTTGTAGACACAAATGTGCGGATTCCAGTGGCTTTTATTCCGATTACTAGAGTTTGTTCCGAGCTGAGAAATGTCATTTTGAGAGCACAGATTGGGATCGGACTTTAATTTCCAGGTGGCTTCGTATATAGGCTATCAATTTTGTGTGAATTTCATCGATTTGATGACAACACTTCTCTACTTCACGTTGTATGAGAATCTCGACAGCTTTGTCAAATTAATCTGGCAAAATACTAACGGACAATTGCCATAACTTTCCTCTTGTGCAAATTCGGGTTTCGAAAGTGTCTAGCACATCAATCTCGTTCCCAACTATTTCGGTCCCAACGCTGCTGGTTGTGGTATTGTCTGCACTCTCCATCTGTCATCGACGTGCGGTTTATAAATGCATTTCAACTAGTCGAAAACAGTTTAAATTAAATGTTGGGAAGAGTACCGAAAGAAAGAATTTTAGATAGGAGGGTTTAAAATGTTGGCAAGACAACAAATTTTTGTCGAAAAATGTATCTGTGAAATCCGTAGTGATAAGAACGGCTATGTTCGATCAATTTTATTACTGTGGTGGTCGAATCTCAGCTTTTCGCCGATGTTCCACGTATGATTTGGAGCCGATTATCAACAAATACTGCGTACTTAGATAGTCTGTTTGAGGTGATGCACCATGATGGCTGGCAGGTCAGTCACCAGTTATTTATGTTTTTTTTGACATTTCAAGAAAACATTTATTTTAGGAAGAAAAATCATTTGGTCCTCCTTTTGAGTGGACATTAGTTGACTTCGCATTGTTTGTGGCAGAATTTTGGCAACAAGTAGGATTATCGAAGAGTTCCGCTTCAGATTACAATAATCTCATGCTTGATGATGCACTAAATGTCATTGGGCTAAGTAAGTTATTCTATTAGAGCCAAAATCAGTAGCGCCGTAAGTATTAGCTGATCAGCATTCTTGATTTTTACTAGGATAACCGAAAATTTTAGTGAAGTGATGGGATACTGTGAATATTTTTTAAAAATGTGTTTTATGTTGATGGGAAAGGAAATAGCGGATCATCATGAGGTTGTTGCTGTGTAGAGTTTTATACCTTATTTTCCGCTAAGCAGTTTGCACATAATGTTTTTCCAAATGTGCTCCAGAACGATTTTAGACGTTTTTGGGTTATGCTTTTAAAATATGGGAATCACATTGTTTGCTTCATGAGTTACAACGTGGTCATCAGAAATGCTAGCAATTTTATATGTGGTCAAGGTGTAGGCCTAGATAGGGCCGATTGCACTGTTCACAAACGGTTGTTGTGCGTTAGAGTATCAGACCAAATGCATGATTCTTCATGACGTAAACCACAGGCGACTATTAGCAGTCGACGAGAAGCATCTATGACCGAAAGTCGGAGCTGCTCATGCAAAAAATGCTTGAGAGATTGTAGACAAACTCACCATTTGAAATTCAACAGTTGTGACATTGTAAATGTGAAACAGTCCGAAAGGTGTGCGCTGCATGATTTAAACAAATGGTAACAAGGTCGTCATGACCAAATCTGTTCTACTGTTCGTTCCTACTTGACGTGGCATCGCGTATATCCCACGGTACGGATTTCAGAACTTTCGGCATTCGATTCGTTCCCACGTAACCTTCTTAAACCCTGGTTTTTGAACATTTTTGCGAGTTTGGCTGCAGCTTCAGGATATTTTCATCTTCGCCACGAATATCGTTGAATGCAAATCGATTCGATCCTTCTTAAAATTCTGAAGTAGCAGTGCTGGGATGTTCCCACATGTATTAGGAGGAACCAGATAAGTCTGGTACCAATCTTCCTTCTTACGGATGATGAGGGGCTTGATGGCCCAGAAGCGGTGTCGAACCATCGGGCGGGTGGGTTGACCTCTTCCCGTAATGTATAGGAAGACTGCGACTGCGCCATCTAGTTCCTCAACGGTTTTTTCACACAGTAAAAGCCCATATTTTTGCAGGTTATTGAGCGAACAGCGCGCGTGTGGCGCAGTGGTTGGAGGCGCCACAGCGGCGCGCACGTGAAATGTGCCCATAGCCCACCAAGCCTTCAATCCCTCCGGGGTCGGCAAATTGGTACCAGATTTGTCTGGGAGGATAGCAGCACTGGCTCGATACATCGGCCGGCCACCGCGAGTCATTGTTAAGGCCAGATATGCATTGAATCACCTCCAGCGACGCTTAATGAAGTCGAATGCATGGCGCATCCCTCAGGGATTGATCAACGCCGAGAGCTTTATCCTTTATCCTTTATTGAGCGAACACGAGGTAGATGTAAAAAAGATTTCCTCAATTAACTAATTAATTAATTAACCAGAAATCATCCCTTTTTTCGATCACGTGGTGTTTGATGAAAAGTGGGTGTTACACATTATCAATTTGCTTTCGGTTTAGTTATTCTTTTAAGGATTCCCTGAAAGATAATTTGCGCAGCTATGATGACTACTATGATGACTTTTCGCTTTAGGCAAGGGGGATTGTATAACGCATCATTAATCCTATCGAAACGATAGCATTGAAGTCCTGGAAGGCACGATTACCTACCACAGATTTTTAGCAGTGTCGTGCTTGCTGAAAATCTCAGATACTATCTGCTGAGATGTTGATAAAAGTGGTAGCTGGTTAACGAGAGGTTCGATCGATATAGTGATGAGAGGTTTTGTGAATATGGGGAGGCATAGTTTCGTAGCTTTTGTAGCGTGTGTTATCGTACAGGATTCAGTTTTAAGAGAATCACAGTGCCATTAAGAGATTGCCTTTTTTGCGTAGAAGAATCATATAACACTTCATGACGACTATTCGGCCGCGTTTCTTTTAGTTGCTGCAGAGATCGTTTATAGAGCTTTTACCTTGCAGAGTTTTCTAAATTAATAACGACTTTTGAACGATGACGAATCCTCAAGTAGTTTTTGAAAGGGCACCTTTGATTATAACTTCAGATGATCGTCGTTAACTGCTCGCAAATGCCAACAACTTTCTCTACCTTGAACAGACACATTTATGGCTGGAAACATCAACAACGGTGTTGCATTTTGCCCTCGGAAGAGCTCTTATAGCCAATACTCTATCGAAATTTCAAAATGCTGCTACTTCTTAATGTTCCTGATTGAACTCATGTACTGAAACAGTGTGATCTTCATGAATCGAGATAATTACTTCAAACACTAAAACTTGTAATTTAATAGCTAAGAAGCAATGCAAGGCAATTTGTTAAAAATGAATGTGGATTAAAATGGCATACAACAGCAGCGTCAGTTATGAATATTTATTACAATAGGTATTATATGCAATGTGTAAGCCAGTACAAGAGGGATGGAAGGCTTGGTGAGCGTTGGGCGTGAGGATCCATCTCATTTGTATTGCTCCAAACGATGATTAATGAAGTCGAATGCATGGCACATCCCTCAGATATAGATCAACGCCGAAGCCTTCATCCTCTATCCTTTAGCAGAATTTAAGTTTATATATATGTACATATATACATATATCGTATAATATACATATATCATGTACATATATGTATATATATATCTACTTATACATATGTAATGTATTTATCTTCCACATATTGATGTTTTGTGTTGGAAGTCCTATTAGGCCTCCAGTTCGTTTTGGGCAGACTCCTTTGACGAAACTATTGCCACGAAAACAATGAGTAGAATGATCAGCAAACATATTAGTATCTAAAAGGTAGGAAGGTAGTTACTATAACTCTGTTTAAGACATTTAATCCCTATTATTTTTTATTTATTTTAATTTACTCTCACTCTTACCAAATATGTCGTGCACACCCAAAAGGCTATCCAGTATAGCGTCCAGTCGCAGAAATGTTCTTCAAACATGTATTCTTGGAAGTGCACACGTGATCTGCTTCCGTATACCCATATGCATCCTAAATAATGACAGTATAGCTTTTAGAAAGTACGATTATAAAATTCCACGATGTCTGAATCACCTTTGATAGCTTTACTGAAGACAGTTATTAGAGGGTTGGTATATACATCGTAAATACTATAGAAATCATTTCAAAACCAACTTTCCTTTAATCTCTGTGTAACTAATCAATATGTAACTTCCACGACCGACTTTCTATTAACCTCGGCATTGATCAAGTAATTCTTCGCATTCTTGTTGAGCAAACGCGAGGTGTTATTTTATGCTTTATTTACGCACAAGCTGACGTTTCGGCGGATTTCGCCTTCCTGAGAGCCTGGAAAGGTCAAGTTGTCGTGTAATCAAGTAAATAGGTATACACAAGGAGGGCAGTACGTTGTCGCCTTTCACGAGTGAGTAGCATGTCTACTCTCGGAGAGACCGACAAGCCACTCTAGAAAATTACTACTCTAATGGTGGAGATCGACGAGTCATCTTTTCATCATTTACAGTGAAAGCAAAAGGTTTCACTTGTAAACTGTTATGGTATTCGTGAACCGTGACCGAACGGAACGTACTAACATCTCCGACGTCTGACAAGATGAACCCTGAATTCACTGGAGCGCAAGTCACTGGATGTTCAGAGATGCGGGGAGTGCAGGTTATATAACAGTTTTTGAGTAATTGAACTAATTTTAACCAAATTTGACGCCATTAAATTGAGTCCATTGGTTGAAGTAGTTTTTAGAAGGACGTATTGGTAATTATTGTTTTCGATTTTACACTTTTCTAACGCTCACCAAGTGTTAGCCATACAACGTTTGATACGATCAAAAGTCCTTCACTGATATGGCAACAAAGATCGAGGGACAAATTGCTTCTTCTGTGTTGAGGAGAAGGAATTAAACGAACAATACGCATTGTCGAGCTGACAATTATTAACACTCCAGTCACCATTAGCCAGATCGGAATCATCGGCTGAATCGGACAGAACGGAATATTGAAAGTTCCTAAAATTGAAGCAACATAATGTCTTTTCCAAATAGGAATCGAACAGTGCCTTCGGCAACAGTCGTTGTGGTTAATTTAGTTTTTTTTTTCCTGGAAACTACTTATTGACCGAAAGTTTGCGTGGATTGTTTGCTTGAGTATTAATTGAAAATTCTTAACACTACACATAATTTCTTACCTATGAGTATCAGTATGAAGGCTACTATTGAAAGGAGGATTAGCACGAAAATAGTCACTCCTGAATTAAAATAAAAAACCTTTTTTAAAGGTTGTGATCAAATTTAATAAGGAAGAAAGGGCTGTGAGGAACGAACCTGGTGGTATCCTCTCATTAATGTAAGCTCCAAAGTTTCGTCTGAGGTCGGTAGTGTTATCAGAAGTGGATACGACATCGGAAAGTCGATGATGTTTTCTCTTCATGCCGCTTGAGCTAGCTGAAGCCTCAAATCATAAAAGCAAGAAAAAATAACGACCATATTAATTCACCAATGGAGGTAGATGTTCTTTGTGAGGTCTCCAGAAGCGCAGTGTCTTGTTCCAGTAGTCCTGATGGCATTCTGTTGTCGATGGCTATAGAAAACGATTGCACATGATGGTCATTAGTAGTTGATGATGATGTCATTCGCCACTGCCTAATATCATTATAAATTACGTTAAAAACAATAAGTGATGTTGCTGACGGAAAGTATGCCACAGTGGTCTGGTTAATTAACAGATAAGTGAAGACTCAGAAAGGCGGTTTCAATGCAAATGCACTAAAATTGAAAAGATTAGGAAAATTACCAATAGCTTTATAAACGTTTGCTGTAAATGGAAAGTTGTTAGTGCGCTTTAATTCCTTACCGCGGCTGAATATATGCATTATTCTCAGTGGACTATCCTCACTACACTCAGTCAGAAGCTGGCTATTTCAGAGTTTTCATCACTTATTCATGTTCTCGGACTCTCCTCATTTATAGGGGCCTTCTAGGATGCAGTTTTACGTGAAAGATATGAAAATCTGATGAAAAATGAATCTGGACGAATCTGTTTGAAATCGAATTTTAATGAACGCTACTGTGCCACTTGCCTATAGTCACTCGTAGAGGGTGAATGGCTGTGAATAGGATGAGTGAATCTGTCAAGTGGGAATGTTCTAAACGCTCCTAATCGTTCGGAAGTGTTAGATGAGAGGGTGGTGTTCTGGAAAAATACATACATACGAGATAATGGTATGTGTGACTCGTGCACGCATCGTAGATTAAGTAAACACTGTGCAATGGGTTCTAGTGTTGGCGCGTACCCCAGCTGGGAAGGAGGTCGCTTCACGTGAGAGCGGTCTGCTTTCCATTTTACTTCGTGTGATAGCCTGGATCAATAGCTGAAGAGACAGTGCTGAATAGACAGCGATGGACTGGCAGTGATGTAAGAATGCAGAATTGTTGGCGAAGGCGTAGACGGCGTGCGAAGATTGCATTGGACCGAGGAGGTGGAATGCCAACAGCGCTGAGTCAACAGTGAAACCATATCGAAGGTGCGATAGACGCTCGGCGGCTTGAATGCCGGACGTCACGACTGCATGTAAGCATCAACATGAGCTATGTTATATTTCTTATTACTGACGCTCACTAGATCAGCTGGATGCTGGCAGACCATTAATCTATAGTTCATAACTGTAAAGTAGTAAGATATCGGCTACAGGAACGAGAAGGATGTGCATGGAATGTGGGTCCTGGGACAAACCAGCTTCACGTAATGCTGTGCAACCGAACAACAAGAAATGGTTCATTTATTTGGTTCATTCAACTTTAGAGTAATATTTCATTAGGTGTAGTTTGAAAATTTCACTATATTCGAACCGTTAAATGAAGTTCTTCGATGAGCTGTGTTCGTTGTGATATGGCTCAAATAAAAAATAAGAGGTGCTAACGAGTAAATTTATAGCCACTGCAGAGGAGTTGATTTAATTAACTGCCTAGAACGGTGCAGGTTTCGCAAAGTTTTGCTTTTCCACCGCTTGGCATAGTTATTCTCATTTGTAGGGTTCGTTTCTATCGAGAATTTCCTCGTTTTCAGGCGTTCAGTATGGAACCGTTAATGTGGCGTCCATTTTTGTTGCTAGATCTTCCACAAGAATATGACGTGCTATTTGCGAAGTATTTTCAACGGCCATGTATCAGCTGTGCGAAAGTAAGCTTCATACACTAATACTGGCACAAATATGAGCGATTGTGTTTTTACCTAAAATTTCTTTTAAGGCGCCTCAATTTCCATTTGTTTGTCTTCTCTGCTCGAAATTGGTGTGCTTGGATTCTTGTTGCAACATCACCAATCTTGAGGGCTATGAAGGAAATTTGTCTTCAAATGAAGTTGAAAGGGTTGGTTACTGAGTATCTGGGATTTTATTTGTGTATTTTCACTGCGTTATTCTTTCAATGGACTGTTTTCGAATTTCCTCTGCATCTTGGTAATGGCCGTAACAGGTGAAATCGTATTCAAGATTTAATTCATGGGAATTTAGATGACTGCGAGAGACAATTCCGTATTTAGTAACGTTGACCCATAATGAATGTGTAGTTTTCTTGTTCAGCAATCGCGAGGTTGTTATACAGCATACATTTACTTCCATAGAAACACAATACAATACAACACAACAGTAGCTGACGTTTCGGCAGTATCGCCTTCTTCAGAGCCTGGAAGGGTATATTGGTATACAATTTATTGCGCCAGACACTTCAGTAACACTTACAGTAAGACGAAAAACTTTATGGCAATTACATGATCAACAGCTTCTCGAAAAACTCACCGCTTTTTTACATGGCTTCCAATGAGGAAGGTTAGAACAGCTGATTATAGTCGCATCTGGTTGATGACTGCGCCACCCCACATCAGAAATTGATCCAAAGATACGGGGCCAGGTCACGTGTAACCTCTGGGCATTCCTCCCTGCTATTCATTGTTGTTACTGTTGTGTTGTATTGTATTGTGTGTTTTTCTGTGGAAGTAAATGTATGCTGTATAACAACCTCGCGATTGCTGAACAAGAAAACTACGCATTCATATTCCAGTGCCGAGGTTAATAGAAAGTCGAACCTGGGAACTGCTCACCCATAAATCATATTTAAATTGTAATCGGCACGAGATCTCCACTGGTTTTCATTAGTAGTATTGAAATACCAACTAGAAGTTCTGTTTCCTCGAAATGTTCGTCCTGCCAAGCAGTACAGAATGTTCACAACGTTTACTTTTTATTTTCTGACTTCTATGATTTTTATGGCAGGGTATTAAACGAAATACAACCAAAATATTGCTGAGATATTTGCAAAGCTCCGGACCCCAGGTGTCTGCGGTGGGGAACGAACGAGCTATCGTCATTTCCGGAAAATAACGCGTTCACCACCACACCATGCGGGTCCATTGTTTCGACTGTCTGTCAGCTAGTTTTATTAATACGGAATGTTGTTTTATATTTTATGTCGCAGACGTCTGAGGAAGAGAAAACGAGGTGGTATATGCAGAAAGTTGTTGTTGTTGAGAAAAGAACGAGGTTCTTGAATAGCGAATTTGTTTCCATTGTTTCTAACCTCTTGTATAGGTTTCCAAGCTACTTTGCATATTTTCAAACCCTTCGATTTTCGTTTAACACTTTCGCGACGATGTCCATGTGACCTCGACGGGGGTCATTTTGTTCCCGATAGTTTATTTTGGTGCAAAGAATTTCTTACCTACATTTCTTTTAGTTAGTCGATATCATGTTCAGCTCAGATTTGTGGTGGGCGTCAGCCGGTAAAAGCTTTATTCCGTACTTAAAAATATACACAGAACCTTTTCTCGAACGAAATTATTGACCAGTAGTTTAACTTGCTTTTGGTTCTTATTCCTGTTTTAATCGCATTAATGAATCGTAGCTATCAGATAGGGGAAATGATTAAAGCGGGGTTAATTGCAGTAGAACAAAGTTACTTTTATAATTTTGCATTTTTCCAAAGTTTTTTGCTTTTCGCAGTACTATCGTCTATTGCCAAAGAACCAGTAAGTCCTTAACAATCGAAGATTAGGGCGTGGTTCCATCCATCAACAACACAAAGTTAGGCGTCGTCGCGAATGTGTTAATTGGGTGATAAAAAATTGTCGTTTGGAGGCCATTATCACATCTCCGTCTCGTTTTCAGGCTAACGCTTGTGCATCCCAGAAACAATTTTATGGTCGAGTTTAGTAGATCCTGAGATATTTTTAATCATTAAGGTGTTTTTTTTTCAACTAAACACAAAGAAGTGCGTCGTTTTCTTGTTCAGCAGTCGCGAGGTTGTTATACAGCATACATTTACTTCTATAGGAAAATAGTACAATACAACAGTAGCTGATGTTCCGGCAGTATCGCCTTCTTCAAGAAAATGATGCACTCATATTCCCGTTCATATGACGTGGCGAGGGTTAGCAGAATGTTAATCTTGGGAACTGTTACAGCGATGTGCTGTTCCTGCTTAGCGTTTATACCTTTCAAGACGAGTTTTCTTGTTTAATGGTCTCCACATTAAATATTGAACAATACAAAACCGATCGCTGTGTCCAGTTCAATTTATTTGGCTTCTATACAGATCTATGTTAAATGAGAGCGCTACAAAAACGGTGCTTGCTGCAGATCAATGGAGATTATTTAAGTAAAGGTCTCCATTTTTAAAAAATTACCGGGACTCCAAATATCCCTTGTTATTTATTAACTTTAGTCATGTTAGGTGCGCGAGTAGCGCAGTTGTGAAGGTGCTGTGTTTTACACAAATGACCTTTGGTTGAAAAAAGGTTCCTAGGTTAATCAAGTCCACCCTCACTCCTGGGTGGGCGAATTAGGTGATAAACTAACTTGATACAGGGCAGGACCCCCCAAGTATCATTGTTTCGGTTAAATGTGTTTCAGTAACCTCCGAGATGCTCAATAGAATCAAATGTATGGTGCCCCACTGTGATGCTGATTAATGGCGAACATTTTATTCGTTTAATTTTATAGTTGTTTTGTAGAAATCATCATCTTGTTAGAAGGACAATACTGTTTCACTAAACGCTGTGAAGTTCAATTAATAGTCATTACTAACGTTTCTAGGAACTATGAGGAAGTGAACGTGAATTTCTTAGACGGTGTTTAAGTGAGTGTAACGACAAGTCCTAAATTGCAATAAAATGCACATCATGGTAACCATGTTTTTTCAGCGGCAAAGGGGATTTTGAGCTTGCACCACATATATCACAATTCACTCAAAAAAATTTGTTTGTAGTACCAGCCGATGGATCGATCCTGTTTTACTATGCCAGCGTAGCTGTATTATTTCAGCACGCTATGGACTGTGGCAGAGAAGCATGTTGCTTCTTGGCACTGAATTCGTCGCTGATTGTTATTGTTCGTCTCGGATTGGCCGCTATCTGGGGATCCGTTTACTTGGACGCTCATGGTGAAGAAGATAGAAATTTAAGAAGAGGTTTGTATACCTTTCAGCACTCGCCAGCTGTTGAAAATGCATGTTATGAATTTCGGATGCATAAAGACAGCGGGAATGTTTATATCCTTATGGCAGGTGTAAATGTTACGAGAACTTGTTTTGAACATAAACGGTTTACGATGATAAATGGGTACTTTTATTATAATGTTTGTTATACTTGTTGATTCGCCGTGAACATTAAACGAAAATCGTTAGCGGAAGCATTCAATAGGGTTTTTCCAGCTACTTCATAGGACTTTGCAATTCATTGCAACCGATGTGACTACCAAAGGTGGCAGCTGATGGTAAAAATGCTTAAGATCTTTCCATGTTGTATCAAAAAGTGAGAAGAGTTGGCCGCACGACTAGCTGTGTGTCGATATAATGCATTTCAGAATTAGCTAACATTACTAACGGCTAGTAATTGCTGTCAATTCAGGGAAGCCACTTTTTCTCTCCACAAAGCGAGTTGACTGTCTTCGAAGTGACTGGGCGGAACAAGAATGGGAGATGGCGGGAGTCGCTTGGATGACGGTAGATGCTATTCAGCAACAACTAAAAGATGCCCATTTGTATCGCTGAAATCTTTACGAATAGTTTTTATTATTACATTTGCTGCTGACGTTTATTCGATTGCTTTTCTTTCCTCCAAGGTTTCAAGCGCTTTTATAGTCGTATTATTTTACAAGGAATTCTGATCCTTCCGCTGAACGGTGCACATATTTTGCATATTGTTTGCTCGTGCAAAATTTGAGTAGTAAATTGAAAGCAGGTATATCTTGCACACAAGTAAAAAATCCAAGCAGGGATTTTACATTTGATTTTCTCTGAGGGAATCTACATAGAGAGTTCTATCAAAGTGTTCATTAAGGAAGATAAACTGTCGGTTACGTTGGTGTTGTCGTGCCTAAATTTCTCTTTTTCCTATGTATTTCATCATCAGTATTGATACCGGCATTTCTCCTCCCGATCACTGTATTTGTAGTACTAAGGATTGTGGGGAAATAGTCTTGTTTGCCACGCATAGCAAGAAGTTAACTAATCAGAGAGGTTTTGGTAAACGCGATAGCTTTCTTGAGCCGTTGGTTGCAGCTCTCTCTGATTAGTTGGTTCTATTGTAGACATACCTTTGAGCTGGATCTTTACAGAGTAGACGATGTGAGTTGTTATAAAATTGCTGTGAAGAACATGTTTTTCTCTGCTTTTGCAAATTAGTCGCATTGTAGTTTACATAGGTTTTATTCGCAATAACAAGAATCTACAACAACAATGTATGTTTGCCGTACTGGTTTTTCCTTCATAGTCTACTGTAACCTACTAAAAGATTCGATAAAAGAATAAAGGTAAAAGCTGTCGGCGATGATCAGTACTCAATAAAATACTCAATGATCAATAATCTAATGGATGCGTCATGCGTTCGACTTCATTAATCACTTTTTGGGGTTGACTGAATGCATTTCTGGCCTTTGCAATAACTCGCCGTTGACTACCGATGTATCGAGCCAGTGCTGCTATCGTCCCAAACAAGTCTGGTACCAATTTGCCGTCCCCAATGGTTCGGAAGGCTTGGCGGACCATGAAAGCTGGGATCGACACCACGTGTGTGTAGTAGGACGCCTCCTACCACTGCGGCACGCGTACCCCTCTTTGAAGATTGAGACAACTAAAGTGGCATTGACGCTGAACGAGCTTCTTTCTAGGTAAATATTTTGGCTTTCTTTCTTTCCAGATCCATAAAATTATAGTTAAGGTTCTATTTAACGCATCTGTGACGACTTGGTCTTTACTGAGGCAACGATCGAACACATTGGCCGGGATTACGCCTGTTGAGGTCATCATGTTTCCGGGGGTTTATTTTGTTGTACAGAAGTTCTTCTCAACACTTATTGCAATCATTTGTTAGGTTGTCTAGTGCAGACGTAAAATCAGAGCTTGTCCATAGGAAGGGTTTTCCTTAATGGTTCATTCAGTTTCCCATTTTCTCGTGAGACACTATTATAGCTGAATCGAGTGTGCTGGTAGTGTGGGTGGTGAAGAGGCTCAGATGTGCCTGGAACTGGCATCGCGTGCAGTGTGCAGCGTCATTTTTGAGAAACAGTTTGTTTCTTTCTAGTTTCCTTTCGCAACGATGACTTTTGGGTGTTGTTTGGAATGAGAGAATATCAAAACTAGAAGGCAAACGTAATCGCGAGGTTGTTAAACAGCATTCGTTTACTTCCATACAATAACAGACATACAACACAATCCTATCAGACGTTTCGGCAGAATCGCCTTCTTCAGAGCCGTTTTTTCGACGTCCCTTCCACTGAAGAAGAGCCGCTGATCAGCGGCGCGTATGGCTGGCGACTGCACCTCCCCACATCAGCGATCGATATGAAGGTACGGGGTGAGATCACGTGTGGTCTCGGGGCATTCCTCCTTGTTGTTCATTTTAGGGTTTTTGGCATTTACCCAAAAAGCCTGAAGAAGCTTACGCGGTGGTGTTTTGGCATCCTGTGTAAGGATATTGACTTTTATGTTAAAATCTCCTCCACTATGATTTTGTATTCTATGCGTCCCCAGTGGCGTGCCTTGTCTTGTTTTTCGTATGCCATCTAGGTGTTCTTTTATGCGGATACGTAAAGGTCTGCCCGTTTTGCCAATATATTCGTCTCCGCAAGACAAGAGTTATATAGTACCTGAACTCATGCAATCACCATCCTTGTTAAAAGGGCAAATTACATAAGTTAGTATCAGCTGATGATCTTGCATCAACCAACTCAACATCCTTCAACGTTAGACCCATCATCAGCTGCGTAACCGGGCCAACGGATAGAATAACATAGTTTCTAAGCTTAATACTCACCCAGCTGCGTAACCACATCTTAGCTCACCTCTCGAACACCAAAAGGTTCCTAGAACACCTACGTAATGCGTTTCCTAATCACGCGTACGTGATAGAGTCGTTCGACGTTACCGCGCTCTACACCAACGTATCGAATGCTCTGCAATGCAAACCATCCACGAACTTCTTGTTGAACATGAAAGAAGAATAAAAATTCACGCCTTGTCCATCCAGCAGCTTATGGCTCCCTTAAAGGAGTACCTAAACTGTGCGATATTCAGATGGTCTGGAAAATATTACGTGCAAATGAGAGGGCTGGCAATGGGACAGCGGGTGGCCAGCAAATCTTGCCATCGCGTTCATACCTAGAATAAAAGTCCCCATTATTGATCTCAGGCCACTAGGGAGGCATAGGATACAAAAGCATAACGGAGACGATTTTGACACAAAAGCCACTATCCTTGCACAGGATGCCAAAATATCAGCGCGTAAGCTTCTTGGATAAATACCAAAAACCCTAAAATGAACAGCAGGGAGAAATGCCCCGAGATCACACGTGTTCTCGCCACATACCTTCGTATCGATCGTTGATGTGGGGTGGTGCAATCGTCGACCATATGCGCCGCTGATCAGCGGCTCTTCCTCAGTAGAAGGCACGCAGAAAAAACGGCTCTGAAGAAGGCAATTCTGCCCAAGCCTCAGCTACGACTGTGTTGTAGGTCTTTTATCGCATGGAAGTAAACGTATGCTCTTTAACAACCTCGTGATTGCTGAGAAAGAAAACGACGCATTTATAATCCAGTGCCGAGGTTAATAGAAAGTCGATCTTGGGATCGACAAATAATATTCCATGAACAACTTCTACAACTCTCTTATACAACTTCATTGAATGCTGGCAGCTTCACCTGTATCACCTGTAGTCCCATTGTTCGTCGAGTGATTCCTGCGGGCTTCAGTAAATTTTCCATTTTCCCTGTCCCGTGCGCTCTTCATGAAGAACTCTGACCATCGAGTAGGTGGACTTCCTGCAGTGCGTTTAACATCCCGAGGAATCCAGTCACTAACGGCTCTTGTCCATCGGTTGTAGTTCAAACGCACTATGTGTCTCAGGTTTGTGACGCATGCGTTAAGAGAGCAGGAATCGTTGAGTCGAAACGATGGGCACGGAAAAGGAGGTTCCTTGTTCCCTTCACATCTTATGTGATCTTGAAGGCTCTCGAAGTCACTCGCGTCCTCCTGTTCAACTCTGGAGCAAAGTCGTTCATCAGGTTGATTCGGCGTCCTAGATAGGCGTAACTAAAACATCCCATGGTATTCATTCCGTTGAGCGTGAATTGGACATGCGTAACCAATCCGTTCTTCGTGAACATCGTTTCTGTGAGGCTTAGTTGAAGACAAATCTTTCCGTTGGCTTTGCCAAAATTGACGAGCATTCGTTCCGCTTAGCCAATATTAAGTGCTATAAGAACGATGTCGTCAAGAAACGAAGATAGTGTAATTGCCAACCATCGACCTTCACTCACATGTTGATTCATTCCAATGTTCGGATGGTGTTCTCGTGACAGGCAGAAAATAATTTTGGCGAGACGGTATCGCCCTGCGTACTCTTTTAACGTCGACGCTAAAATCGTTGTAGAATGATGATATCGTGATTGCTAAATTTTTATAAAACTCACAAGGAATCTTCGTATGCTGAGTAGGGACTCCTTGAGTATCAAGGGCTTCCATGACTGCCTCTATCTCAATTGAATCAAAGGCCTTCCATAAATCGATGAAAGTGAGACAGAGCGGTCTTTTGTACTCTCGCGATACTTCAGTGAGCCTTGTTATAGTGTGAATGTGGTCCATCGTACTAAATCCTTTTCGAAACCCTGCTTGCTCACATGGCTCTCCTTCTTCCAGTGTTCTTTCATTCCTGTTTAGAATGACTCGAATGAAAAGTTTGTAGAGGACAGACAGCAAGCAGATTGGGCGATAGTTGTCTATATCGTGTAGGTCGCCGTTCTTGAACAACAACACGGTCCTGCTGGTCTTCCACTAAGTAGGGACCTTGCATTCAGACAGGTAACATGTGAAGAGCCGAGCCAGTGTGTTTGTGAGGACTGATGGAAGATTCTTCGGCTGTTCTGGTCTTATTCTGTCCAGACCTGGTGCTGTTAGATTTTTCACCGACGAGATGGCATTTCGGATTTCGTGAGTGAGAACCGGTGGTACAGCATACCCATCCTCCTTTATTTCATATGACGGAAGTTGGACCTTGCTATCGAAGAGATCTGAGCAGAATTCGTGAATGGTTTTCTTCATTGCCTTTCTGTAACTGTTCCGTCTGGGCGTAGGAGTGCAATTAGCTTGGTCATGTAATTGATTAAGCTTCGGTGAGCTTTGGGAATGGTTTTCCCAACCTCTGCAGCTTCGACCATTACTGCTGGTTTTCTCTCTTTAAGATCTTCTTTTATCGCCTGTCCGCATTGTTTTCCAAGTTCGGACGTTAGTTCCCGGATGCCTGCAGCTCCTGCGATTCCAAGGTGGCGTATCAATTCGAGTGTTTCTGGAGACAGACGTCTCTTGGTGACTATCGAACTCTCAGCTTTCACAGCGCTAACGTGGAGGTGTTGAGTGAGCCGATCGTATTCTTCGTCGATATTATCGTCAACCACATCTTCCCACAACAACCGGCTAATGAACTGAATCTGAAACTAAGCCCCAGTTTGTGATGGGTCTGGGATTTCGGTTTTTGAATTTAGCGGCTCTTTTTCCTTTCTGCGATAAATAGAATCTTGCACGAAAGAGACGGTGGTCTGGTCCCGTGTAGAATTTTGGGACAACTGCGACATCGGTTAGGCAAAACCTTCGATTTATTATGATGTGGTATATCTCGTTATTGTACTCTTCATTGGGAGACTTCGACGTCAAGCGTTGAGAGTGGGTGGTTTGGAATTGCGAGTTACCATGGATGGTCCTGGTCGCCATGATGAATTCGGATAACCGTTCACTCTCTTCGTTCCATTCTAATCCGTGGGTCCCAATGTGACGTTCTTCTTGATCCAATCTTGGCGTTGAGATCACCAGTGATGGCCTTGAAGAATGTATGGTCTTTTCTGCAGAACTTCTCCAAGTCGATATAGAACGCTTCGACTTCTTCTTCGTCATAGTTTGTTTTCGGTGCTTAGGCAACAAAGATTCTCAAAGCCAGTATTGATCTGTGTCTCTTCAATCGCAAACTTCCGATTGGGGTTGTTAGTTGTTCGAATGAATCGATGCTGGCAGCATACGGTTGCTTAATGGATGGGTTTTTTTGTTCAGTACATACGAGAGCTGTAAATGCACCAAATATGGGATGGTCTAAAGAAGAACGTGAACCAGGCATAGGATAAGCGAAGAGCAGAAATTCTTTCAAAATGCGGGGTATAGTTACTATTCCTTAAATAGTTCCTATTTCTACGTTACCTTATGTTTTCTGCAATAACTGTTCTACTTGTAAGCGTTATACATCTATTCTCGCATATTCTGTAAATTGTCTCTCAACGATCGTTTCAAACATTTGCCTCGCAGCTGGGCTAGAAAGGGATACTGTAACTTCTTTGTATCGTCAGTCTTTTTTGTCCGATGATTCGGGCGCTGTATGTGCTTTCAAGAATCGCCATTCCCATGCACTTTCTCTGTAAGCGTTTGTGTAGCCTTCATAAACTCTTTGCACAAGAAATTGTACTAGCTGAAAAAGTACATAACCTCTCTTTGAGCACTATCTTTAATTCCCTCTGTAAAATACCACCCATTACAGACAGAATATAAGTAGCACCATTACTCATCAAAACCAGTGTCTGTTATCCAATCTTCTAGTGCTTATCATCCAGTCCCTCAGTTCCTCAGTGCTCCAACTTCAGTGTCTGCCTAGCTTCCTTCAAGTGTATCAGTTGCTCTCATTTCCATCTCGCAAGTATCCACCCAGTTTATGTATCGTTAAATATCACGTATTATTATTGTGTCGTTGTTGTTACTAAAAACTGCTATAACCCGAGCTCGAGGATATTCACTGCGGTTGCGGAAAACCCTGCGTGGCGAATTCCTATAAAGTCGAGCATTCCACGTACAGTTGGCAGACAAAAGATAAATCTGACCGACTCCGTAATCCACAGGCCAACTAGCACAGGAGAGAAGTGGCGCAGTGGTCGGAGGCGCCTTGCAACACACACGTGGAATCGATTCCTGCGCCCATGGCCCACCAAGCCTTCCTTCCCTCCAAAGTCGGGAAATTGGTACCAGACTTGCTTGGGGGGATAGCAGCACTGGCTCGATACATCGGGAAGCCACTGCGAGCCATTCTAAAGGCCAGGTATGCATTCAATCACCTCCAAACGCTGCTTAATGAAGTAGAGTACATGGCACATCCCTAAGTGATTGATCAACGCAAAGGGCTTTATCTTTTTATGCTTTTATAACGGAAATCGGAGCCGTCAAATTGCCGGACTTTGACACCAATGTGAACTCCATGGGAGTCATAGCGGCTTGTGTAAAAAAATTAGGTGTCGTTATTCTTATGCAGCAGCCGAATCCATATGTAAAAGTTACAAGATCTTCGTGGGAAATGGATGCAAGGAAATGAATCGAATGTGAGAAGTGTTGGCATTAGCACAGTAGACCTTAAAGCGGGTCGTACAAAATAAAAGTAGAGTAAAAATAAAACAGCGAAGTTAAGTAAGTTTCACACTTCTGCATCATTGACAAGTTAAACTTATTTTCAATCCTCAAGTAGCCGCTATGCGTTATTAATCTGGCCACCAAGACCACCGACTCGATAGTCAGAGCTCTTTACGAAGAGCGAAGATGTGATTCTCAACGAGTTCCTAGAGCAGAACCCACTGGGTTGCTCTTGCAAGCGACAGGGAAAAATGGAAGATTTACCGGCGCCCGCAAGAGTCACTCGGCGAACAATGGGACTACAGGTGATACCATGGTCCATAATACAAGTACATTAATGGCAGCATTTGGAAGCGTTTTCCAACTTATATGTGTCTGTTTTTCAGTATGTTTTATATCCGTACACTCTACATGATTATTATTACTCATTATAGCAATTAGAATTGAAACAATAGTCGATTAGCAAGAAAATTTCTGTGCAGCGAACTCGCTCGGAAAACGGTTTTTTGTATATTTCGACTGCAGGATACATCTCTCCCCGCCAAAAATTTGTTTAAAAAAGTTTAGGAAAATTTCTATTAGTTAAAACAAACAGTCGGAAAGAAACGAAACCTCCAGATGTCATAGCAGCCACTTCCCCAAAACCACTGTTACCCTTACAGGCGCCACTCGACATGAGAGTATTAAAAAAGGTTTTCCAAACACTATCGACTGATACCGTAAAGCACTCTTTAGGCTTTCAATGCGTTTCTACTTAATAACCTTTGCGACCTACTCACAACCAGAATGTTACCGTTATACAACAACATTAATATGGAATGAAAGAGAGACGTTTGACAAGGCAACGTTGCCGTGCCATAGTTTATTTACAAATTTTTTTTAATAGTGCTAAAGCTAGCCAGACGGGACGAATGCTATTTGAAGAGTGGATTTTGGTTTAGTGTCAAAAAGATTTTAATGATAAGCGGTTTGATTTTTGTTTCTTTATTCATGGTCAACGGAATGGCTATCTGCGAATGTTTTATCATTGCTCTTGGTTGAAATCTCAACGCCATAAGCAACCTAGGAGTATGGAAAAGCAAAGGGAGACGACCTGTTTGGAAGGTTTCAATTGCATGAGTTCGGGTGCGATTTACTTAATCTCTTGCAGGACGTGGAGATAAACACATTAAGTGAAAAGTAGACCACTCACTGCTCGTATAAAACAGCACCTAGATGAGAAACCAAAACTCAAAGAAAACCAGTGGCAGGTATAGGACACAGAGACGTAGCAGAGAGTATTTCGAAAGGAAATTCATTATTCCCAGATGGCAGCCCAAAACATTTGCCCACAAAACTTTTGAAGTATTTTGAACAAATTTCAAAATCCAAAAATGAACCGCAGGAATCCTCTTGTTATTCGTTTTTGTGTAGTGTCGGGTTTAGCTCTACAACGGGGCCGATCATGAAGTCTATTGCATGCGATCCTACGAAAGATTTCTTCAGAAATTGGTTGGCCTGGTGAGAAAATTGGATCCTATCACAATAGTGAGCGCGTCGTCAAATAAAGTCACATCACGCAACACCATAGAATTTGACTTTTTTTGTCAAACTTTCGACCATGGTGTGACTTTTTACTTCACTCTTGTTACTTTCCTAAATGGTGTTCCTTTGCTCAATTGAAGATGACTTATGAGATTGGTTTAGTACTTAAAGAGAAAGACTTTGAAGTAAAAGAATCCATAACATCAGCTCATAAATCTCGTGAATCGTCTCGGATAAATTCCAGAATTCAAACCTGAACCGAAAAAAGAGTGACTAGTGATCACGCGTAACTCCGTGCCATAGCTTAGGCCCTTTTTTGTTCTGAGCCAGATACATTGCTCATCCATGTAGGTTGCTGTGCATCTGGTCTCCATAAATTAAATAGAAGTCTTGTAGAGCCAAGGTTCTCCCTCATATGAGCGATCTCGAGCCGGTTAGTTGCGAGTCTATGTGGCGCGTGCCCAGGTGGCGGATAGGGGTTCAATTGCGGACCAAAAGCGACTTTTGCTTTCCTGAGAAGCAGGTGGATCTAGGGGATGGACTCCCTGTTTCTATTGCGCCGATTTGGCACATACTTTCTGCATTTGCTAGGCGTATTCATGCATGCGTGTGTGGGTGCGTTCTAGTTTATGCGGATTGTATTCTAAGAGTCAATTCGGCCAAAAGCCTGCAATCAAGTGACAGGGAAGTATATGGGAGGCGGTTAGGAATCGCCTCCAACAAATAAGCTCCATGTCCACTCTGGGAGAACGGGCAAGCCACTCGTGAGTACACTCAGCCCCCACGTTCAGAGCTCAGCAAGCACACGTGGGTCTCAAAATGCTAAACACAGTAAAAAAAACGGACCTCATTCCCCTGACCCTGAAAGAGCCCTCAATTTCGCAGCGTTGGGTAGGACGAGTACGGAGAGGCTGCTAAGATCTCAGGGCCAATGGAAGCTGCCTGGATCAAAAACTATGGTGACGATCTACATCTACAATGCACGTACACTTGCATCCGCGTCGTCGATAGAAGACTTGCTCATGCAGGCAAGAACGTTGAGATACGACGTCATCTGGGTGACCGAGACGAGAAGACTCCACTCATTCAACGCCGTCTATGACACCGAAGAAGAACTGTTCCATCGAACATGCGACAGTACAGGAGTCGGCTGCGTCGGCATTTTCGTCAACACAAGCTTGCCCATGAACATCGATTCATTCGAGCAGCTTACAACCCGAATCCGCCGTTTACGATTAGAAAGATGTGGATAGATATTGGCTTTGAGAATCTTCGTCGTTTACGCGCCGACATCAAACTATGACGAAAAAGAAATCGAAGCGTTCTATATGGATTGGAGATTTGAAAAATCTCCGGACCGCAGGGGTGTCTGTGGTGGGGAACGAACGCGCTATTGTCCTTTCCGGGAATAACGCGTTCACCACCGCACCATGCGGGTCCTTCGTTTTGCCTGTCTCTCAGCTAGTTCTATCGATCTTTTGCCATCAGCAATCACCCGTCAACGCGATTGATCCAGGGAACCCAAATACCCATGAAGGACAATAGCGCTTTCGGTGCCCACCACAGACACAAGTTCGGAGTTTTGCAAATATCTCAGGATTATTAACGTTATATTTTCCAATATATTATGCTGTTAAAAAGAGTAGGCAGTAGATAAAAAGTTGAAATTGTCATCATTGAGGAATTTAAATCTATGAATGAAACCAAAAGGACTTCTGATGAACGCTATAGTGAGATCTGCGGATTGGAATGGAGTGAGCAGGGTGAGCGGCTATCTGAGGTTATTATGGCTACCAAGACCATCCATGATAACTCGCAATTCCAAGAGCCCCACCCTTAACGCAGGAAACGGGAATCTCCCAATGGAGAGTACCACAACGAAATAGACCGCATCATAGTAAACAGAAGGTTTTGCCTAACCGATGTCGCTGTTGTCCTAAAATTCTACACGGAATTAGACCACCATCTCCGTGCAAGATTCTGTTTCTTGCAGAAAGGAGAAAAAGCCGCTAAATTCAAAAACCGAAATCCCAGACCCACCACAAACTGGGACTTATTCAATTCATTAGTCCGCTGTTGAGAAAATGCCGTTGTTGACAACATTGCCGAAGAATACAGTCGTTTGATTGAGCATCTTCACGATAGCGCCATGAAAATTGAGTTCGAAAGTCACCAAGAGACGTCTCTCTCCAGAAACACTCGAATTGATACGCCAGCGTGGAATCGCACGAGCTGCAGGCATCCGCGAAATAACGTCCGAACTTGCGAAACAATGCAGACAAGCGATAAAAAAAGATCTTAAAGAGAGAAGAGCAGCAGTAATGGTCGAACCTGCAGAGGCTGGAAAAAGCACTTGCAAAGCCCGCCGAAGCTTCTCCAATTACAGGGCCAAGATGATTGCACTCCGACGCCCAGACGGAACAATAACCGCGTTCAGAAAGGCAATGGAGAAAATCATCCACGAATACTACTCAGATCCCTTCGACTGCCACTTCCACCTCCCGTCATGTGAAATAAAAGGAAATGGATATGTTGTACCACCGGTTCTCACTTCCGAAATCCGACATGCCATTTCGTCGGTGAAAAATCTAACAGCACCAGGTCTGGACAGGATAAGATCAGAACAGCCGAAGAATCTTCCATCAGTCCTCACAAACACACTGGCTCGTCTCTTCACATGTTACCTGTCTGAATGCTAGGTCGCTACTCAGTGGAAGACCAGCAAGATCGTGTTGTTGTTCAAGAAGTGCGACCTACACGATATAGGCAACTATCGCCCAATCTGCTTGCTCTCTGTCCTCTACAAACTTTTCACTCGAGTCGTCTTAAACAGGACTGACAGAACATTAGACGAAGGATAACCATGTGAGCAAGGACAGTTTGGAAAAGGATTTAGTGCGATGGACCACATTCACACCATAACAAGGTTCACTGAATTATCGCGAGAGCTCAAAGGACCGCTCTGTCTCACTTTAATCGATTTACGGAAGGCCTTTGATTCAATTGAGATTGAAGCAATCATGGAAGCCCTTTGTAGTCAAGGAGTCCCTACTCGGCACGTAAAGAATCCTCGTGAGCTGTTCAAAAATTTCGCAACTAAAATTTCGCATTTTACAACGAAATTAACGTTGATATTAAGAGAGTAATTGGGCAAGGCGATACAATCTCGCCAAAACTACTTACCGCTACCTTCAAGAATGTGATGCGAACATTGGAGTGGGACAACACGGGAGTGAAAACCGGCAGGCGGTAGTTGCATCATCTTTTTTGCTGATGATATCGTCCTTGTAACACCAGACATTAGCCAAGCGAAACGTATGCTCGCTGATTTTCATAAAGCGTGTGGAAAAGTTGGTCTTCACGAAAACGATGTTCATGAATAACGGCTTGGTTTCGTTTGCCCCATTCATGCTCAACGGAACGATTATCTCCGAATGCTCCAGTCATGTCTATCTAGGTTGGGAAATCAATGAATGACTTAGCTCTAGAGCTGAGCAGAAGGAAGCGAGCGGCTTTGGGAGCTTTCAAGAGCATCGGAGATGCAGTGGAAAGGACAAAGAACACCCGACTCTGTGCCCACCTTTTCGAATCAACGGTAGTTCCTGCCCTAACGTATGCGTCAGAAACCTGGTAGCTGCCTAAACAGGATGAAAAATCACTCGACGTTATTGAACGTGCATTCGTAAGGACGATGCTAGGAGCATCCCGTTTCACACAAGTAGGGGATGGGATCCGATGCTCCGACCTGCGTCAGCGGTCAAAAATCAAGGAAGCCGTTCTATACACCAAACAGTCGAAGATAAGGTGGGCTGGACACGTAATGCGTATGAATGATAACCGATGGACAAGAGCTGTTAGTCACTGGATTCCTCGGTATTTCAAACGTGCCGCCGGAAGACCATCGATTCGATGGTCGGAGTTTTTCACGAGGAGCCTAGAAGAAGGATATGATGCTCGACGAATCTCTAGAGCGACTAGAACTCATTGGGCTACTTTTACATGAGACAGGGAAAAATGGAAGAATTACTAGCACCCGCTCGAGTCACTTGATGATGAACGGGATTACAGGTGATACAAGGTGATGGAGACAAAACGGTAAATACTTACAAGAGGAAGTTTCCGATGTGGTTGAAATCCGGGATGCGGAATTTCTTGTTGAGACTATGAAAGTATTCCACTAAGTGGATCGCCTGTCAATTTGGTCTTTTCATGCCCTGAAAAGACGATACTGCCGAGAAGTCAGGAGTGAATTGGTAGTGTGATGATAACTTCGTATATACTCATCATGAAGGCTGTGAATTACTGATCAGCGCCGTGGTTAAAAGTAGGTTCTGGGATTTGCATTCGTTGTCGTCAAAGATATGACGATGAACGCAAACGAGAAAACTTTGTACGTGTGGACGTCCAGAACTCTTTGAATTTTCCTGTCTACACGTCGGAGAACTAAATGCTGCTCAAAAAGGCCGAAAGATGGCTCGGCGTTATCGAACCCTCAATGAAGATGGTGAAGTAAGCTAACCCGTATCAAGGAAGTAAAGAAGGGAGTCCAAAGTCAACGACCAAAGGTTACATCCTTTGCCATATGCGCGCATGAATAAGTGGATCGTCAACCTATAAACGAGTGATGTAGGTGGTTCGAAACTACATCCCACATCAGAAATAATTGAAATGACACGTGATGTCGTACCAGCTCTCCTCTTCTGTTGTTTATTTTGTTATGAAATGTTGTTTTTTGTAGAGGTAATCGTAAAGGTACTACAAGTTACATACATGCATAACTACAAGTTAGTTGATGTCTGAGAGCGCTGCGTGATGCTCTCTTGGCCACTACCGATCTTTTGTTGTTAAAAAGGGTTATCCATCATGACATTTCCATCAATTCTTTTTTTTTACTAACGCTGCCCACCAGTCAAAGCTGTTTCTAACACCTCCCAGGTGCTAGATGAGTGCTGTGAAGAGTGGTTGGCAACTAAGTCTACAAAAGTTGGCTACGGAATAAAAGAATAAAGGCCATTAAATCAGTGTTTTTGACCACGTATACGTAAATGTGGTGTGACACTGGAATGGTTGAGGGCTTGGTGAGCCCAAAGTGCGTGGTCAAAACTATGTCTGTTTCTTTGAATTTTACTTCTTTTGCAATCTCAACTAGAGGAGAGTAAGTCGCACAGTGGTAGTGACACCCATTATCACGAGTACGGTGCCGGTTCGATCCCGTTCTATTCTCACAAATTCTCTCATCCTTAACGGATCGGGAAATTAATACGAGATTTGTCTGAGAGAGGTTCATTGTCTACAATCCAAGTTTAAAAGCTTTAGCGCAGCTCTCTTAAGACTCCATAGAAAATCGTCTCAATCATCATTTAGCCACATTCACGACAAAGGGAAAAGAAAGCAGCGAAATCACACGTAAAAACTCAGAAGGGTTTCGTGGATGGTACGAAACGAATTGAGCGCGAGAAGTGTCCAGATAGCAGATGTAAAAGACGATTTTTTAAAAAAAAAAAGTCTCAACTGGGCACCTACTTGTTATGTCACATGGGCACTATGGGCGCTACACATACTATACGATTTAAAACAATAAGTTGTCTATCCCCTTACCTTGCTGCCATATGTGTATTTTACCAAACCAATTGCATGAAGGTGAGCAGATAATTTATAAAAGCCTTCATTTGTTGATTGGAAGTGCTAGAGTGCGGTTTAGCTAAGGACATATCTGTTGGCGTTGGTGATGATAAAAGACACTATATGGAATTCCATTCAAGTTCTTTTTTTGCAATGATAGCACATAAGCATGTGGAATATAAAAATATATGAGGCTAGTGGACATGTCAAAGTCTTGCTTTCCAAGAATGATTTGCCTAACTACTGAACGGATCTTCACATGACAGAAGTTTAAGTCTCATTTGAATTTCTTCATTTTTGGGAAGAACGCCAGCCAGCACACTAAACCGCAAGCGCTGAGCAAGCCATTTGCAAGCCATAAAGTGTCCAGACCTTTGGAGCTGAACAACGACCTGAAGTTGGATGTTACTTGATTTCATGAAATTGTTCTCAGAGGGACTGTAAAATGAGTGAAGAATTCAAAATGAGAGGCGGGGAGTTAAAAGAGAAGTACGATTTGAATGGTAAAAGAAGCAGAGAACAACTAATAATCCAAGAAACGAAAAAAATTTAGAGCACAAATATTGTACATTCAAATAAGCTAAAATCGACTCACGCTGCGTAAAGCGGACCGAAAATAAGACTAATATCGTCGGCGGCGACCAGCGCACCTTGCATTACGTTCTGAAATCAACTCTATGTGTTCAACAAAACCGTTTTCAGTGGTGAGCGCGTGGCGCAATAGCTAGAGAGGACTCCTCAATACACATGATCGGTTGGTTCGATAACACAGTCTCGTCATACCAAGCTTCCGCAGTTGGCAATTTAGTGTACATTTTCGAGAGGAATAAAAACATCAGCTAGATGCGTCGACAGGCCCTCGCAAGTCATTGTGTCGCACAAGTCTCTACACTCGATTGTGATCCATTTCTTTTCTGCGGATATTTCTTCTTTTTTTTTTTAAAAAAAGATGCGCATTGGTAGTGATTTAGATTTTTCGGATATGATCATGAAGAGCGGGAACAAATAAAGTTCTGAAAATCTTCTTTTTTAAACCACAAACCTGGTCAATTTTCCCAAGGACTTTCGAGTAGGTAGTGTCTAAAGAAATCGCAGCCATGCTCACTCCGACTCCCAACATTAGGCAGACTGGTATTAGCAGCACAATCGGTAATGTCCCATAAGCGGTATCACACCATGTATACTGTCGAGTATCGCAACCAGTCCCCAAGGTTTCTGAACTGGAGATAAATAGTGAATAAGTTTAATGATGCTGAGATATTTGCAATGGACATCAGGTGTTTGCGGAGGTGAATGAACGCGCTATTGTCCTTTCCGGGAATAACGCGTTCACCACGACACCATGCGGGTCTTTCGTTTCGCCTATCTCTCAGCTAGTGCTATCGATCTTTTGCCATCAGCAATCACCCGTCAGTGGGATTGATCTGGGAGCCCAAATCGGCAACGAACCCAGTTAAGCTGAGGCTGCAATTATAATCACAATTTAAACTTATTATTTACTGCCTACTCTTTTTAATGGGAGGTTATATATTGCGAAATGTAGCTTTAATGATACGGAGATACTTGCAAAACTTTGGACAGCAGGTGTTTACGGTGGGGAACGAACGCGCTATTGTTTCTTCCTGGGAGTAACGCGTTCACCACCACACCATGCTGGTCCTTCGTTTCATTAGTTATATTTCGCAATATATAACCTTCTATTAAAAAGAGTAAGCAATAAATAATAAGTTGAAATTGTGATTATAAGCCTCAGCTTAACTGTGTTCGTTGCCGATTTAGGCTCCCCAGATCAATCCCACTGACGGGTGATTGCTGATGGCAAAGGATCGATAGAACTAGCTGAGAGACAGGCGAAACGAAGGACCCACATGGTGTGGTGGTGAACGTGTTACTCTCCGGAAAGGACAATACCGCGTTTGGTGCCCACCACAGACACCAGGAGTTCGGAGTTTTGCAAATATCTCAGCATCATTGTAGTTATATTTCGCAATATACTTCGCCATTAAAAAGAGTAGGCTGTAAATAATAAGTTAAAATAGTGGATAGTTAGGATATGCACAGATGGAATAAAATAAGATGAAGAACGCAAACTGGTTAGAGCATTGCTTAGGAATTCATAGAAAAACACAGCTCGAGATTCAGTGGAAAGTAAGATCATGTTCGTGGGGTTGAGCGATCTAGCCGCGCATGCATTACAAGTTTTATGCACTTCTTTTTTCTAACAATTTTTAATATAGCACTACTCATTCCTCAAAACGCTGTTATGTTTCATTTAGAGGACTTACTCGCAATTCTAGCATTACATATGGAAATCAGTGGCGAGTTCAGCTTACTGACATTGCAGGTGAGTGTAAGCGAACGTATGTGACAGTTTCAAAAGGCTTCGACTGCATTCTCGGTACAGTATTACATCAAAGCACCAGTTCTTCCTAGCCAATAGTGAAATAGAGTTTCAGGTGTCTTCGAACACCACAATCCAACGTCATTCACGATTTTGAAAACAGACACATGCAAGCAATTCCAGGGGTCTTCAGACTGTTATCAGAACTTTAACCGTTTTTGTCTACTGCCTACTCTTTTTGATGGCAGGGTATATTGCGAAATATAACTTTAATGAAGCTGAGATATTTGCAAAACTCTGGACCGCAGGTGTCTATGGTGGGGAACGAACGCGCTATTGTCCTTTCCGGGGAGTAACGCGCTCACCACCACACCATGCGGGTCCTTCGTTTCGCCTGTCTCTCAGCTAGTTCTATCGATCTTTTGCCGTCAGCAATCACCCAACAGCGGGATTGATTGATCAACAGCGCGTTACTCCTCGGAAAGGACAATAGCGCGTTCGTTCCCCACCATAGACACCTGCGGTCCAGAGTTTTGCAAATATCTCAGCTTCATTAATGTTATCAGAACTGTTCTATGCTGTGACCGTAGTATACAGTAAAGTAGATAATGAAGAAACTTGTGTGCTGGTGTAGATAAAACAGCATCTGGATGCTTCTGCCAACATCAGGTCCTTCTTCTTTCTGTGAATGAAGGATATGAAGGCGCTTGGTCGCTGCCGGTGCGAATGCATGTAAGAATTCCAACTTTTTCTAAGCATCTAGAAATCTAGTGGACAAAATAAACGAAAAACGCTCAAAGAAAATTGCCATGTCAGCGCTTGCGGACTGGAAGGAACCATGAATATTAAGAGCTCTTCTTCAATCATCCATCTAACCTAGGAGATGACAGTAGCAGAACGGCTACTTGCTCGCTGGATGGAGAGACAATATCACAGTGGGATTGACTTTGTAGTAAATCACAGGTTATGTCCATGAAGTACGCTTATCAGTGTGCTTCACGTCACCCTTTTCCACTTTGGGAGTTTTTTTCCTAAAAGAGACTGAATCAAGCAATTCGATGTCATTCTTGTCTGTCTTAACGCAACTTTAAAAATACATCAGCGTTAGCAACTTCGATGGAGCAGCTTCATTTTGATAAATAGGACAGTTTTGTGAGATTTGAAGGAAGGTGCAAGAGGACATCAAAAAAAGTTGAAATGATAAATCACTTGGAATTCCACAAGAAAAAGAAGAGTGGTATCAGAACGTAAAAACAGTGACCACTCAAGAAGCACGGCTTGATCAACTTGCAACGTACAGAACAATTACGAAGTCACCTTAAAGTTATAAAAGTACCTTAAACTCTTCTAAAAAAGGTAACTCACTTGGTTGTGGGAATTCTGCTCTTTTATAGTGCAGATGCATACTTACCAATCACTATGAAAAATAATGGAGAGGTCCGAATTCGAGTTGCTAAGTAGCCCTAGATCCTACGTCGACTAATCTTTGATGTTATTTTAAGGAGGGAATTTTAGATACAAAGAGCGAGTTTTGGGAACAACCTGTCACTGCTGTATTGTGATTCCAACAAAACCATACGCAAATGGGATTCAACTGGTAAACGAACTAAGGAAGCGACGGGTGATTAAACAGTCCCTAACAGTCTATAAATTGGGCATGTTTTCTTCAAAAAAGAAGTAAGAGCTGTACAAAGACCAGCCTGCTCCTATTATCTTGTTATGTTTACAACATTCTCGATGCTCTTCAAAGCTCTTCAAAATGCTCGCTTCCTACTGCTCAACTCTGGAGATAAGTCGTTCATCGTATTGAATTTCCGTTCTATTCAGATAGACGTACCTATAGTATTAAGAGATATTTATTCTGTTGAGCTTGAATGAGGGATACGAAATCGATCCGTTTCTAGCGAAAATCGCTTTTTCGATAACAGGTCGTAAACCACATTGGTTAATAAGGTCATCAAGCATTTGGTTGATTCGTAGATTTTCCATCATCGACATCGATTTACAGGCTCATATTATCCCACTTCAATGTTAGCATGATATTCTCGAGAGTGGGTATAAATAATTTGGGTGAGAGGGGATGAGCAAGTCAAATTGAACGAATGTTGGTGTTCGTCACAGAATGACGACTGGTTGTGAAATTGTTATATAACTCACGAAGGATTAACTGTGTACTAAGTAGCAACGTACTACTGGCTCTTCAAAGCTTCCATAACGCTTCCGTCCTAAATTAGTTAAGGGGTTTTTTCTAGGTCACCGAAAGTGGGATAAATCAGCATTTTAAACACGGTCTTCCTTGCCTTCGATTGAGAAGGATTCAGCATTCTGACAGGTAACATGTGAAGAGCCAAGCGAGTGTGTTTATAAGGACAGACGAAAGGTTCTCTAGGTGTTCAGTTCTTGTCTTATACGGACTACGACTTGTTCGATTATTCACCGACGAAATTAAATATCGAATTTCGGAAGGAAGAACTGGAGAAGGTACTTCCACTCTAGTTTATTTCATATGAGAGTAAAAGGATGTGGTTATTGAAGAGACCCGAGTAGTAATCGTGAATGAATTTCTCCTTGCCTTTTAGGAAGCTGCAATTGTTTCTTCTGGGCATCGGAGTGGAAGCATTTTGGTCTAGTGTTTGACGAAGGTTCGGGTAGGATTTTACGAAGGCCACGTTCCTTTTCTCGCCAAAAATAGATAAATAGGTGATAAATATGGTCGACATGATAAATTCGGGCAGCCGCTCACGCTGCTTGTTCCATTTCAATCCGTAGGTCTCAATATGGCGTTCTTCAGAAGTTCTTCTGGTTTCAATCAGAGGTTTAAGTTCTTTAATGATGACCTTAAAGAATATACATCCTTCCCCTCTAGAACTTCTACAAGCCAATGTAGAACGCATCAACTTCGTCTTTATCATATCTTGGTGTCGTTGCGTAGACAGCAAAGATTTTGGTAAACAATTGGTCAAGAGAAAGGCAGAATGGTAAGGTATCAGTGGTGTAATAGGTAAAACGTGAACCCTCGGAAAGGTTAAATGCGAGTTCGATCTGACCTGAGGCCCAAGCTTTGCATATATATCTCAACGTCGTTGTGGTTGCATTTCACATCATACCTTGCCATGAGAAGTAACAAGCAGTAAATGAAAAGTTAAACATTTTAATTCCACTCACTGTTATACGGTTGCATTTTGTGACCTATAGTTTCATATGGGTATGTGAGCACATACATAGCCACAGCCAAAGAGACAGCAATCAGGAATGTGCACCTCGGAGAGATTCTGAAACGTTGCCGTTCTAAAATATATTCAAGGGAATCGAGCAACATTTTCCGACACCTAAAAAATTACTGACTTTTCGATTTTTTTAGGTCCAACTTTTGGTCAAACTGAAATTATTTGGCATACGACTTATTACGATACAAACGAAACGAAAAATACGGAGCGTCGTTATCATCAAATCTCGTAAATCCAAATGTGTTCCAAAAACAATGGTTTTTTTTATATTTTCTGAGATTTCCAAGATAATTAAAGCATTAAGTAATGTGGTCATACGTATTTCCTAATTGGAAAACAATGAACGCTACAGAGACGATGATAGCAAGTATTCCGATCACAGCCATGCCCATTGAAATGACATGTACCGTCTTCTGGCCGTCCCATCCGTATGCGATCATCACAAATGGAGAAAAAACACTGAACCAAAAATGGTCTTGTAGCCTACAAAAAAACCTTTTCGAACAAAACTCCAGACTCACGTATGCAATGTTACTATGGTAAGACTGATTAGCATTCTCTCCAACCAGCATAATATGATCAGAGGCCATTTGAGATTCATCGACAGGATACGTTTGATCCAAGCCTTGACGTCCTCTGTGTTGAATAAATCTCCCATTTCTAAACAAAACATCTCTGGTCCCTTGAACTTTTCTCCCTTGAATCACATTTTGAGCTATTATGACAACTTTTTAATAAATAAGCACATTAATCCTCAAAAGTAGAAATACTGGTTAACTGCACAAGCTTAGCGATGTGAGGCCAACAAAGGTTTCGTCATCAATATTCTCCTAACTTATGGAGCTAGCTGAATGTTAGCAAGAAAAAATTTCTTTGGCTAAGGTTTTGGCATCTTCGCCTTCTTCACAGGCGCATTGATCTGAGGCAATGGTCTAAGGGTAGTCGTCTTGGCATAGTTTGTGTTTGCATCGAGTTGAATCCAACAAAACGAAGCTCCGCTCTCTGAAGGACGTTTTCCGGCAGTACCCTTCTACAGCGTGCGGGCGTTAATCTATTGCCGCCATCCCAAATGATCGGCTTTTTTGGCGGCAGTGCAGCAGTCGGTATTGTATCACCTAGCACATTGCAAATCATTTTTTTTTTTTTGTTCCCTCGATATCAATAATCAATTTCTTTTTGGATTTGACGTTACCGTATTTGTATTTCGGAAAAATATTGTAGTTGAATAAATTGGGAAAAAATATCAGAGCAAGGAGAAATAGTGAAATTTAATAAATATTGCATTAAGAGACCACCGGTGGTTTTCATCGAATTGACATCCTTCAGCATATAGTGGATAATGGCGACTGAGACGAAGTTTGTTAACGTGGCGATCCAAATCGGTGCCGAATAGATGTGGAACTTCAGAAATCCTTCGATGAGCACAAAACCCGGATATCGTATGAAAGAGAAGATAAGTTGGCAGACTGCAAAAAATAAAATTAAATCATAATCGATATAAAAAAAAATTTGCGATTGGCTTGAGTCGAACGCCTCAGACTGCGAACACACTGGAAGTTTCATAAATAAAGCATAGTAGGATTTTCCTTATAATCGCTAGTAGTGTTATTTCTAGTTAATCGCAAGATTATTTTAGTGCAATAGCGTGCTTCTTGAATGTCGACGTCGGGTTATCTGGTATTGTATCATAAGTTGAGAAATTGTGCATTGTGACCTTTGGATTAATGACGAAGTATATTGCGAAATATAGCTTCAATGATGCTGAGATATTTGCAAAACTCTGGACCGCAGGTGTCTATGGTGGGGAACGAATGCGCTATTGTCCTTTCCGGGGAGTAACGCGTTCACCACCACACCATGTGAGTTCTTTGTTTTGCCTGCCTCTCAGCTAGTTCTATCGATCTTTTGCCATCAGCAATCACCTGTCAACGGGAATGATCCTTAACTGGGTTCATGCCGATTTGTACTCACCACACCAATCTCGTTGAGCGATGATTGCTGATAGCGCCTATACGTCAACAACACGACTGAGAGACAGGCGTAAGGAAGGACTCACATGGTGTGGTGGTGAGCGCGTTAACCCACGGAAAGGGCAATAGCGTGTTCGCTCCCCATCGCAGACACCAGCAGTGCGAAGTTCTGCAAATATCTCAGCAATGTTATGGCTATATGTCACATAATACCCTGCTATTAAAAACTGTTAGACAGTAAATAAGAATTGGCATCATATCTATCCATACATTAGAAGAGAATAATACGACCTAGCTATCCTTACAGATTTGTGAAAACTTCTTTCTGTATACTCTGTAGGAAAAAATTTACGAGTAGGTGTAGCTATTTTCTTCACTTTTTGTTGGTGTTGAGAATATCAAAATTAAAATGAATTTCTGTAAGATTATCGCTTACTTGGTCCAACAAGAATAGATAGCATATTCGCAACGACGAACGCCGAATAGGCCTTTGCGCGGTCTTGCTCTGTACTGATGGCAGCGAAGTAGGAACGAAGTATCGTTGACGAACCTATTATAGTTAACAAAGAAACAGTCCACTGGGCATCGACAACACTAGAGATCCACTACCCTTTCTCCCCTCCCAATTTTGTAGCAATCCGAATACCGCTAAGACAAGTACAATTTCATGTATTGCTTTCAGAAGATTTTTTCATAAATTTTGTTGAGATGAAACCGTGACACTGTGTTCGCAATGGTCATCATAGGAACCGTGGCTCATTGAAGCGCTTGTGATTTCGTTGAAGCTTTGATGTTTTAAATTTGATTTTTTTTTGATTTGACTCGCCCTTGACAATTTTGCCAATACCAATACCCGTAGGCATCCAGTTGGGTGACTTCTATGGCAATCTACTCACAAGCCGTGCCGAATGAACTGGGTGCCAGACTGCGATGTATAGCGTTAAGAGGCGCTGCTAAAGGAAAGCGTATACAACTGCACGGCACAAGTCACATGGAAGTAGAATCACCCATCACTGAAAATCTATACGAATCTCATTCTTCTTGTGACGCAGTGTTTTTTTTAAAATTTTTCCGCGTCCTCTGAAATGAACCTGCCTTTTTGCAAGGGAGAATAAAAATAAACATTATCCTAATGCTATGTGCATGTCTTATTTCTTAATGACGCTAGCAGAGTCTTCTAAGCAGCTCCGATCCTCTAGCGAAATAAATCAAGTAGTTTAAGTTAGACATTCATAGCCTTTTACCACCTCCTGCTAAATCAGTATCTGTAATCTGTTGCATTTTGACTAAAGTACCCAACCAATTCCTTCAAAACGTATAAATTAGTGAGACTTACTGGTCGCAATCCCGAGAAGGAAGTAACAGAACATCATAAGATATCGTCTCCCTGAGGGCAGAAGCTCAACGGAGAGGTAGAGACAACAGGAAAAAAATGCTATCACTCGACCCACAATCAGTGGCATTCTGAAAACCATGATACCAGAAAACCAGGATAAAGGTATAAACTTCTAGGCTAGAAAATTTTTTAAGCATTACATATCGTAAAAGGGTGGACATCGCACATCGGTCTACCTAAGCCTCGTACTATTCCTGCGTCAGAAAAATGCTAGCTGGCTCGCATTTTGGGAAGCCTCACCTCAACGCTGGACGTAGGAGTTTCCCAGTGGAGAGTGCCGTAACGAAATAGACCACACCATAATAAATCGAAGGTTTTGCCTAACCGATGTCACTATTGTACCCAAATTCTACATCGGATCATGCAAGATTCTATTTCTCGCAAAAGGGACAAAAGCCACTAAACTCAAAAAACGAAGTCTGAAAACCACTGTAAGCTAGGACTTTTACTATAAACTAGAGCTTATTCAACTGACTAGTGAGATGTAGGAAAGATGTTCTCGATGACATCGACGAGGAGTACGATCAGCTCATTCAACATTTTCACGTTAGCGCTATGAAAGCTGAGAGTTCGAAAGTCACCAAAGGACGATCTTCTCTTGTCCAGACTTGGTGCTGCTCAATTTTTTCCCGAAATGGCATATTGGGTTTCAGAAGAGAGAACCGGTGATTTTTCTAGACACTGTAACTGTTCCATTTAGGCGTCGGAATACAATTATCTTGGTCCTGTAATTGGTGAAGCCCGGTGGGCTCTGCGAAAGCTTTTCCCAGCCGCTGCATTTTCGATCACTACTGCTGCTCAACTGAAGAACCTTCCACCAGTCTTGGTCAACACACCGGCTCGGCTCTTCACACGTCACCTGTCTGAATGCAACGTCCCTACTTAGTGGAAGACTAGCAGGACCGTGTTATTGTTCAAGAAGGGCGGCCTACACGATATCGGCAACTATCGCGTAATCTGCTTGCTGTATGTTGTCTACAAACTTTTCACTTGAGTCGCCTTAAATTGGACTGACAGAACACTGGACGAAGAGTAGCCATGTGAGCAACCAAGGTTTGGAAAAGGATTTAGTGCAATGGACCATATTCACACCATAACAAGGCTCATTGAAGCATTGCGAGAGTACAAAAGACCGCTCTCTCTCGTTTTGAACGATTTACGGAAGGCATTTGATTCAACTGAGATAGAAGCAGTCATGGAAGCCCTTGATAATCTGGGAGTCCCTACTCAGCACATAAAGATTCTTCGTGAGCTGTACAAAATTCCACAATCAAGACATCACCATTCTACAACGGCATGAACACTGAAATCAGAGGAGAGGCTGAGCAAGGCAAGATCTTCTCACTAAATATTATTTACCTCCAACTTCCAGAACGTCATGCGAACCTTGGAATGGGATAATATAGGAGCGAAAATAGTTGGTCGGCAGTCATACCATCTTCGCTTTGCTGATGACATCGTCCTTATAACAGCATACAATAGCCAAGTGGAACGTATGGTTTCCGACTTTGATAAAGCCTGTGGAAAGATTGCTCTTCGACAAAATCTGACAAAAACGATGTTCATAAAGAACGGATTGGTTTCCTAGGCACAATTCATGTTCAACGGAACAATTCTTTCCGAATGCTACAATTATGTCTATCTAGGTCGGGAAACCATAGTGATGAACGACTTAGCTCCAGAGCTGAGCAGAAGGAAACGTGCGGCTTGGGAGCTTTTGAGAGCACCGAAGATGTAGTGGAGAGGACAAAAACACCCGACTCCGTGCCCACCTTTTCGACTCAACGGTTCCTCTTGCTCTAACGGATGCGTCAGAAACCTGGTCGCTGCGTAAGCAGGATGAAAGATCACTCGGCGTTATTGAACACGCAGTCGAAAGGACGAATCAAGGAGTATCCCGAGTTACGTAAGCAAGGGACGAGATCCGAATCTCTGACCTGCGCCAACGAACAAACATCAACGATTCCGTTTTGTACGCCAAACAGTCTAAGAGTTGGCCACATAATGCGTATGAATGACAACCGATGGACAACAACCGTTTAGTGATTGGATTCTTCGAGATGCTAAACGCACTGCAGAAAAATCACCGACCCGATGGGCAGATTTCGTGACGAAAAGCCTACAGAAAAGACTGATGCTCTACGAGTCGCTAGAACGAGCAGAACCCACTAGGCTACACTTGCACGCGACAGCGAGAAGTGGAAGATTTATTGGTGCCCGTTCGAGTCACTCGACGATCAACGGGAGAACATGTGATGCAAGTGATAACCCGAATTCAACGCTTCACCATCAGCAAAATATTCCCAGTTTGTGCTCTCATGAGAGTCTTCACTAAGTGTAACAGTGAGGACTGAATGACCACAAATTCGAACTCTTTGCAAATATTTTTCATAGCGGCCACTTATTTTGAACAAAATAATTTTATCTATGAATGACTAAATTATATTTTTCATCGGTTTTTCGTTAAAAAAGCACAAGGTGCGAATGCGCAAATCAAACTGGATAGTTCTCTGATTAAAGAGACCACCTCGTACTTGTATCTTGAATATTCTGTGAACAGATCAGAGATGTGTAGAGATCAGCATGAAGTGTGAGTTAAATAGAAGAAAAAGCGCAGCTTGGGTGGCATTTGGACCACTTATTGAAGTCACCAATCAACTAAAGGATCCGAAAATCTGCGTTCACATTTTCCAGTCAGCGGTGCTTCTGTAAGAGCTCTGTAATGCAGCACAGATGTGTGCTGATGCTTCAACCACGTTAGAAATACTATACACTACTCACGCAGCGCTTGAACGATATCTTCTGATATATCGAAAACGTAACTGCCACACACAATGTATTACAAAGAAGCGAAGCTCTGTTCTTTGAAATCTAAATCATTTTCGAGATTGATTAGAACACACATCGATAGCGAAGTATAGATGGATCGGTAGTATAGTGAGAAAAACAGACGAAGGAAGCATGAAAGGAACTGTAGAGTGGATACCACGAGGTTGCAGCTGCCTTCTAGGACGGCCACCCATGCTTTGGGCAGGTGTGTTTTCTAACCAAAGTCATTCAGCTGTACTCGAAGCTGTAGTTGTTTAATAGATCACGATATCAGACGCGCCTGCCAGTATGCTCAAATTAAACCACTCCCATGGTCGACGTTTGCGAAGCAAAGAAACGAATGGCAAATCTACTGAGATCCGCACAACCCGTTAAGACACGTCGTCTAAGCATCAAAACAAATAATTTTAATCATTTGAAGGTAGCAGTCACTGGCTAATGAAATTTAAACCAAGCGCAGTATATTTGTATCAAAAAATAATTTCTGATTCCTTATTAGATCGTAAATATCGAGTGTATATGCCACTAATAGTTTCAACCATTTCCCAATGAAGTCAATAGAGTGTTTTTGGACCATTTGCTGTGCTTTCACATTTTTAGAAGCAATAAAATAGGAAACTGACAGCACAGTTATTATTATCAGCGTCAGACATGAAGAATAATACTCATAAAGAAGATTCCTCAAAGACATCTGCGTTTCTATGCCTATCACACTCACTTCGTGCTTTGAATCTTGTAGGCCCATAAAGCGAACACGACGGCGAAAATGGCATGTCCAAATTTCGATGCGGAGGATGCGAAACCGAAAAATTGCGAAGTGGCTTCGGGGTCGATCTGAACAACAGTCAAACCTTTCTGGATAGATCCATTAAAGGAATGGTAAACTATTGACAAATCCACAAGTTTTAGGCGCTTCAATTTTTAATATGCCAAGAGTCAGCTATCCATTGTAATGATTGCCCCATGGTCAGGTAGAAGAGTTCAGGTCGCATCTAGGGAAGCGAGAATAACGAAGACGTATCAGAACAACCAAATGTTTAACTTCTATTTATTACCTACTAATTTTTGTGCTAGTTTTATGTCAAATGCAAGCACATTGGGGGTGAGATAAGAGCGAAATTCGGAGCTCCAGTGAGCTTCGAATTTGCGATAACCCTTTTCGGCTGTACACACGCTATCCACTGCAATATCGAGGTTCCAGCTTTGCCTCGCTCTCAGCCAATTTTTTACCTCAACGACGCTATCACCAATCGTCGTCCGACAATGGGAATGACTTGCGGAGCGTAAATCGGCATTCAACCCAATTAAGCTGAACCTGCAGTCAAAGTCATAGTGCTTAAGCTTTTATTTATTGCCTATCACTTTCTCGCGGCAGATGGTTATGTGAAATACAACTACAACAACGATGATGCTGAGATATGAGCAAAACTCGCTCCCGTTCCTATTCACGGATGACTGCTGATACCATTGCTGCGATAATAAAGTGCCTAAGAGAAGGGTAGAGCTATGATCTGGATGATACAGGTAAATGAGAACAAGTGAGAACTCGAGAACGTACCATTGGTTCGAAGCTTACCGAAGGTCCAAATTTTGCTCATAACTTAGCATCTCCATTGCACTCCGACGCCCAGACGCAACAATAACAGTGTCCAGAAAAGTAATGGAAAAAATCGTCTACGAATACTACTCAGATCTCTTCAATAGCCACGTCCACCTCCAGTCTTATAAAAGAAAAAGAGGATGAATATGTTGTTCCGCCGGTTCTCCCTTCCGAAATCCGGCATGCCACCTCGTCGGTGAAAAATCGAACAGCACCAGGTCCGGACAGGGTAAGATCAGAACACCTGAAAAACCATCCGCCAGTTCTCGTAAGCACACTGGCTCGGCTCTTCACACGTTACCTGTCTGAATGCAAAGTTCCTACTCAGTGGAAGAGCAGCAAGACCGTGTTGTTCTTCAAGAAGGGCGACCTATACGATATAGGCAACTATCGCCCAATCTGCTTGCTGTCTGTCGTCTATAAAGGTTTCACTCGAGTCATCTTAAACAGGATTAACAGAACACTGGACGAAGGACGGCCATGCCAGCAAGCAGGGTTTCGAAAAGGATTTAATACGGTGGACCACATTCACACGTTGACAAGGCTCATCGAAGTATCGCGAGAGTACAAAAGACCGCTCTGTCTCACTTTCATCGACTTAGAGAAGGCTTTTGATTCAATTGAGATAGAAGCAGTCATGGAAGCCCTTGGTAATCAAGGAGTCCCTACTCAGTACATAAAGATTCTTCGTGAGCTATACAATAATTTCACAACCAAGATTTCACCATTCTACAACGATATTAACGTTGACGTCAAAAGAGAAGTTAGGCAAGGCAATACAATGTGGCCAATTTATTTACGGCCACCCTCCAGAACGTCATGCGATCATGGGAATGGGATAACATGAGAGTGAAAATCAATGGTCGGCAGTTGCATCACCTTCGCTTTGCTGGTGATATGGTCCTTATAACACCAGACATTAGCCAAGCGGAACGTATACTTGCGGACTTTGATAAAGCGTGTTGAAAGATTGGTCTTCGACTAAATCTCAAGAAAACGATGCTCATGGAGAACGGATTGGTTTCGTTTGCCCCATTCACGCTCAACGGAATGAATATCTTCGAATGCTCCAGTTATGTCTACCTAGCTCGGAAAATCAATATGATGAATGACTTAGCTCCAGAGCTGAGCAGAAGGAAACGAGCGGCTTGGGGGGCTTTCTAGAGCATCGAGGATGTAGAGAAGAGAACGAAGAACACCCGACTCCGTGTCCACCTTTTCGACTCAACGGCACTTCCTGCCCTAACGTATGCGTCAGAAACTTGGTCGCCTCGTAAGCATGTTAAAGGATCACTCGTTATCGAATGCGCACTGGAAAGGACGATGTTAGGAGTATCCCGTTTCACACAAGTAAGGGATGGGATCCGAAGCCCTGACCTACGTCAGCGATCGAAAATTAAAGATGCCGTTCTATGCGCCAAACTGCCGAAGATAAGGTAGGCCGGACACGTAATGCGTGTGAATGATAACCGATGGACAAGAGTGACAAGAGCTATTAGTGACCGGATTCCTCGGGATGTCAAACGTACTGCAGGAAGACCACCGACCCGATGGTCAGAGTTTTTCAGAAAAAGCCCAGAAAGCAGATATGATGCTTGACGAGTTCCTAAAGCGAGCAAAACCCACTGTGCTACTCTTGCACGCGACAGGTAAAAATGGAGGATCTACCGACGCCCGTTCGAGTCACTCGGCGATCAACGGGACGACAGGTGATACAGGTGAACTCAGCATCATTGTGGTTGTATGTCACATTTCAGAGTAGGTCGCAAACTATTTCAGGATTTCTTTCTTACAACCACGAAAACGGTGGAGCTCTGTACGAAATTTGTCACTAAAATGTGATTAATATAAGAAGAAGGATTCAAGCGCTCATTTCAGAACTCCAACCGTAGAATCTCTATTTATCTCTTTTGTCTAAACGTCTTGAACTAAGCGGCAAATCGTTCATGACAGCAGTTTTCCTTGTGAGGTTATTGGACATGTTACAAGGAGAAGCTGTACGCCCCATGTTTGGTCAAACCAGTGAGAAATGTAAACGACCAGATGCTGGATGAAGAAATCATTTTCACGATAGCGGTAGGATTTTCACTTCAGGCTATGCATCACGGCGTATGGCCAGTCATCTTTACAACCATCGGTGCTACCTAGTGTGAGCTTCACTAACTGGGCAACGCACAACACACTGTTTGCAAATCAGAAGCATTAACGAAGAGCTCTGTCGCGTCAGCAGTCGAACTAATACCACCCTGTATATCGATTTCTTCAAGAATTCTAAAAATTTTGCGGATTTGATGTCTCTGACACTCGAATGTTTTCATGGAAATATTTCCTTTGTATTTGTATAAATTCCATGACATCTAAAAGTTTCTTAAGTACAGTTTATTATTCTAATGCGATCAATATAAGCAGAGTGATGTAGGATCAGGTCACAAAAAAAGGTTCACTCTCTCGTCCGAACTTCTGTAAAATGTGGAAGAACTCGGCTGCCTTCTTTTCAATGCAAAGGTCGATTTCACCAAAGTGACATTTTCCTTCAGGATTCTCATGTGATTAATTACTGGCAGAAATCATCGATAACAACCTACCGTATGCATGTAAGGCCATTCGGACATGGTAACCACGGTATGTTCGACGGCCGATAGGAAGGTTACGACTCCGGCCACTGACACTGCCTTCCAGTCTGTTTTCTTCTCCATTTCTGCAATAATCTGCAACAAATGCACTAGAAAGTGATTAGAAATCATCAAGAGTGTAATTCGAAAGTCATGACTATCCAATGAGTTTCTCTCGTCTCTCTAACCTTCGCAATGACTTGATACACCTTGAAATATCCGCCTAATTTTGAGCTGTTTGAAACAACTACTACGACGCGCTTCATGTGCATCGAAAAAGTCGTCCAATACAGCGTTTTTGGCAAGCTGTTAAACTAAGCTGTTTCCTGACCAAGTCTGGTAAACTTCATGTCTGTGTTTAGTAAGCTATCAGTTGAATATTTAAAAAAGGTAGAAAATCAATTCGTTTTGCTAATCAGAAGAAACATGAAGTGGAATTAATACGTATGGTCCACCATATCTGCCTACTCATGCGATACAATCAAGATATACGGTTATTTTTTAAACCCTCATTCTGTTTCATCTTCACAGAGCTCTTCTATTTTCGCGCATGGATTCGGTTGCTGTTTGAAGAATACTGTATTCTTTATGAATTCCACCGTATGCCGGTCGAGTCAACTCCCTCTCGAGTGGCAGGATAACCGGACAAGAGCGTTTGAACTTGGATTGCATTGAGAGGACTTTTCCCAAACCAGTCTGGAACTATCCCGGCCTCGGAGGAATGAGATACTTGGTGAGCTAGGGCCCAGTGGAACTGGATGGGTTCGTGTTGAACGGCATCATTACCTACCGCGCTGCCGGTGCCCTACTTTTAGTCATAGTTAATATTAGTAAATGGAAATGAATAAGGGTTGACGCCACTGAGTTCCTTTTTTTTAAATATTTTTCTCTTTCTGTAATTCATTTGTCTTCTCTAAAACGGCAATCACTGTTACATGGCATAAGAAGATTATGAATCTGTTAGTTTATCAGATCCACGGAGTACCACGCAACGTTGCTCTAGAAAAATCTGCTTTACTGCGTTGAAGAGCATGGTTGGAATTAACGACAGGAATAAATAAGTATGATTTTTTAACACAAGAGGGATACGCCAAAAATATGAGTGCAAGGAGGAAAACTGTAGAAGTGATTGGATATATATCTAGCCTGTACAATAACTTGCTCAGACCTACTGATCTGTTAAGTTATGATGTTTATCCCTCCAAACGAGTCTCGTAACAATTTCCCGACCCCGAAAGGAGGTAACTTTCCGTTTAGCTAATCATGGGAATGAATCATAGCTCGTATACGTTACAGAGCATTTCTAATCGCTGCGCTTATCCACACTCCACAATCACTTATCCACATTTATCAGATGCTGGTTTATACTCAGGGCTTAAACACCGAAGAAGACAGCTGGTTCGATACCGTGGCCACCCGGAGTAGGCTAGTTGATACCAGATTTGTCTGGGAAGATGAAAAAGGTGACTTAGCTGATCGATAGGCTCCCACAACTCATTGGAGGAAACAGAAATGACGAATATGATTCAATTACCGCTATCCTCTACGATGAATGACGAACTAAAGTGTGCAACACGTTCCTCAAAAATTTATTAACGCCCATAGCGTTATCCTTTTATACTTTTTCCAAGGATTGCGTGTGCAACACGCTTGTTGCAACTATCCGTTCACTCTTCATACCAGCCGTCACATTGAACAATCTCTATTTTGTTGAGAAATCCTTATCGAACAGAAATGATACTTCTGAAAAAAGTTCGAAAGCGAATGAATTAACATTCGCCGCCAATGCCAGGTCTAATCAATGAATTGCCGTTTCAGAATAAAAAGAGCAAACTATGGTAACATTACGATGACCTTAACACACTTCGTCAAGTAAAGTGGAGAAAAATGAACACTCGAGTTGACAGTAATTATTCAACATTGAAAAGAGTGCGAAACATGTGTGGCTGCTTTTCACTCTTTTTTTTTTACTTCTGCGGTAAAGGAACAGAGCACAGAACGGCAGCGGTGGGGCGGCAAGTCCGGTACCCAGAAAAAAGTTGAATTTCTGCTAGAATGCAAACCTGTTACTGAAAGGCAAGAGTTCATTGCTTTTCATCAAAAACAAAAAGGTGATAGAATATTTTTTAAGTTAACACACACCGTCTGCAACCGATTTTGCAATAAATGATGATGAGGTATCGACCATAAGACTACTTGAGCAGTTGACAACTTCACAGATTTTTAGAAGTATTGTTTTAAGCATATAATATAACGTAGGGAGGCAGCCACACATACCGGGATACATTGGGGAGTTTCGACAGGTCCTGTTGGACTAAATTCTGTCCGTTCTTAAAAGTAGCGTTCAAAACGCGATCCACGACGCAGAAGTGGTGAAAAAAAAGTTTCTTGTGATGCCATCTCGGTGTAGTGAGAAGGCTTATATGCGGTTGGCAGAAGTTTCTAGATTGCATTGGTCTTTAGAAGAACTGACGATTTTCAATGTAAGCCGAGATATTTTGGCTGACATTAGAGGGCGACTATCATTTTCACAACGAATGATTTTTATCAATGCATTTCAGGAGTTATGTGTTAAAATACAATCGGCTAAAACCATGAACGGTCGGTTTTCAGCAATCTTCCATCGTAAGGACAAGTCTTCATCAAATTCTCGCAGTAGTAATGCAATGTAGAGATACTCTAATGTTTCTATTCCACTGCAGACAGCAAGGAACTGAAAATGAAAATGCCCATGTCAGTAATGGAAAGCGTCAACTCTCGCGGTGCATTACTAGCTTTGTTATTGCAGAAGAAACATAACGACAGGAGTAAATGATTCACTGTTAACGGTAAACCCGATGCATATCTAGAATACCAGCAATAGATAATGTGATACGGTCGGAAAAGGTGCCTGAACGATTTCAACAGCGATAGGCGCAGTTCTCTGATAATAAAAAGGGAAACAGATTTAGTAATGTACTGGTAAAATGCGCGGATCGGTTCCTGAAATGTGTTAATGTCGAACTTCATAACGCACTGTGCCATGTAAAGGTCATAAGTAGAGATTAACACTGAGTTTATCATCGGACCTTTGATGATATCTAATGATCGAGGCACTCAAAATGTTGGCCGGAAAATATGAGTTATCCACGAGTTTATTGGTTTTAAAGTACAAAACGAAAACTCAATACAAAAATAGCAACTTAGACAAACGGCGTATGAAACCTCCACAAGAAATGTTGGATGAGAAAATCTGAGAAGGTAAATATCGACGAATGCGAGACACACACGACCGGTTACATCCAGGCGATGATTCTCGGGTGGAAATCACATGAACCTTTCGACAATTCTACATCAAAGAAAAAAGGACACTTATTACAACAACCATAAGCAGTTGTAACAACAAAACAGACTGGAAAGCTTGTCGTCGCAATGAGTAGCTGAGCTACAAGAACAGGCCTTTGGGATTTTTAAAAGTATTGAGGAACTAGAAAATTGGACAGCAGAAAATTTAATAACAGAATTGTTTTGGAAGTTTATTATTCAATAGATGACATCAAAGTATCAGCAGTATTTCCACTAGCTGTGTTTTATTAACACATGCAGTAATCTAGATCTTCAGAGGTTTTGATAATATTTCTATGGCAGATATTCTATTTGGCACTTCGTTTCCTTCACTGCATTCTCCACGCTTGCGAAGGTTTTCTAAGGCACTCCCTTCTTGGCTTGAATTATTCACCACGTTGACCTGCTTTCCTAGATTTCTGAAGCATTCAGAGATTTTCAGTGTGAGTCAAAAAAAAGTGAATGAAATGTTAGAAATAAATTCGCTCCTCATGAATGTCGTCTTCTTATCGATATAGTCGATGACCAATCTTTCCACAAGCGTTCTCTAAATCGCATAGGGTCGTTTCGCTGGTCTAAAGCTTGGTGATATGAGAACGATATCATCAGCAAAGCCAACATTGTGTAATTCAAGATCAACGATTTCCTGTACCTTGTTGTCCTAATAAATCTTTGCACGGCGTTCTCGAGGGAGGCTGTAAACAATTTGGGCGAGATGACAAGGTCACGTCAAACCTCACAATGATGTTCATGATCGCTATAGAGTGAAGTTGTTATACACCTCATTAAGGATCATTATATACCAACTAGCAACGCATCACCACCTGCTCAGAGCATCCATAGCGTCTTCTGTTTTAAAGTAGTTGAAGCGTTCTTTCCAGGTCAATGAAATTAGGACAAGTTGTTATTTCAAACACTTTTGACATTTCGATAAAGCGGGTAATCGCGTGGATGTCGTTTATCGTCCATAATTCTTTTCAAAACCATGCTTGCACCTAGGTCGTTCTTCGCCTAATGTTTTGCCAATACTGTTGAGGATGACCAGAGTGAAGGCTTTATAGATGACAGACATCAAGCAGGCTGGGAGATAGTTGACGATATCATGTAGCTCACTGTCCTTCAGCAATAACACCGCTTTGCTGGTCTTCCATTGAAAAAAAAACCTTTCATTCTGACAATCAGCACAAGATATATAATAGTATATAATAATAA
>MQTX01000092.1:0-33661 GCA_009735665.1 Angiostrongylus cantonensis
CCTGCTTACGTAGCGTCCAGGTTTCTGACGCATACGTTAGGGCAAAAAGAATTGTTGAGTAGAAAAGGTGGCTAATGTCTCGCTTGGCTAATGTCTGGTGTTATAAAGACGATATCATCAGCAAAGCGAATGTGATGTAACTGCGGACCATCGATTTTCACTCTAATATTACCACATTCCAATGTTCGCATGGCGTTCTGAAGGGTGGCCGTTAATAATTTTGGCGAGATTGCATCGCGTTGCCTAACTCTTCTTTTGACCTTAACGTTAATATCGTTGTAGAATGGTGAAATCTTGGTTGTGAAATTTTTGTACACCTCACGAAGAATCTTTATGTACTGAGTAGGGACTCCTTGACTACCAAGGGCTTCCATGACTGATTCTATCTCAATTGAATCAAAGGCCTTCTCTAAGTCAATGATAGTGAGACAGAGCGGCCTTTTGTACTCTCGCGATACTTCAGTGAGCCTTGTTAACGTGTGAATGTGGTCCATCGTACTAAATCCTTTTCGAAACCCTGCTTGTTCGCATGGCTTTCCTTCGTCCAGTGTTTTGTCAATGCTGTTAAGAAGACTCGAGTGAAATGTTTGTAGACGATGGACAGCAAGCAGATTGGGCGATAGTTGCCTACATCGTTTAGGTCGCTCTTCTTGAACAACAACGCGGTCTTGCAGGTCTTCCACTGAGTAGGGACCTTGCATTCAGACAGGCAACGTGTGAAGAGCCGAGCCAGTGTGTTTAGGAAGACTGGCGGAAGGTTCCTCAGATGTTCTGATCTTATCTTGTCCGGACCTAGTGCTCTTCGATTTTTTACCGACGAAATGGCATGTGGGATTTCGGAGGGGAGAATCGGTGGTACAACATATCCATCCTCTTTTATTTCATAAGACGGAAGATGGACTTGGCTATCGAAGAGATCTTAGTAGTAATCGTTGATGATTTTCTCCATTGCCTTTCAGGACGCTGTTATTGTTCCGTCTGGGCGTCGGAGTGCAATCATCTTGTTCTTGTAATTGGCGAAGCTTTGGCGGGCTTTGCGAATGCTTTTCCTAGTCTCTGCAGCTTCCACCATTACTGCTGCTCTTCTCTCTTTAAGATCTTCTTTTATCGCCTGTTTGCATTGTTTCGCAAGTTCGGAAGTTAGTTCGCGGTTGCCTGCAGCTTGTGCGTCGCCTGTCTGCATTGCTTCGCAAGCTCGAACTTTAGTTCGCGGTTGCCTGCAGCTCGCGAGATTCCACGCCGGCGTATTAGCTCGAGAGTTTCTGGAGACAGACGTCTCTTGGTGACTTTCGAACTCTCAGCTTTTATGGCGCTAACGTAAAGATGTTCAATGAGCCGATCATATTCCTCGTCGATGTGTTCGACAACGGCATCTTCCCAACAGCCAACAAACGAGTTGAATAAGCTCCAGTTTAGTGGTGGTTCAGGGACTTCGGTTTTTGAATTTAGGGGCTTTTTCTCCTTTCCGCGAGAAATAAAATCTTGCGCGAAAAAGACGTTGGTTTGATCCCGTGTAAAATTTTCGCGTTGAGCGTTGAGAGGGAGGAGGGCCTCTGGAATTGCGAGTTACCACGGACAGTCTTGGTCGTCATGATAAAATTAAAGAGCCGCTCACCTTGCTCGTTCCATTCTAATCCGTAAGTCACAATATGAAGTTCCTCAGACGTTCTTCTTGGTCCAATCTAGGCATTGAAATCTCTAGTGATGACCTTGAAGAATGTAAGGTCTTCTCTCTAGAACATCTCCAAGTCCATGTAGAATGCTTCGACTTCTTCTTCGTCATGGTTTGATGTTGGTGCGTAAACGACGAAGACTGTCAAAACCGGTGCTGATCCACATCTTTTTAATCGTAAACGTCCGATTCGGGTTGTAAGCTGTTTGAATGAATCGATGTTCATGGGCAAACTCGTTTCGACGAGAACGCCGACACCGCCTGCGTACCTACTGTCGCATGTTCCGAGGAACAGTTCTTCTCCAGTGTCATAGACGGCGCTGAATTGGTGGCGTCGTCTCGTCTCGGCCAGGCCCATGACGTCGTACCTTATCATTCTTGCTTGCATGAGCAACTCTTCTATCGAAGACTAGGATGCAAGTGTACTTGCATTGTAGGTACAGATCGTCACCATAGTTCTTGATCCAGGCAGCTTCCATTAGCCCTGAGATTTTAGCATCCTCTCCGTATTCGTCCTACCCAACGCTGCGAAATTGGGGGCTCTTTTCGTGTCTGGGAATAAGGCCTTTTTTATTGTATTCAGCATATTTGATACCAACGCATAGCTTGCTGGGCTCTGAACATGGGGGGCTGGTTATACTCACGGGTTGCTTGCCAGGCTCTGCTAGAGTGGACATGGAGCTTATTTGTTGGAGGCGACACCTAACCGCTCCCATATAATTCCCTGTCACTTGATTTCAGGCTTTTGCCGAATTGACTCGTAGAATGCAATCCGCATAAAGCGAGATCGCACCCACACACGCATGCATTAACAAGCCTAGCAGATACAGAAAGTATGTGCCAAATCGGCGCAACAGAAACAGGGAGTCCATCCCCTGGATCCACCTGCGTCTCAGGGAAGCAAAGGTCACTTTTGGTCTGCGATCAACCCTCTATCCGCCACCTGGGAACGCGCCAAGCAGCCTCGCGACTAACCGGCTCGAGATCCCTCATATGAAGGAGATCCGTGGCCGACCTGCGTGAACGATCAAAAATCGAAGATGCCGTTCTGTACGCCAAACGGTCGAAGACAAGGTGGGCCGGACACGTAATGCTTATGAGCGACAACCGATAGACATCAGCCATTAGTGTCTAGATTCCTCGGCAAGGTGGCCACCGACCCGATGGTCAGAGTTCTTCACGATGAGCCTGGAAGAAAGCTGTGATACTCGACGAGTCCCTAGAGCGAGCAGAACTCACTGGGCTACTCTTACACGCGGCAGAGAAAAATGGAGGATTTACTGGTGCCTACTCGAGTCACTCGACGATCAACGGGACTACAGGTGGTACAGGTGATGGCATTCACACCTTTTCCCAACAAATAAGAAGGCTAAATCGCAAACTCTGACTGGAGTCGAGGATTTTTACAACTGAGGTGCTGACTCGGGAAGGGAATCTCTTGAAGGCTAGCAACCCTCTATCCGCCACCTGGGTACGCGCCAAGCAGCCTCGCGACTAACCGGCTCGAGATCCCTCATATGAAGGAGATCCGTGGCCGACCTGCGTGAACGATCAAAAATCGAAGATGCCGTTCTGTACGCCAAACGGTCGAAGACAAGGTGGGCCGGACACGTAATGCTTATGAGCGACAACCGATAGACATCAGCCATTAGTGTCTAGATTCCTCGGCAAGGTGGCCACCGACCCGATGGTCAGAGTTCTTCACGATGAGCCTGGAAGAAAGCTGTGATACTCGACGAGTCCCTAGAGCGAGCAGAACTCACTGGGCTACTCTTACACGCGGCAGAGAAAAATGGAGGATTTACTGGTGCCTACTCGAGTCACTCGACGATCAACGGGACTACAGGTGGTACAGGTGATGGCATTCACACCTTTTCCCAACAAATAAGAAGGCTAAATCGCAAACTCTGACTGGAGTCGAGGATTTTTACAACTGAGGTGCTGACTCGGGAAGGGAATCTCTTGAAGGCTAGTCCTCTTCGTGCTTTCATTTCCTGGGATTTCTTTAATGACAATTTAATATGTTGCTGCAGATGGCGATTCTGGTCAAGCATCAAACATTCTGGAAATGAGTCGATCAATAGCTGCGAACACATTCAGTGACATTAATACTGCAATGTCTCGTGCGCTTTTCGTAAAACTGAAGTTAATAAACTTTGCCAATAATTTTTAAGACCTATTCATTTCAGACTATGGACTCATCTTTTGGAGGCAACAGGAGTCGAGACGACCTTGTAACGGAAGGCGATTTTGGGTGTTGTGGCGACGATTCCTATGTCAGTAAATCTCACAGTCGACCCGACCACACAGCAGGTGTAATTTTCGCCGACCACAACCACGAACTTCGTCTGTGTGGTTGTCATTTTTCATTTCTTTTAAATTTTTCTCATTGTTGCTTGCTTTTACGTTTTTAGGGAATATCAATGAATATGAAACCATGTAGAGCGGTAACGAAGCATTTTTTCTAGATTCCTTTGAGATCGCCCGTTCAAAGGAGAAGCTAATTGAGACAATCAACAGATTCTTAAGAAGCATCTTTGTGCCAAAAAAAAATTTATGAATCGTATGTGAATCTACGCTCTTGTTTTTTCCACTCAGTACTTATTTATGCAAATTGCTGCTTTTGTTCTCATTTCGTTTTTTTCTAGGTTAATAATGAAAGTGCAACATTCCAGAAGAGCACAATGCAAACAAAAGATTGCTTCGAAAAAAAAAACTTTACATGCGGAAGAAGTACACTAACTAAGGAGAATGAGTGGGTTTGTGAATTAAACTGTGCCTTATTTGGCACTAATAAGGTTTTTAATTTTAAAATTTTTTTTATTTTTTATTCTCGCGCCCACGGCCCACCGAGCCTTCCATCCCTCCGGGTTCGGCAAACTGGTACCAGAATTGTCTGGGAGGATAGCAGCACTGGCTCGATACAGCGGCAGGCCACCGCGAGTCATTGTAAAGGCCAGACATGCGTTCAATCACCTCCATGCGATGTTTAATGAGGTCGAATGCATGGCGCATCCCTCAGGGATTGATCAACGCCGAGAGCTTTACCCATTTTTAATGATTTTTTTTGTTAAGCAAACGGATACTCTTCATTGATTTTTCACCGCCACTTCAGAAGAGAAAGCAGGGACAAAGTGCTTTTTCTACCCGGCGTCTGATTGCTTCGCTAAGGTCGTATAAACCCTGAGTCCTCATTAGTCATGCAAGGGTGTTTTCTTGTCTCTGACTCGATGTTAATGACGAACTCAGAAATGAAAGTGCGATTGAAAAAGACCGACCGCTCAAGAGCGATGTAAAAGGCGACAGAAGGAATTCAACGAAGGCAAGAAAAACATTTTTTGAGGAGTGGAAAAACCCTGCTCTTACAGAAACTCTAAACTACTCAACATTTCGTTCTTTTTTGCGGCTTTTTTTTTGTCTTACTGAAAGTGTGGGTAAAACGGTGTTTAACTCCAAAATTGGCGTAAGAAACAGTGGAAGTGCACGAATGGATTAGTGCTACCTACAAGTTTCGCACAAACGCTGAAAACTGGGGTGTTGTTTGGTGACCGACTGATTCATTGAGGTCCACTAATTCCTACAAAGTAAACAGCAATCATCAGTTTTTATTGCCACGTAATCGAAAAGCAATAATCTCTACAAAGAAGAGAAGCCTGTAGACAAAAAGGCTCCGAAGGCTCGTCGTGGATGCTGAGTTTCACTATGAGATTATTGCATGTCCAGTCTTCCCGGAGTAGGCGCACTTTTAAATCTACCGCGCTGAAACATTCTCATTTATCGCTCATCACTCAGCTGATCTCAGAATATACTCTTCCGACCAATGAATATATTTTTTCCTTTAAAGTGGCTTAATGATAGAGCATAAACTACCGAATGCATTGGTTGCCTCAAAGTCAAACTGTGTCCGAGAGAAATGAGTATGAAGTAAAATTGGTATAGACATGAGTAAAAATCAATTAGGAGGCTGTGCGAGATATGGAAACAGAAATGAAACACTTAGACAGGAACGATTCCTAGTCTTTCTTCTCTGTATTAGATCAAATTTTAACTTACTCTCTGTGGTTGCGGTTGCTCTACAGAACTTTTCGGCAGAAGATTTTTAGGAACTAAAAGATAAAGCAATTTGATGTTAGAAGCAGTAACGCTGTGTACAATTACCTACCAACGATCTTTCCTGTTTTCCTTATATTACGGCGCCGCAAGTTCTTGGGTAGCTTCGGCACCCTCCTTACTGCTCTTCTGGTTTTCGATTCACCCGTGGCATTAGAAAGTTCTAGTGTTTTGAGGCCAAGACCGCTGCTGCATAAATGCTTCTGAGTCGCACTTATGGACGAGTCTGCACCTTCTTCATTTTTTGCTTCAAGAGTTTGCTTTGAAATCAGCAGCGCTTCTTCAAATGAACTGTGGTTTGAGACTTCTGCAATTCGGTTGGTGTTACCAAGTTAACTAAAGATTTGTGTATGAGAACAAAGTTTTAAATAATGTTTGCACTATTTTAATCGACCTGTTGGTCCGCGCGATCCGACGACTGTTGGAGAGCGATCGCTACTAATAGTGCTTTTGAGGCTGTGGAACGTGACCAACTCCACGTTTTCTGAGCAAATGTTTTTGTCTCCTAAAGCCAACTAAATCTTAACAGTGCAAAAAACTTCACATCGAATATGCCAAGCTGGATAACATTTAGCAGCTCACGAGAACTTCCGTTTGGCAACATTTCGGCACAGAACGGTATTATGAGAAATAACATCGAAAATTTATATTGAAATGTTCTCGTAGAGCTGCACTATTTCTTCCATGTTCATCGAAAGATTTTTTCTAACTCTTTCAAACTCATTATTTCTCGTTCGTATGAACGTAGTAGATCGAGTCAGTAGTGTCTATCAAATTAGCACCGCTACGAAGTTATAGAAGAAGCATTCAAACATTTTAGTAGTCGCCCTCAGATCCCGAAACCTTTTCGGGTGATATTGGAATTGTCTCCACCACAAAATTACCTGACGTTATTAAGCCCGAAATTGATGAACTAGAAGGTTGATCAGACTGCTGGAATTCGGATAACGGCTCCGTGGGAGAATTGACATTTAGTATTATACTTGAGCTGACTGTATCGTCAGCGAAGGTGTCCAACTGCGAGTCTTCGGAAGGCCACTCTTCCAATCTAGAATCGTTTACACTAAGTGGTCAACGCACTGGCATGATGAGATATTTATTTTCCTAGCATTTCCAATGAAATATGCAAGCTAACAGCGGATGTAATGAAGCACAATGTCAGGCCATCTCGTGTACAACTAGTGGCAGGTTCACGTCTCACCCACATTCTTCGCTACTTGAGTGCCCTTCCATATACCTACGTCACTCATCTATCTTGTGAATTGTGCAGTAATTCGACAAACAAATAAGCTCTGCGTTTTTCGTCGCGAGTCTGCCTAGTTAGTTATTCCTCAATCGTATGCCAACGGTGTTCTGCTTTAGCATGGTGCCTTTCTGTTGTTTTTCGCGCTACGAAAACTATTGGCTGGTTGCCATATTCGGCCGTGATACGGACGTACTCTGCACCGTTTCCACATGGGAACTTTAAACGCCGTTCCAATCTTTTTTTTCTCAAATTTCTTTCAACCATTCCTAATATCCTTTTTCCACTTTCTTTGGAGCTCTGAGGCTCTGAAGAAGGCGAAGTGCGCCGAAACGTCAGCTTATTTGTGAATAAAGAATAATAATAACACCTCGCGTTTGCTCAACAAGAATACAAAGAAAAAACAGAGTATCCGTTAGTGATTAGGATGTAGAGTTTGTAGTAATTCCTTATCAGATAGATGTTAAGACAACAAACACTTCTTGAACGTGCTTTGATTTATCTCCCACAATTTGAAAAGGAATTCAACAGTCAATTCTGGACACTGAACACAGAATATGTCAACGTGGCAGGTGCGGCTTCTTTAAAAGCATTACTTACGTCTTCGATTATAACTGAATTCCCAACATGTCCGCACTCATGTTTACTGAACAAAACTTATAAGTTTGTTATCAGTAACGATGTTTCATCTACCAGTCTATCGTTACATATGGTTAGATTTACAATTAGCTGTGTAGACGGAACAACGGATAGAATAGCGTGGTATTTAACTCTGGTCTTGACTCGGTTGTTAAAGCACATTCCAGCCCTTCTTAGAAACACCTAACTATTCCTGGATTTTCTACTTAACACGCGTCCTAACAGTGCTAGAGCCCTTCGACTATACCACCCTTTATACAAAAGAGTTGAATGACTCCTCTATGCATGCCATCCACAAGCTCCTTACGCAGCACGATGGACCAAAAACATTACGGCTTCTCGATTCAGCAATTCATGACAATCTCAAAAGAGTGATTAAATTGCTCGTTCTTCAGATGGTCCGAAAAATATCGTTTGCAAATAAGAAGGTAGGCAATCGGACGGCGATTAGCACCAAGGCGCAACCCTATCCCCACTTTCGTTCACGTACCAGCTCCAGGACAGTGGTCAAACAAAATATTTTCACAGAGAGTCAGGCTAACTATGGCAGGACGTTATCAGGTGCTCAGCAGACGGCCATTATTGTGATGGGAGATTTTTTGTTTAAAGATTAGGTTTCTAACCGAACAGCTTCAAAATCTAGCTTGCTCTCATCCAAAGTTGTGAAAAAACTCCTTCATTTTTTATTCATATCATGTGGGACAGGGCGCGTGTGGCGCAGTGGTTGGAGGCGCCACTGAGGCGCACACGTGAAATGCGCCCATGGCCCACCAAGCCTTCCATCCCTCCGTGGTCGGCAAATTGGGACCAGACTTGTCTGGGAGGATAGCAGCACTGCAACAAGAATACAAAGAAAAAACAGAGTATCCGTTAGTGATTAGGATGTAGAGTTTGTAGTAATTCCTTATCAGATAGATGTTAAGACAACAAACACTTCTTGAACGTGCTTTGATTTATCTCCCACAATTTGAAAAGGAATTCAACAGTCAATTCTGGACACTGAACACAGAATATGTCAACGTGGCAGGTGCGGCTTCTTTAAAAGCATTACTTACGTCTTCGATTATAACTGAATTCCCAACATGTCCGCACTCATGTTTACTGAACAAAACTTATAAGTTTGTTATCAGTAACGATGTTTCATCTACCAGTCTATCGTTACATATGGTTAGATTTACAATTAGCTGTGTAGACGGAACAACGGATAGAATAGCGTGGTATTTAACTCTGGTCTTGACTCGGTTGTTAAAGCACATTCCAGCCCTTCTTAGAAACACCTAACTATTCCTGGATTTTCTACTTAACACGCGTCCTAACAGTGCTAGAGCCCTTCGACTATACCACCCTTTATACAAAAGAGTTGAATGACTCCTCTATGCATGCCATCCACAAGCTCCTTACGCAGCACGATGGACCAAAAACATTACGGCTTCTCGATTCAGCAATTCATGACAATCTCAAAAGAGTGATTAAATTGCTCGTTCTTCAGATGGTCCGAAAAATATCGTTTGCAAATAAGAAGGTAGGCAATCGGACGGCGATTAGCACCAAGGCGCAACCCTCTCCCCACTTTCGTTCACGTACCAGCTCCAGGACAGTGGTCAAACAAAATATTTTTCACAGAGAGTCAGGCTAACTATGGCAGGACGTTATCAGGTGCTCAGCAGACGGCCATTATTGTGATGGGAGATTTTTTGTTTAAAGATTAGGTTTCTAACCGAACAGCTTCAAAATCTAGCTTGCTCTCATCCAAAGTTGTGAAAAAACTCCTTCATTTTTTATTCATATCATGTGGGACAGGGCGCGTGTGGCGCAGTGGTTGGAGGCGCCACTGAGGCGCACACGTGAAATGCGCCCATGGCCCACCAAGCCTTCCATCCCTCCGGGGTCGGCAAATTGGGACCAGACTTGTCTGGGAGGATAGCAGCACTGACTCGATACATCGGCAGGCTACCGCGAGCATTGTAAAGGCCAGATATGCATTCATTCGCCTCCAACAATACTTAATGAAGTCGAATGCATGGCGCATCCCTCAGGGATTGATCAACTCCGAGAGCTTTTTTTTATCCTTTTATCATATGGCACCACATCAATCATTAAATTGCTTGTGCTGCGACCAGTACGCAAGTCCCTTCGTTTGTTCGGATGACATAAGAAATCGTACGCTTATTATATCCTATGTTCCATTTTTTAGAAGTCATATGGAAATCTTCCGGATAAAAATGTCTACTTCCTTTGTTTCGAAGATCCTTTCAATAGATGCACGCAGTTTATCAATTGAATATACAACGACTACCAGTTAACTACGCGCATACTCTTTTATGGCGTATAAGAATTCTTTGGCACTCGAAACTCTTTGGCTTAGCTATCGGATTTGTAATACGAGCGTTGTTGGGAAATTGTGTTCCACAATAGATTCTTCTACCCGAAAGAGATTTCACTATTGCAGTAGCATTTACTTATAACAAAAATGAAAACCATAAAGCCTATATTACGTCGTATATAAGATTTAAAATAAACTGGTGCTCGTCATTTTTAGAATAGTTTTCGTCGCCCGGGCAATGAAGACGAGAAGTTCATCGTCTGTGAGAGCTGTGGAATCATTGGAACTGGGCGACACAAATCGTGCGACTCTTGATGAGTTAACTTTGCAGTTCAGAGACCAAATGATGGTTAATAAATTGTTAATTTAAAATAAAAACCTGGGATCCATCCACGAATCTGTGCTAGAAAATGTTTCCACGAGATATTTTCATTGCACAGCGTATGAAGAATGTTGAATGATCTATAAAAGATAAAGGATAGAGCTCAAGGCGTTGATCAATCCCTGAGGGATGCGCCATGCATTCGACTTCATTAAGGATTGTTTTGTGGTATTGAATGCATATCTGACCTTTACAATTACTCGCGGTGACCTACCGATGTATCGAGTTAGTGCTGCTGTCTTCCCAGATAAATCTGGTAGCAATTTGCCGACCCTGGAAGACTGGAAGGCTTGGTGGGCAATGGGCGCACGTATCGATTCCACATGTGCGTTGCGGGGCGCCTCCGACCACTGCGCCACACGCTCAATGATCTATATTAAATCAGGTCATCACTTTAGGAATTTAGCGCTTTCTTCTAAATATAGAAGAACTTATTCTTCTTGTCAGTTTTTATGCGCAATGGCAGTAATGGCTTTAAGAAGTTGCTGATCTATTTAGGTAAAATGAATTCTACCTAGTAATTTTTCCTAGTGTTTTTTACTAACAGAGCGTGACGAGTAAATTCGGAAAAGACTGAAATGTAATTATCAGTTTGTAGAACTAAAATTCAATAGCGTATTCATATGCTCTAAATTTCTATTCAGAAAACACGAGGTGTTATTCGATTTATTTTTTTATTTATGCACAAACAGACGTTGTGCCGGATTTCGCCTTCTCCAGACGTTGGAAGGGTCAAGTTGACAGCAATCTACCCAGCCAAACACCTCCATAACCAAGCATAGAAAACGCTAAACCAAAATTTTAATCAAATTGAACACAGAGTAACTTCTTTGCCCATTCACCGCTTTCTATGATTCTTTCACTAAAAACGTCATGGTGGAGCACAGAATTCACATATAAACATAATCTGCCCAACCCAACAGAACAACAGGCTTATATACTGCCCAATATCACATGTGATTATGAGGCATTCCTCCTTGCGATTCACTTCCGGTTTCTTGGAATTCGTCCAGAATGCCTCAAGAGTTTTGCGCGTTTGTGTTTTTAATTCCTGTGCGAGGATCGTAACACCTACTTCGAAGTCTTCTCCGCTATGTCTTTGCATCCTATACGTGCCTTGTGGCGTATTTGGTTTAAGTTTACCGATTAGATGTTCTTTTATACGAATGCAGAGTTGTCTACCTGTTTCGACAATGCCTTCGCCCCTGCACGCATTACAAGAGATCAAATAGACTGTATCCGAACTCATACAAACACGGTCTCTATCGTTAGGGCAAATTATCTTTTTTTTCTATTGCACATAGGCAATCATACAGGAGGTTACGAACTAGTTGGATTCTTAGAGCACCCGGTGACATTTCAATTGCGGTTTTCAAATTCTTTAAACAGGCCCTTCTTAGGCAGTGTTTTATATCTGCACTTTTTTCATTTGAAATGATGAGCAAGGTGAACGAACCTTGTTATCACTAGAGGTATCGTTCGGGGTCTGGGTTTTTTTCTACAACTATCCCGAGCTTTACTTTCGGAGCCATTAAAAATGGCAAATGACTATTTGCCGCTCCAAGTTCCGGGACTCTTCTCTCTGCTCTCCTCCCGTGCACACATTGGTTGCTGTTCGAAACATGTTCCTTATAAGCGCCCCTTTTCTGTGTGGGTGTTGAGTGGGGAGGTAGTGAAGCGCTATGTTTTTACTACTTGGCTTTCGGTACCATTTCATAATGCAGCCGTTTTCTGATAGGTTAATTCGGACGTTCACGAATGGAAACCAGTTTTCTTTTGGTTTCTTTCGAGTGAACGTAATGTACTCTAGCTGTTTATTCAATAACTCAGAACACTTTCCATTTCGGTTCAATTTGAGGTTCTCGGGATCTCACTGTTTGGCTCATGCATTGTATCTATTGTGATGCGTGTTACCTAGCACGCCACCGTACTCCGGACCACACACACTTTCCATTTCCTCTTGCAATAACCAAATAACAAAATAGTCATCTATATAGAGTAATCGCAGGAGATGGGTTACTGGAACTTCCACTTTAGACATAAATTGGATGACAAGGCTTGGTACCAGTCGTTGTCCCATTGCAAGACCTCTCGTTTGCTCGTTATGCCTCCCGGATCATCTGAAGATTGAGCAGTTTAGGAAATCCTTCAAGGGTGTCATTAACTGCTAAACCGTGAAGGTATACTTGTTTATTTCTCCTTCGTGTCGTACAAGGAGTTCGAGGATGGCTTGCATAGCTGAGTCATTCGACACGTTTGTGTAGAGGGCGGTGACGTCGAAGAACTCCATCACGTACGCGCTGTTGGGACGCGTTACGTACAAGATCCACAAAGATGTTGATGTTCGTTAGATGGGCTGAAATGTCTTTTAACAACTGACTAGTAATTAGGGTTATAAACCACGTTATCTTATCCGTTGTTCCGTTTACATAGCAAATGATAGGTCTAACCATAAATGACGATGGATTGGTGGGCACAAGACCATCCGTGAGTACTAACTTACAAGTTTTCATAAACAAGACAAGACATGTTGTCAGGTCAACTCTGAGTTTAGAGACAATTGGTTGATGGTTTTTTAACCTAAGTTTTGTTTTAACCTAGCCGCTGTTGCCATTTTATCCCATTCGCTCTTTGACTTTCGGTATTGACTTTCAAATTTCCTCTCAGACGATGGTCGATAGGATAAAACGAAACATCTTCAAGGTGTTTTTTCGTCATCTCAGCTGATGAGGAATTACAACAAACTCTCTACCCTTATCACTAAATTATAGTTTTATGTCTCCAACATTATCAGCTCTCGTGCAGACCGCATACCACATTGTTGCATTTCTGTGAAGTTGAAGCGATATTCCTTCTCGCGAAAGTGATTACGAACTTTGTAAGTTTCATCCATAAGCATCTGAAATTGAAAGTAAACTTCATGACTGGGTTCTTGTTGTTTAAAGAACGGTTAAGGAAATAGTGGTATTGGTACTGCCCTTACTTGTTGTTGCTCGCATCTATTTTGAGCTTCATCTCTAGCTTTTCTGCGGAGTATATCTCGAAGTGCACGTAAACTGCATGCGTCCTACGCAAGGCTATCTTAGAAATGGATTCAGATGGTGAGAAACTCGGTCCCAATTATAATGACGAGCGCGCACCGTCAGGGAGAGTCATGCCTCCTAACACGGTTAGCCTTGATTTCTTGTACATTATTTATCATACTGTGATTCGTTCGACCTTTGCTAGCCGTGTTTCTGCACGCTCGTGACGCTCTGTTATGCGACTTACTCAAAAAGCCTTCGAATTTTCTCCACAAAGTTACTTTAGCATTAGTGCAAATAGATCCCAGGTTCGACTTTCTATTAACCTCAGCATTGTAATGTGAATACGTTGTTTTCTTGTTCAACAATTGCGAGGTTGTTATACAGCATACATTTACTTCCATAGAAAAACACACGATACAATACAACACAACAGTAGCTGACGTTTCGGCAGTATCGCCTTCTTCAGAGCCGCTTTTTTACATGACTTCCAATGAGGAAGGTTAGAACAGCTGATTAATAATCATGGTCCTAATAGAGCTGTAAATCAACACTAACTCACCCACTATTCTCCTTCAAAGGCGCTGCTCCAAATACTGAGCACAACACTTTTCCTTCGCATCGCCGTTCTTCCACATGAGAAACATCTGGTTTTGCTTGCTTCGTAGGCAGATGCGCAGTATTCGCAAATCGATGTCCAGTGCTCAGTGACTGCCCTGTGGTAGTCCACATGCATCGTGCAGCCTTCTTCGTTTGATGATGTTCGGAACGACTCAGTGTTATAGGCAGCGCCGGAGAAAGTGGATCACCTGTCGAGCTAGGACGATCTTCAGTGTTTTGGCTTCGACGTCACCGCCTTCTCCACAAATATGCCGAATAACTCCGCTATGCAAGCCATCCTCGAACTCCTTGCAAAACACGATGGAAAAATAAAAATGTATGGCCTCACGATTTAGTAGTGGATGACATTCTTCTAGGAGTGCCTAAACAGCCTAAACTGCTCAGTCTTCAGCTAGTCCAGGAGGTCTCAGTATCGCATTTATGTCTAAACTGGAAGCATTAGTAACCGATCGGCCATTTCTCTGCTGTAGATATAGACGATAAGCGTAGCTCTAAATAATATATTCCACAAGTCGAACATAAGAAACAGACCATTCTCGGTCATGAATCCAAAAAATCAGCGCGTAAAACCCCTGAAGCATTCTAGTTAGAACTAGCTGAGGGACGGGCAAAAGGAAGGATTGCAAGGTGTGATTAAGAACGCGTTAGCCCCGAAAACGATAATAGCGTAATAGTTAATAATAATTAATAATTCACCACAGACACCTGCGGTCCAGAGTTTTGCAAATATCTCAGCTTCGTTACGGCTGTATTTCACATAGCACCTTGCCGTGAAAAATCGCAATAGGCAGCAAATAAAAAGTTAACATTGTCACTCTAGATATATTCCAAGCGTTCAAAATTGAATGGCAGAGAGGAGCGCCTTGTTATCACGCATAATCTCACACAATATTTCAGACTGATACATTACCGCTGGAAACGTTCACTACCCGCTCATAAAAAACGGTGAATGTGCCAAGATGGGATTTCATATCTAATGCGATTGAAAACTAGGTGTAGCAGGTTTTCTGTTGTTGCTATGAATGTGTTTGACCGACTACCTTATAGCTGACCTGACCCTTCCAGGCTCTGAATAAGGCGAAGTTAGGCGTTCACTGGTATTGGTTTGAGATAATTGGTGATTAGTAAAGTCACAGTTGATTCAGTGCACTAAAGTAAAGCTCCAATTTTAAATCCCTCCCAAAGGTTTACCGCCTCATTGTGGCTTTGAGGTGTTCCTGGGTGTCAGACTGCGATGGACGGCGAGATATTTGTCTCTTTGCAGGGTCTCCCAAGCTGAGAAGAAGTTCGGCGCTTCGATCATGAAGCTTAGCTAAGAGTAAACCAATACTAGGATCCACCACCGTCCTGGTATCGAAGTCGCATGGTAGCAAATTTTCCTCTGATCCACAAGGGCTGCTACTGGGTAAAGATCTGGGGCAGACTTTGGCCAGGCTGACATCGAGATTCCAGGGAACCACAAGAGCTTAACCAGCAAACCCCTAAAAAATGGAGATTGTGCTGGGGCCCGCACAACCAGGCAGGGCAGGCCATTCAAGTGTCAAGCTTTAAGAGTAAAGATCAAGCAAAGAAAAATACAAAGTGAGCAATTTGGTAAAAACATAAATAAAAATAAAACGGAAAGGTAAAAGTCGTAGCGAAATTGGGCTGTTTCTTAAATTCCTTGAAGCAGACAGATAATGTTGCGAAAACCATTGGAGCTTTTCTATCCCTCCTCATTATAACAGTTACGTTTTATTTCCCACAATTAGTTTTTCATATAGGTTTGGAATCATTTTGTTCGAAGGGAGCGATGAAGATAAGAAGCCAAACTGAAATTGAGAGATTTTACAACCATAAAGAATAAAAATAACAAGACGATTACGAAACTCCTGTCTGCGACATTTAAATGATCTGAAACATGTGGTTCGTGAATCCGAAGGTAATATTCCGAACCGAAGATAATATTTCCCAAGATCGACTTTCCTTTAACTACGACGCCGGATTATAAATGACTCATTTTCTTGTTCAGCAATCGCGAGGTTGTTATACAGCATGCATTTACTTCCATAGAGAAACACAATACATTACAACACTAGCCAACATTTCGACACCATCGCCTTCCTCAGAGCCATTTTTTACGTGTGAGAAAGAAGAAAGAGAAGACTGAGAAAGAAGAGGACAGCTGATGAGAGTGACCGCAGTCATCAACTATATGCGACTTTAATCAGTTGTTCTTCTCTTCCTCAGTGGAAGACACGTAAAAAGTGATGTTGAAGAAGGGGATAGGGCCGAAGCGTCAGCTACTGGTGTATTGTATTGCGTGTTTTCTATGAAGGTAATTGTATGCTGTATAGCAATTTTACGATTGCCGAACAAGAAAACGAAGCATTTGTAATCCAATTCCTTGGCTAAAGAAAGTCGATCCTGGAAAATATCTGGTTTATTTTTTATCAAGCAACATCCATCTACTCCTGGGAATGTTCTACTTCCAAAGAAATCAAGTTTTGTTATTACAATTTACAGTGGAAAGCAATCTGTATCTATGCAAAGGATGTAGCTATGGGACAGTGTATATTATTCTTAGGAATCCCATTTGGAGATAACACGTTGGAAAGAAGAGCAATAGAAAAAATGAATAGAGTGGAAACAGAAATTTGGTTGTCGTTGTCGTGATCGCCGTTGCTGCTACAGTTGTTGTCGTTGGTTTCCTTGCTATTACATCGAAATTTTTTTGATTGTAAAGTATAAAAAACAAAAAGCTTACTATTCCAATTATATACATACATCTTCCGAAGGAATAGATCACACGCACTCAAAGTGGAGCTTATTTGGGGCCAAAATGGAGATTTCTACACAGAGCGACACGCCGTGATATGGTGTTGGAAAGCAAAGAATACTTTAAATAGGACTAGAATTTACCGCATAATAAATCTACACACACGCTATTAATAAGCACTTTATTTTTGATAGTGATATGAAAAGAATCAGAAAAATACAACGAATCGACGCTAGGCAATCTGCCTATTCCTCAAAATTTTCAAGGCTCTTCCATAGGATACCATCGTGCTTGCGATTTTTCTTCATGAATAATCGCTCGCCATAAGTCTTTGCATCTGTAATAAAAACATTAAGCAATTTTTCATAGATCTTTATATGACAACGGCTGATGATGAAGGAATAAATAAAACATAACGGACGAATAATATACGTGCCTATGTTGGCCACCATGATTTCAATAGGGGCCATTTTCTTCCTGATGTTTGACCCTGTCGCGCAGAACTTTTTAGCTTAATTTTTATAACTATTCAATAACTCTCTCAGATCCACATCGTGGCGAAGACCTGGATACGCCCTTGTAAAGTTATGACAGGACTACACGGAGGACTAAGTTGCACAAGCAGCAATAGGCCAGCCTCAGTACCCAACACACTGGGTGCTCTCGTCTATGACATCAGGCGGTGAGACGACCGGTGACAGGCCAGAAAGTCTCGGGTTGCGCAGGAAGTCAGTGGAATCGGATCTGACGAACACACGCACGACATGCCATGGAGATTGTTTCTTACTCTGCACGTATAATGCCAGAACACTCTCCACAGATGCCAATCTTCATGCCCTTCTTGTAGCCACTGATCCCATTAAATTTCATTTGATTGCACCACAAGAAAGAAAAATCGAGAAGACCGACACACGCCAACTAAACAACGGGAGCCTTGCGATCCATGGAGAAAAGGCCCGGTCACGAGACCATCTCGCTAACTCCTACGGAATCCTCTGCAATCGCATAGCCATCCGCCGTCTTCAACTGACGCGCCATAAGAAGAGCACAATCATTAACTGCTTCTCACCAACCGGCGCATCTGATGGCTACGAATTAAATTCGTTCTACTATCAGTTGGAGGGGAGTTATCCGTAATAATAAAACATATCATTAATTTGTTATCGGACACTTCAATGCCAGAATAGGAAAGGCCAACGAGTGGAATACAGAATTGAAAATCTTGGATTAGGAGAAAGAAATGAGAACGGGAACCGTCTCGCAGGACTCCTCTCCGCAGCACGTCTCTACCATGAAATCTCGTTTTTTCAGAAGAATGAAAGCTGCCGCTGGACATGGGAGTCTCCTAGCGGCATGACTCACGCGGAAATCGACCACATTCTGAGAAACAGCAGATCGTGCCTACTTGACATATCGGTTGTTCTGTCATTCTGTACTGATTTCGATCACCGATTCTTGGCGCGAAGATTCGCCTCAGCCGCAAGCTGGAAAAGAATTCTGTTCATTGCCCACGAAGAAAAATTCAAGCTGTATACGACGAGTACATTCTAAATGAACTCCTATCCAAACGTGACTGCTAGATTAAAGAAAACCCGACCGAAAATTGCGACCTACTTGTCGAAAGACTGAAAAGCTGTGCTGAATTCGCCTCAGTTCCTCAAGCAAGAAGATCGGATTGCAACTCCATCACTACAAAGGACTTGAAAAAAAAGGACACTGAGGCTTGATCCTGCTGCAGCACATTTACCACGGCTAGTATTAAATGCCAGCTGCAGAAGAGCTTTGCAGAAAGATCTTCAATGGTGCAAGCAGAAGAAACTACTGAAAGCAGCAGAGAAAAGAAGCAGTCTGAAAAAATGCCGTCGGGAGTTGTGTGATTATAACTTTCCGCTATCAGCCTTGACGAACGAAGACGGATTGTCAAAACTTTCCACCACGATATGGAATTAATAATGGGAACGTCTTACACTAACTTTCTTCCTTCCACAAGCCCTGTCTCAGAACCTAATATCCCATTGGAGAAAAGCACCTGGAATTCTTCCGTCGGAGGTTCGAGTTGCGATAGAAACCATGAAAAGAAGCACAGCTCCAGAACCAGGCAGTGTCACTGCCGATTTCCTTGGAGCTGGAGGAAACAGTTTACATGTACTTCTCGCAAATTATAGGACAGCCTATCTTCGAAAGGAAAAAAAAACTCAGCCCAGTGGAGGACGTCGCCCACGGTCATCCTGCCCGAGTAAGGAGACCAAAGGGATCTTCGTTACTACTGTCCCATATGCTCGTTGAATATACTCTACAAACTCCTCACGAAAGTCCTGTCGCGCTTGTCAAGGATATTGGATGATGTGCAACCAGTAGAGCTGGCAGGATTTCCAAAAGTATTGTGCTGCATGGACCACATCCAAACTGTGTCCAGGGTCATCGCAGTTTGCTGGGAATACCACTAGCCTCTAGTCCTAACTATTGTCTACTACTAAAAAGCGTCTGACAGTGCCGAAACGAATACAATCCTATCAGTGCTCGTTGATCAAGGAGTGGACCCGCTCTACATAAGAACTCTGCCCGACTTTTATCGAAACTACACTACAAAAATACAGCCTTTCCATCGACTTCTTACTATACCCATAGAAAAAGCAGCTCATCAGGGCGACACAGTATCGCCAAAGCTGTTCAGTGCCGCACTGGAGTGGGTAATGAAGTCAGTCGACTGGAATGAAAGGCATACGTAGTGATGGAGTATTGCTTCGTTTTGCCGACGACAACGTCATCTTCTAAAGAAGTACTAACGAAACAGACCCGATTATTAAAAAGTTCAACGAAGCGGGAAAAAAGATCGGACTGCGGATTAATCAGAAAAAGACCCAGTTCCTAAAAAAAATCATGGTGCGAAGGCGAAAAAATTAAATTGAATGGCCCTCTGATTGCAGAGACCACTTCGTAGGTTTGTCTTGAGTGATCAATTAACATGGAAAGCAACATGAAGGAGGAACTAGGCATAGGAAGGAGAGTAGCTTGGGCCGCACTCGGACCTCCAAAGAAGCCACCGACTAACTGAAGAACCCGAAAATCCAGATCTCACCTCTTCGATTCTACGGTCCTCCCAGCGCTCTGTTATGCTCGAGAGCCGTGGGTTCATGCTTTAACCATGTCAAGAACGTTTCGCACTACTGACAGAGCGCTTGAGCGATGTCCTCTGCAACTTAACCGGCATTCTCAATATCTAGCCAAAATTCGATGCTCTGACCTTCGAAATCTATCACATCTTCGAAATCTATGAGATTATACATCGAGAGCGAAACATAGATGGGCGGGTCACATAATGAGAAGAACAGACGACAGATGGACGAAAACAACAGTAGAGTGGACTCCAAGAGAATGCAAACACTCCCTTGGACGACCACCTACACGTTGGGCGGACGTGTTCGTAAGCAAAGTTAATGTACCCACAGCTGTAGTTGTTTTACAGATCACGGTAGGAGGCTCGCACACGCTACCATGCTCGAACAAGACCCCCACCATGGACTACGATTGCGAGAGAAAGGAACGAATGGCATATGTGCTGGGATCCGTATAACTCGTGAAGACGGACCGTCCAAGTATCCAAGTACGTATTCAACAGCTTTTCGAAAGTAGTGTGGTATAAAGGCCACACGATGCGATTCATGCAACAATCTGTCAGTGGTAAATATTCTCTTCTTGGCCTTGTTGTCGTTCTATCCTTTTTTATCCAATCATGTCACCATCCGGGCATGAAAATTTGTTCTATTCACGAAATGAAAAAAAAGACTACAATCGTCTTATAAAAAGAAAAAATAAGCCTCCCACAAAGTGGTCGGTTTTCAGTGATGTTGTGTGGAGTTATGATAGGAGTAAAACTAGCAATCCAACGGAAACTGTCGTAGCTTTTCTTAACATTAATGGAGTAGGTTTTTTCATTCAAAGACAGACTATTAACGATTGTGAGGATGAATTATACAAATTCTGAAAACACAGAATAACTATGATTAGATTTAACTGCAAAAGAACTCCAGAAAAATGTTCGTAGACGAGATTTCCTCAGAATCATTACGGAGGAGACTTCGTCGATACCAACACGAAAAGTCTACACGGAGCAAACTAAAGCAGCAGCGTATAGAAATGTCGCCGAAGCCCTCGCTAGCACAACATTTCGCTTTTTGGTAATACACTTCTCCTTCCACAATTGTTCCTTTCAAAACGAGCTTTGAGCTCTTTTACGGTGATGTTGAGCATAAATCGGAACGTTATTATATTTATATAACAGAATCTCGTGGACGGTGACATTTTGGCCCAGTAGAAGTAGCATGTGTTTACATCCAGAGATTAGATTAAATTTTTTCCACTGTCTCTCTTACTGGCTTCGTAGGCATCAACTCTCGTTGGTGAAAGCAGTAATGTTGGTAATGTCTTAGTTCTTCAGTTTTCTTTTTTTCAATGCAGATATAGCCTTATCAAAGAAAAAATACAAAAAAGAGGGAAGACAAGAGTGTGTGAATTTGGGCCTCTCAGAGAAGTTACTCAGCAACCAGCAGACCCGCGATAATCTGCCACCATTTTTTGGACTCAGCGATGCTCCTAGTGCTTTACTCCGAAACAGAGGCGTGGGTTGACACGTCAACCAAGTCGGGAATATTGCAGTCCGGTCACAGAGTTCACGAACTGATTTTTTTTTGAGAATATTCACAACGTTAATTCGAATTGCTCAGCTCACATCTTTGAAGCCCACTCCACATTCAACATCTAGAAGAATATACATCGAAAGCAAGGGTAGAGATGGGCTGATGATATAGCAAGAAAAACGAATTACAGAAGGACGAAAATAACAGTACAGGAGGATTTCAGTCTCTTCTTGTCGACTACACAGACGATAGGTGGACGTGGTCACCGCTAACGTAAACCATCCACATCCGCATATGGAAACCATTCCAGAATTTCGGAATGTGTGTAATAGATGCTACCTTGTCCGGAGCAAACCACTACCATAGATGACGATTGTGGGAGAAAAAGAGAAATGGAGTATATTCTAAAGCCTACATTACTTTTTATGAATCGCTATCAATGTGCCCAAGAAAAACCCTGTTGCTTCTATTGCTTCTACCTACCTATGTCGATTATCAGAAGATATACTTCTTTATAATTTTGCGCCCAAAAACGGTAGTTTTAAATGCTGGTTTACCACCATACAGGTGAACTCCTTCTAAACGCAGATACAGGAAAGGACACCAATTGAACATAATCCATTGATTAACAGCAAAAATACCACCCCTTCGAGGTATGATAAATAGTGCAAGAGATGTCTGAGATAGGACCAATCCTTCCAATTTACGCGAAAACTCTCTAGCACGGCCATCACGCTTAGCGATACGCATAAGGAAGACCAACATTGTCAAGAAATAGTCCAACCAACATGCGACCCTGAAGACATTTATGGGTTATGGATGCCAAGAAAGAAATCGAATGGAGGAAATGTTAAGATCCGTGCATGCTTCAGGACGAGTCTTACAAAAGAAGAGGGAAAGAAAACACTCTTATGGGCAAGCTCAATTTGGTATTTTGAGGGCTTTTTGACTAATAGAACGAGAATGTTTTGTATTGCTTCGCGTTTCTAGTAGACGTCTAAAAAGAAGTATTGCAGGCGCATTCAGATAAAACAAAGTCATTTATATATTTTACAGTTAATAAAGCGCTCACCTGTGTAGAGGAAGTTCCATCCTCCCAATCACTTGAGTGTTCATCCCAAACGTACCCGTCTCATGTACAGCCTACGAAGGATATACGTTCCAAAATGTGAAGAACGCAAATAGAAAACATTATAGCTGTTTTACGAACCTCAACCTCGAGAGAGATATCGCAGAGTGATCGTTTTGGAACACCAAACGTAAGTGATTCATTAAATTGTGCATTTCGCACGTTCTTTTTTGAGCCGGTTTTCTTTCGTTTTAATCGTTTATCTTCGTTTCCGACAAGTGTTACCCGAATAGAAATTGCTATAAATTATCTATTCAATGATTCATGAATTGCACAGTTGTGTAAATTTGACAAGTCTCTGTGAAATATTGCAACACTAAGATCCCTTTTTACAACGAACTGGTTAAAATTCTGCTCACATTACCTCCGTCGGTGCCACACCGAATATTTCGAACTTTGAATATGTTCACAGTAAGGCGCTGTGCTTGTGAGAGATATGTCAATGAGAACAATACCTCTCCGAATCCTGACTGAAAAGTATGTTTGAAATCTGGTAAGCCTCAAAGACCTGAAAAACATAGATAAATTCACTGATGTTCAACTTAACAACTTACTTTTCCATTTTCGTCATAAGGAAGCACTTCAGCCCAAAATACAGTGGGATTGTTCTTTTCAAGTGAAACACTTATCCGGCCAAGTGTTAACCAGCAATATCCAACACACTCATCGACGCTAAAGTGCCGTAATATGAAACTCACTAAAAAAGATGGTGCACATGGAATAAAATTCTTAATTGTCCATACAGATAGAAGAAGCAGGTTAACAATGTAAGTGAAATCTTCACTACAATTTAAGGCCATAAGCTTACACTATACAGTTAACTCACTTTTTGATTAAAAATCTTCCGTATTTAGTCCATAATTATTATATTCATTATGAATTGATACTCTCGAAAAAGCATGTTTTTCATGAGATAATGTAACGCATTCTGTGGAACCAACTGAAAATTCATTAAGGCACTGATCCAGTGTTCATGATAACGTAAGCACCATTGAAGATCGTTTAAAGAGGATAACCGTAGCTGATCATCTGAAAAGTATTCGAGAAACAGCGTATGGGCATGACATTCACACTGCAGTGGTGGTGCTGTGCAGCTCCTGATCATTTTCCGAAGCAGAATTTAAGCTATGAAACTATTACCTGCAAGGCAGACTTCTCGTTGACCGTCCATCAGTTTTTCGGGAATTTATAGAGGTGCTTCCCGAGAAAATGACCGAATTACTGGAAACGACGTTGCCTTTTTGTCGAAAAGTGGGGTATGAGTGAAAATCCACAACCACATAGAGAAACACGATGGTGAGAAAAGAGCGATGGAACCCGGAAAAAAAATTTGCTAGGAACTAGTGGAGTAAGATTTTAACGCTTTCCATTTGAAGAGAATAATTTCTTCTCATTAAAGCTGCTGTTAATCAGCGGATAGAAATGCGATAATAAAAAGAAAAATATCGTGGACCAAAGGCAAATTTCGCACTTGCCTTAGGACACGTTGCAATGAGGGCTCATTTGTGTCAGTTGCAGTAAACGTTGCTCTGTCGATTGTCGCCCTCAAGAAGAAAACCTGCATGCAATGGCCAGTTGGACGCGGGAAGAGCTTCCCAGTTTGGCTGTGCTAATATTCCAGAAGAAGCAGTTATTGTGGAACCTTATGGCGAAAAAGATGACTAAATGGTCTACCTTACTGAGCTGCTTCTGCAGCTATGAGAATAACATCTGTGACATCAGTCGTGACTGAAACCACACATCAGCAGGGTTAATGTGCGCAGCTACTGCTGCTGGAGCGACATATAGTATTTTAAATCCCCCGGACAAATAGTGAATCAGTGCCTGTGCCTATAAAATTGGCTTAACAGTGAACAGTTGCTGATCAAGAACAGGTCGAGCAATTGTATTCAAAAGTGTAGTAGAGCGCAGGTCGCTGATACGATTCATCTGAAGCAATGACGTCTAATGACGCTATATTCACATTGAAAGGAAATAGAAGCAAGGTTTTTCTGTATGTATAAACCGAAACATTACTTAGAATAAACCATTAAATTAAAAATTATTCATTTTATTTAATCTCATCAAGGAGATAATAACGAAACTTGGAGGAATCATCGACTTCTTCATAGCACAAGATGGAGTCATTTATTCACATCATAGAGGATGTTCCATCATAAAACAAAGGACGACAAAATGGTTTTTGTTTTTTTTTCGCTATAATTGATGTTATGATCTTGACACGGTCTAGATTGAAACCTAGCTGGCACAGAAAAGGTTTAGGGGATAAAAAGGATTAGATGGGCTCAGAGTATTATGAGAAAGCTCTTGTGACAAAATGGGAACAAGAGCACAGTGGACTTCAACACGTTCTCGAGTACGACCAGTCACAAGATTGGCGGACGTGTTGTGATCTTCGTTAACCACCTACCCTCGCAGATTCAAACCATTATGGATTACGGAATGCTCCCGCGAACGTCACCATGATCAGACAGACCGCCAACAAAGACGAAGAAGGATACAGAAAGAAAGGTGCAGAGGTCCGCATTAGTCAAGAGCATCGGCTATCCAATGGTCTAAACGCCAAGTGATGTGCACAGTATATTAGTTTTATTGCTAGCTGTAAGTTTCATAGCTCGAATTACACAAAATATAAATCCGTGATCAGTCATGCTAGATTTTATATATATGCATATAGAGTCAGCAGTCTCGTTAGCACCTGTCGTCCTTTTAATTGTCGAGTGACTCCAGTGAGCGCCATTAAATCTTCCACTTTCCTTCAAGGGTGAAGGGGAGCTCAGTGAGATCTGTCCACTCTTGGGCGATAGCTGCCTATATCGTGTAGGTCGCCCTTCTTGAACAACAACACGGTCTTGCTAGTCTTCCACAACGTGGGAAGAGCCGAGCCAGTGTGTTTATGAGGACTGACCGAATGTTCTTTAGATGTCCTGGTCTTATCCTCTCTGGGCCTGATGCTGTTCGATTTTTCACCGACGAAATGGCATGTCGGATTTCGGAAGGAAGAACCGGTGGTACAACATACCCATCTTTTATTTCATATGACAAGAGGTGGACGTGGCTATTGAAAAGTTCTGAGTAGTAATCGTGGATGATTTTCACCATTGCCTTTCTGGACGCTGTTATTGTTCGGTCTGGGCGTCGGAGGGCAATCTTCTTGGTCTGGCGAAGCTTGGTAATTGGCGAAGCTTCGGTGGGCTTGGCGAATGCTTTTCCCAGCCTGTGGCGCAGTGGTTGGAGGCGCCACTGCGGGGCGCACGTGAAAATGCGCCCATGGCCCACCAAGCCTTCCATCCCTCCGGGGTCGGCAAATTGGTACCAGACTTGTCTGGGAGGATAGCAGCACTGGCTCGATACATCGGCCGGCCACCGCGAGTCATTGTAAAGGCTAGATATGCATTCAATCACCTCCAACGATGCTTAATGAAGTCGAATGTATGGCGCATCCCTCAGGGATTGATCAACGCCGAGATCTTTATCCTTTTTATCCTTTCCCAGCCTCTGTAGCTTCGACCATTACTGCTGCTCTTCTCTCTTTAAGATCCTCTTTTATCACTTGTCTGCATTGTTCTCTTCTCTCTTTAAGATCTTCTTTTATCGCCTGTCTGCATTGTTTCGCAAACTCGGACGTTAGCTGGCAGTTGCCTGCAGCTCGTGCGATTCCGCGCTCGCGTATTATCTCGAGACTTTCTGGACACCGACGCCTCTTGGTGACTTTCGAACCCTCAGCTTTCATAGCGCTAGCGTGAAGATGTTGAATGAGCCGACCGTATTCCTCGTCGATGTTGTAGACAACGCCATCTTCCCAATAGCCGACTAATGAGTTGAATAAGTCCCAGTTAGTGGTGGTTTTGGGACTTCGGTTTCTGAATTTAACAGTCTCCAGGATCGACTTTCTATTAACCTCGGCATTGGAATATGAATACGTTGTTTTCTGGTTCTACAATCGCGAGGTTGTTATACAGTATACACATTTCGACACTATCGCCTTCTTCTGAGCCGCTTTCTTACATTACTTCTAATGAAGAAGTTAAGAACAGCTGACTACAGTCGCATATGGTTGATCAACAAGAAAAAAACGTATTCTGAATTTAGCGGCTTCTTGTCCTCTTCGTGAGAAATAGAATCTTGCACGAAGGAGACGGTAGTTTGATCTCGTGTAGAATTTTGAGGCAACAGCGACATCGGTTAGGCAAAACTTTCTACCTACTATGATGTGGTCTATTTCGTTATGGTACTCTCCATTGGGAAACTCCCACGTCCGGCGTTAACGGTGAGGCTTCTGGAATTGCGAGTTACCATGGGTGGTCCTGGCCACCATGATAAACTCAGAGAGCCGCTCACCCTGTTTGTTCCATTCTAATCCGTGGGTCTCAATGTTACGTTCCTCAGACGATCTTCTTGGTCCGATCTTGGTATTGAAATCTCTAATGATGACCTTTAAGAATTTATGGCCTTCACTGTAGAACTTTTCCAAGTTTGCGTAGAACGCTTCGTCTTCTTCTTCGTCATAGCTTGATGTTGGCGCATAAACGACGAAAACTGTTAAAGCCGGTATTGATCCACATTTTTTTAAACGTCCGATCCGGGTTGCAAGCTGTTCAAATGAATCGACGTCCATGTACAAACTCGTGTTGGCGAGAATGCCGATGCTGCCTGCTCCTCTACTGTTGCATGTTCCTAGGAACCGTTCTTCTCTGGTATCATAGACGGCATTGAATGGGTGGAGTCGTCTGGTCCCGGCCAGGCGGATGACGTCGTACCCTATCCTACTTGCTTGCATGCTCAATTCATCTATCGAGAACTCAGATGCAAATGTGTGTGCACTGTAGGTAAAGATGGTCACCTTAGTTTTTAACGATTAAGACAGCTTAGAATTGTGCTGAGATGTTTGCAGTCTCTCCGTACTGGTCCTAGCCAACGCAGTTGAATAGAGGGCTCATTCGGGATTAGGGGAATAAGAGCCATTTCTTCTTACTGTATTTTTTTTTACTGTGCATTTTACTTTTTACTGTATTTTTTTACTTTTTTTACTTTTTTTGAATTTTTTTTATTTTTTATTTTTATTTTTTTTACTTTTTACTTTTTTAAAACTTTTTTAAAAATTTTTTTAAACTTTTTTTTACTTTTTTTTTTTTACTGCGTTTAGCATATCTGATACCCACGTGTAGCTTGCTGGGCCCTGAAAGTGGTGATGGTTATACTAACGGATAGCTTGCCGGGCTTTCCTAGAGTGGACATGGAGCTTGTTTGTTGGAGGGGACTCCTAACCGCCTCCCATATACTTCCGTTACTTGATTGCATGCTTTTGCACGTAGTGACTCGTAGAATACATTCCGCATAAGACATCCACGCACGCATACATTGATAGGCCTTCGTGAACAAAGAAAGTGTGTGCTAAATCGGGTATGCGGAAACAGCGAATCCATGCCCTGGATCCACCTGCTTCTCAGAGAGAACCTCTTCTTCGCCACCTGGAGACGGGTCACGTATCCTCGCGATTATTTGGCTCGAAATCCCTCATGTTAAGGACCTCCGTGCCAGGAAGTGTAATAGATGGATATAATATGTGGCTGCCAGTGAAGTATAGCTAATGGAAGCAACAACGAAAATAGAGCAACTATTTAAATAAGTATAGCAGATAAGTGGATAATTAAGGAAGTCTCTAATTTTATCTATAGCAGCTCATTTACTTACCTGAATTGATCGTAATCGTAAACCATGATTTCAAGTCGGCATGACGCAATTTGTGCCGCTGGGATCTGCAATACAACGCAGCTTGCCTGATTTTAATTACTACGCCGTGAGAAAAAAAACAGAAAGTTTTGAGAGTTTTTTTCCTGATTTTTTGTTTTGTGCTACCATTGCTTGCTCTATCTGAGTACCTATCAACCGCGTAGCAACTGAAGCCAAGACTAAATCTGTAGGCCACTCTGACGTTTGCGCCAGCTCGCCTGGTTTTTTCAGACCCGGTTGCAAGCCTCATGTTGTGGTATTGGTATTTAACCAAGTTCAGAGGAGGAGGGGGCTTTTCAAAATCAGACTCGCCCAAGCGATGAAAGTCAACCATTTCGTATGGAAGCTCAGATATTATTAAAACAGTGCCAAGAAAGGCCATCAATGGAAGGGAATAGTGTACTCCTTCATAACGTCAACAAATATAAAAATCGTTTTTTCACAAAAAGTTGTTCTATTAGATATGACTTTAAACATTTAGGCAGTTTCCACTATGTATATGCAAAACATAGTAAAATTGTTTTACTCTGTTTATGATGGGTTCAGAAAAAACTGATGGAGGAGTCAGAGGAATGGCTTCCGTTCTAAACATCCAGATAAAGCTTTTTGAGAATGGCTACATAATGAAATGATGTCAAAAATAGTAGCAAAAATACACTAGTGACTATTCATTACATTGTTGACACATGAAAAAAGCTTTCATTAAAAAGATGTACTGAACGGCAAGAAATTTGTGCAGAGGAGGAGAGGAAAGGAGTGAGTCGGTAAACTTGGGACGAAAAATAGTCATTTCCAACGGCTACGAAAAGAAAGCCACGCGTGTCAGAACAAAAGGTGGGTTTATTCCCTAAAATGATGTTCCAAACTTAAATAGGATTTTATTAAACTGCCCTTCTTATCGAACAAATTAAGTTACGTCATTAAGAGATGCTTTAGAAGGTGTGATGATAGTTATGTGAGGAATATTGAGCTCCCACCCAATACCCTTCGTCGTCATCCAGTTGGCAGCCGCCTCTATGACCGTTGGCGAACCTTAAGAAATTGTAATCTGTTCTAACAGGAAGGGCGGGGTTTACACAAATTCAGGTTTAGCATACTTGATTACGTGTAGGCCTTGAAGTGAGGAATCCATAGGTGAAACGGGTAGAACACATTGTGTTCGCATGAAAAAACATTCTAGATGAGAATGCTAAATTCGACAAAGTGCTCCCATGGGTACACATAACAACGTATTCTGAATTTAGCGGCTTTTTCTCCTTTCCGTGAAAAATTAAATCTTGTGCGTAGGAGACGGTGGTCTGATCCGGTGTCGAATTCTGGGACAACAGCGACATCGGTTAGGCAAAACTTCCTATTTACTATGATGTGGTCTATTTCGTTATGCTACTTCTCCATTGGGAGATTCCCACCTCCAGCGTTGGGGGGTGAGGCTTCTGGAATTGCGAGCTACCATGGATGGTCTTGGTCGCCATGATAAACTCAGAGAACCGCTCACCCTGTTCGCTCCATTCTAATCCGTGGGTCCCAATGTGACGTTCCTCAGACGATCTTCTTGGTCCGATCTTGGCATTGGAATCTCCAATGATGACCTTGAAGAATGTATGGTCTTCTCTGTAGAACCTCTCCAAGTCCATGTAGAACGCTTCGACTTCTTCTTCGTCGTAGTTTGTTGTTGGCGCGTAAACGACGAAGATTGTCAAAGCCGGTGTTGATCCACATCTTTTTAATCGTAAACGTCCGATTCTGGTTGTAAGCTGTTCGAATGAATCGATGTTCATGGACAAACTCGTGTCGACGAGAACGCCGATACCGCCTACTCCTCTACTGTCGCATGTTCCGAGGAACAGTTCTTCTCCAGTGTCATAGACGGCGTTGAATTGGTGGCGGCGTCTCGTCTCGACTAGGCCCATGACGTCGTACCTTATAATTTTTGCTTGCATGAGCAAAAATCTTCTATCGAGGACTCGGATGCAAGTGTACGTGGATTGTAGGTACAGATCGTCACCATAGTTCTCCGTGATCCAGGCAGCTTCCATTGGCTCTGAGATTTTAGCAGCCTCTCCGCACTCGTCCTCCACACTCCACTCGTCGTACCCAACGCTACGAATTTGGGGGCTTTTTCGGAGTCAAAGGAATGACGCCCGTTTTTTTTTTACTGTGTTTAGCATTTTTGATACCCACGTATAGCTTGCTGGGCTCAGAACATGGGGGCTGGTTGTACACACGGATAGCTTTCTAGGCTATCCCAGAGTGGACATGGAGCTTATTTGGTGGAGGCGACTCCTAACCGCCTCCCATATACTTCCCTGTCACTTGATTGCAGGCCTTTGGCCGATTTGACTCGTAGAATACAATCCGCACAAAGCGAGAACGCTCCCACACACACATGCATTAACAAGCCTAGCAGATACAGAAAGTATGTGCCAAATCGGCGCAGCAGAAACAGGGAGTCCATCCCCTGGATCCACCTGCGTCTCAGGGAAGCAAAGGTCGCTTTTGGTCACCGATTTACCCCCTATTCGCCACCTGGGAACGCGCAACGCAGCCTCGCGACTAACCGGCTCGAGATCCCTCATATAAGGGGGTCCAGGCCCTGAGGAGGACAAATTCGTCGAGACGTCATCCATTGAACAACTGCATCAACAACAACAAGAACAGCTCTAACAACCATGCGTCAGCCAAACAAGGGCGGTTCGTGAGAACATGTATATATATATATATATATATATCTAATTGCTGGTTAATTTGGTTTCGCTTGCGGCAGATCAACTAATGGAGGAGCCAGCGGATTCTACTCTTTCGAAACAAATGTCTCTAGGATTGAATTAGCTCAAAAGAGTTCAAGAACTGCTTCTTATTTAGGCGAGTGTAAGAAGTGTAAGAAATCTTTAGCGATTGCTGTTCACCTAAACAGAAGGCGTTAACGATTAAAGAATATAAGAAGAATGAATTGATTCCACATTACTATCTGCGGATTAAAATTTGAGCTGAATGTAGCTGCTTTAATCTTTTTCTACGCTATTCAACATCTGTAAGGGCTTTTGAATCGTCTGCATCTGCACTCCAAATTTTTTTATTGCTTCGTAAAATTTTAGACAGCGAGTCTTTACCAAGACTTTAAAAATTCTTAAAAAAGGTGTTGAATTATCGATGTGCAAAAAAACCCAGAAGCAATCAATTTCTTGACAACATTCTACCTGAAAATAGAAATCCTCTCCAATTTCTGGTGATGTGGTTCCCTTGAATGTTTTCGTTTGTTGTTGAGTTTTAGCACCTTCTGGAACGTCTAACGCCACACAAAAATACGGATTCGGATTGTCATCCTGAAAGTGTTCATGTGGACGATGAGGAACGTCACAGCACTTACCAAACCGTTTTCGATTAGCTGCTAGCTAAGCGCTTCTTTTTTAAAGAACCTAGGGTTTTTTGTTATTTGTTGTTTTTGATTTTTTCTTGGTAAGCTTGATGTGTAAGAGTTGCCAAAGGTTTTAGAATTCTGGATTGTTTAACAAGTGATGTGAGAGATATACCAGTTCCACAGACAAGCAAAGGTTGGCGAGTTCTGTACCAATGAGACAAACAGGTGTTCCCCTCACATGAGACATAAAAGATGAAAGATGAAATTATAAAATCTGTGAATATTGTCCTTATTGTCTTTACTTACATTATAAATAATCAGTTCTTCATAAAAGGTGCCTTCTCTAATTGCAAATTCATTATTTTAACTTACTATTTACTGCCTACTCTTTTTAATGGCAGGTTATATTTTGCGAAATATAACTTTAATGATGCTGAGATATTTGCAAAACTCCGGACCGCAGGTGTTTGCGGTGGGAAACGAACACGCTATTGTCCTTTCCGGGGAGTAACGCGCTCACCACCACACCACGCGGGTCCCTCGTTTGGCCTGTCTCTCAACTAGTAGTACCGATCTTTTGCCATCAGCAATCACCCGTCCCGCATGGTGTGGTGGTGAACGCGTTACTCCCCGGAAAGGACAATAGCGCGTTCGTTTCCCACCGCAAACAGCTGTGTTACGGAGTTTTGCAAATATCTCAACATCACTAAAAAGTTATATTTTGCAAATTCATTCCCACATCACATGCTTATAAAGAGGCGGATAGCACAGTGGTGGTGATGCTCGTCATCGCGAGCATGGTGCTAGTTCGATTCCGCTCTAGGCTATTTCTCATGCCTCCGGGCTCGAGAAATTGGTGCAGGACTTCTCTTGGAAAAAATCACTATCTACAGTCCAATTGAGAACGCTTTAGCTCGGCTATCCCAGGACTCCAGGGAGAATTGCTCGGGCAGCATTCTACGACATTCAAGATGAAATGAAAATCCTCATGCAGCAGCCGATGCCACACGTAAAAGTTGGAAGGTCTTCGTGGACAATGGAAGCGAGAAAATGAATTGGATGTGAGTGCCTGGGATCACACAGCAATCGTGAAAACGGTTCATATAAAAAAATAAAGTAAAATAAATACATTCATTTGAAGTGGCAGTCGGTACATCTGCCGGGAAAATTTTGAAGAAGTCATTTAAAAATCGTAGAGTGAGAGTTCGTAAAAATCAAACTATGGAAAATAAAAGGATATATCAGACCTCTCCAGCAAGTTTCATGAGCAATTTCTCTAAACTTACTTGTCGTTTATTAGGCAAATCATATGCTTGTTTGAGAGAAACAGTGAGTAAGCCTAGGTTGGCATCAAGGTAGAGGCTTAACTGTACAGATCCGCACGATCCCATCTCATCTGTACAAGCCGATTCGTCTTGGGGCTGAAATTCTCCATATACTTTAACCAAATCACTTCAAAATTAAAAATGAGAAAGAAGTTAGTGAAGATTTCTAATGTGATAAAGATACTTAGTGGGAAATACAAATGATGATGTGTATTCTAGACGTAATTCGTAACATGGTTATGTCGAAATTTGGGTACTTGTTTTATCTTTGCAGAGCAGAGTCGTAAGTCATGAAGTACTTAGAGATGCCGTTTATTAAACACATGGCCCATGCTTCAATTTCGCATCCAATTAGGCTAACAGACCCTCCTGGCTCAGCAAATTAGTGTTAAACATGTGTGGTAAAAACTCTTGCAGAGTTCTTTCGAAAATGAGGTCTTCAGTGATTAAATGGCAACCCTCTTGCGGAACGATTTTAGGAGGCGATAAGGATTTAACTCTACCAGCATAAATGGCGTTCATAAAGAGATAGAAATCCTCTAAAATGCAGGCGAACCTTCCCTACTCCACTCACACACACACACACACACACACACACACACACACACCACACACACACACACACACACACACACACACACACACACACACACACACACACACACACACACACACACACACACACACACACACACACACACACACACA
>MQTX01000092.1:33898-75235 GCA_009735665.1 Angiostrongylus cantonensis
TCTCACCATTTTAGCAGGTGAGTTTCTGATCTGCAACATAGAAAGGATCTATGAATTTTTCTCTGACTAAAGGAAAACGTAACGTTTTTATTACTATTCTCCTGACAGTGTGTTTGGTAATACTGGTCATACTTCCACCGTTACATGATATTCAGGTTTACGAGGACACGTTTGAGTAAAAAAAAAATTCGTGAAGTCGAGGAGATTTAAGCAAGCGCAAAATATGGTGTTCGTTGTCATCTTTATTAAATCCTCAGTGGTGTTCTGTTTCCAACTTAGCCAGCTTCTTTTCGATTTCCTTTAAAACTAATTAGCTCTTCGGATTATCCTAGTCACCATTCTATACTATATTGCTTGCTCAGTTTAGTCACAGATGTTCGTTTTTTTTTGGAAGAAATTTTGACACATGGGAAGCGATTTTTCCAGTTTGCGTGGAACTTTGGACATCAGTGACATGGTCAAGGTAATTTCAATTAACGATGGTGGCTTGTGAAAAAGCGAGGTAACATTGATAATAATAAACTTCACAATGAATTTAGGAAGCTTTCATTATGCTGTCCTTCTTCAAATACTACTGGTACAAATCTGAAATTCTTCAGATGTTTTTTTGCAAGCAAACATGATGTTAAATTATCCCATGATGTAGTTGAAGACGTGTTACCTGCACTGTGATTTTATCAAGTCCATATGACTTCAGATACTCTCGTTCTTACCTTCATCTTACCGCTAAGGCGACGAAAGCGTCAAAAACAACTCTAGGCCTCATCTCATGAGTAAATATCTGATTCGGATGAATAGTTAATCTTGGAAATAAATGTTCTTAACTAAGCCAAGTGCATGTTGAAACCAGCCTCAAAAGATGGTGACTTCACTTCCAAGATAACAGCCAAAACGCCCCCAGTATATTTACGATTCATTCACTTACATACCCTTGGTGAAATCAAGTTAAGGATCTATGACCCATACAAAAAACACATTCTCACGTCACAGCTTTGATTGGCCTATAGGCCAATTAAATACAATGGACACATGACCGTATACTACAAATATACCAAAGAGATCCTCAGAGATCTAGCGATAGAAGTCAATCTTACATACATTATTTTACCAAGTATGTCCTATAATCACACGTTGTGCATATCTCAATCCATAAAGATAGCTTCTCCCTAGAATCCATAGGAAGGACAAGTAAGGGAATTTCGCGTCTTTTCCAGAACAAGAAGTAGTTTTGCACATCTAAAGGAATTTTCCTAGACGTTTCTAAAGTTTAGAACCAAATTTCTGATTGCTGCTAGATGGACGATTTGGTTAGGCAGCCGCGACTTTGAACCAGTAACCTTGGGTGTATCATAGAGTCACTGCACATCCAGCTTTTTTTATACTTTTAACATATTGCGTATAATTTTTTTACTAATGTGTGCAAAGTAATACTGCATCGATGTTTGCACCTTTTTTGACCAATTACTAAGCTTTAGAATGATTAACGTTTATTTACTACCTATTCCTCCTTCATCGAAGAATGATTGTGTAAAATGCAAGTATAACATATATTATGTGAAATGCAACGAGGATGCCCGTTTGCGGGTGCTTACGCGCTATCTATCACGCCAAGCCAGCCCCTTGTTTTGTCTTTCGCCCACCCTGTTTTATGATCTAGCGAGACCACGGTTAGTATATTAGATAGCACGTCTGCCCCATCCTAAGGGTAATCATTATTTCGAAGCCCATCTAATGTTCCTAGTTTTGCTCACGTATCAGCATCCTTGCCCTAAATTTTAGTTGTGAATACCAACTACATGTAAGTTTTCCAAAATAAAGAGGAGAAAAACGACTCGCCGTGTGTTGATAGAGACATCTATCAAACTGGCTCTGTTGAGGATTGGTAAACATGCTTTGATTAGTTCGTGAAGACCGTGGTATTACAAACTTTCCGGATGCGTCAAAGGTCGACAAGGTTTCATGGATTGAATTTTTTGTTGGAGCGAAGCCCGTAGAACGTTGTTGTACCAGTTGACGACCCCTGAAAGGACATGTTTTCAAAAAGTGTTTGATCACTTTCATAAAAACGTGCACAGCCTGCAGCATTAATGGGCGCTGAGTATGAATATTAAAAGGTAAAATCTCTATAAGAAGGGCGAAATAGGAAAAATGCTCAGTGGACTTATACCTAATCCATGAACATCAACTCTTAGTATCACACTCTTAGTAAAAGTGCCTTTTTGACGCTGTCCCCAGATCTGTGTATCTCGGCTGTTCCAGTTTAACATACAGCTGAATACATGTAGAAGATCCTTGTATGTAGGCTTCCTGTATTCCGATACGGTCAGATGTCACCGAAGAACATAACAAACGATCCAGGTGTCTTTCAGCAGACCACAACTACGAGTATTCTGGAAGCCGGACAAACTACACGTGAAACCATGCGCATCTCCTTCGGTAGTGCCCAAATAGCCAAGTCTGTGCTCTCATAAGAAAATAACAGAATTAAAGAATGTAGTACGGAAATCGTAAACGCGATTAAGTGAAGTGCTTCCTTTGAAGAGATATGAGAAACAACTGGAAAGAATGGAAGCCGTGTCACCTCATGCTCATTGCCATTAGTGAGATTGCAAGTAATGCAGGAATTTTTTTCTGAATTAGGAAATCCGTTCGGATTTCTAGTGAGGACACAGTTCAGATGGATAAGTGGTAAAGATGGCATTGCCCGGTTTTACGTTGTCTGCTAAAAGTTACTGAAACTCTTCATGATTTTGTGCACGGAAAGGATGAAGTTTGTCTATTATGTTAATTTCAAGTTGTTACCCGTCAATACTTTTTGTTTCATCTTCAGTATCAGTCCTATTGAAGGCTCTACAGTGATATCGATTGGTGTCCGCTGTCATATTGATTAGATTTTGCTCAAACCTAAAGCAGTTAGCCATTAGGATTTCACAAAAAAAAAACAATAAACTAAAGGAAATACTTTCCATGTTGGACGGTCCGCTCTTGCTTTGATGAGTAGCATGGTGACGATGACGGATACAATAAGAACAGTAGCGCCCAGAAGAAACAGAACATTGCTCTGTTCAATAAAAGCGACCGGATCCATCCCAATAAGTGAGAGCTAAATAAAAATTCTGTCTCATTGGCTTAATTTTGTGTGAACGATCGAGAAGGAGCGAAATCATTGTAGTGCATCTTAGTTTAAAATGATATCATTAATATTCAAATAGGAAAATATTAGTGGAACTTGCAAATGACAAGTTTCTGGAAGAGATTCGATTAATCCACGATTACAAATCTGGCGTCAAGTCTTGACGAATGTGAAGAAAACTGATGCAATAATTCTATACATGTCAGGAACATGTCTACAATTGGAAGGCATTCACACAGCTTGCACGACATTTCAATAATTTATGGCAGTTCGCCTGAGTAAACAGAATTTTGTTACATTTTCATACTAATTTTGGAATTACTTCACACTTTAAAACGTCAGACGAATTATAAAGACGAAATGCTCATTGCTCATTAGAAAACACTAATCGTGCAGAAAGGGTGCATGTGGCGCAGTGGTTGAAGGTGCCTTGCAACACCACGTGGAATCGATACCCGCGCCCATGGCCCACCAAGCCCTCCATTCCTCCTTGGTCCACAAATTGGTACCAGACTTGTCTGGGAGGATAGCAGCACAGGCTCGATGCATGGGTAGGCCACAGCGAGTCATTGTAAAGGCCAGATATGCATTCAACCACCTCCAAGCGATGCTTAGTGAAGTCGAATGCATGGCGCATCCCTCAGGGATTGACCAACACAGTGAGCTTTATTCTTTAGATTTTAATCGAGCAGAAAACTTGAATGTGGAAACCGTGTTTGAGGAATCTTTCTGAGCAATACTGTGCTAGAGATATAGGAGTGATAAGCGATAAATGATGATGAATAATTGACAGAGTGAAGCGAGCGTTCTTATGCAGATGTGTTCAACATTCTTCATTAATAACAGAAAGGAAAAAAGCACATATTTGAACCGACTTTTATCGATGGTGAACGAGTTATTCGTTATGAATTCTCATCATTAACTGAAATGAAGTAACCTTAATCGTAAAATCAGTGTAACATTCTGTTCGGTAATGATAATCCCAAGCAAATGCATGTTGATGAACATTCATAGAATTCTATTCAACTATTGGTGGAAGGTTTTTTGTCACTCGTTACTCCACTTCTTCTTATTGGCAGCTCTTTTCTTTGAAAGTTGCCAATTTCACCTGCGACGCCTCTTTGCCAGACGCATATCAACTCTCCAAGAACCTAGTAAAACGCTATCCAACAAAGCAAGACAGCATTTTATGCCTAATTTTAAAAAAATCTTGTAGCACTTTTACGAGAACATGCACTTTCTTCACAGATTTGTATAGATCGCGATATAAGCGACCGTAGAGAGAATATGTTAGCCTTCGACGAAACATGCAACATCGACATTCTTTGCATCAATAACAGTACATATTGTATTAAAAGTAGCTAGGTTCTTCATAAGAGATGGTGTAGCAATTTCTTTTAAAACGTGTTCATTTGCCACAAACACCGAATTTGCGAGGCTTGCTGACTCGATTACGCGGACGCGGTAGAATTGTTGCTGCTTAACGAATTTTAAAAAGTGAGTTTAATTGAAGTATGTCCAAAGGAAATTGAATTACTAAAGCGAAACTTTTGAAGAGGCATAAGCAGAGTGATTTAGATGTGTTCAGAGAAATATCCGATCATTTCAGTGCCAATTTGCTCACATGGCCACTAATAGAAATGCTTATAGAACAAATAAAAACACTTTATAATAACACTAAATTAGCATAAAAAAAGGATAAACAAGTGATTTTTACGCCTGAAATCGATAAAAAAAACTTGGTTCAAATAGAATCATTCATAAAGAACGACCGTTGAACAATAAAATCTACTTTGATAGCGAATTCATAGCCATTAGATGGGTGTTATGCATGAATAAAAGCTTGATTCTACGAAGAAACCCATTAATTAAAGTGCTAGAAGAGAATGATGGATGGCCACATACATAAGTGATACCATTGTTTTCGTCTGAATTGGTCTATCCCGTTTTTTCGTGAAGCTTATTTAAACACATTCGCCATCCTCGTTTGATATCCGAAGAAGACCAACAAAATTGCGCACCCAGAGATTCACCACATATTCCATTACATATTCGAATTCGAATTAAACACGTTCAATGCTGGTTCAATGAAAATGGTTCAATGCGTACTTGTCATATGCAATCTTTTAGCTACCTTTACGTAAAACCCTCGTTTGTATGCTCCTTGATAAGTCTGGCACCAAATGATCGGTCTCGAGATGACCGAGATCATGGTTAGCAGGGCGCACGGTATCGAGCCGAAGACCCCTTAATGTGTTGCAAGCCACTTCAAATCACATCACTACACGCACAGCAGCCAATAAATATTTAAGGTACCTGAGGCTATCAGGCCACTCCATTAAGCTAAAGCGCTTCAGACAACAAACAATTTGCTGAGAGTTAGAGGTAGTTATTTAACCACTTATAGGGTCACTGAATAAATTTCCAGTTCCGTTAATCTTTCGAATTCACATGGATACCCCTTCGATTAAAAGCAACTGAAATTTGCTTGTTATTCAAGATCTGCAAGTCCCACGCTAGTATTCTTGCAGCTTCAAAAAAGAATAGCGTAGCGCTTATTTCTACGCAGGATAGTCTTCTCATAAAGAGACCCCTTGTTATAATTTTAGTAATGTGAAGAAATCCTAAAATAGAATACGCACAAATTCTTTCTTTTCCTAAGAAATCGGTTAAAATTTTCTAATGTTTGAATCCAGTAATGTTCCCTAAGAATGATTAAAAAAATTGGAAACAGTTTCCAACAGAACATATTCCACAATATCACCTCACACGCTTAATCTGCAACCGAATTCTGGGCAATCGGAGTTTTTTCTCTGGAATGTCCTTGAAAACCAAAGAAAAAAGTACCGAAATTTAAATTAATTGTTTCTCGTTCCATTACTTGCTCACAAAATAGTGCAGCGTAGAAATGAGTGCCTGAACAATATTAGGTGAATATTCCACAAACACTGTTAAAGCACACCCGTTCCCGAACTCCTTGTTGGCCGCCTCGTAGTTGATGACTGCTCTCGAGTGTCATTCGAGAAGGAGATCAACATTTCCAGCCAAAAATCCATCAAAGAGCTAACCTGTGCCACTTCAGAGCCCAAGAAATTTATTTGCGCCTCAAATAAAAAAGTTTTAAATGTATGCATTGTCTATAATAAATAAAGGTGTTATCATTTAGCTTCGACCAATTCAGCGTGCAGGTAAAGTCCATGGGCGTTAAATTGGTATCTATAGCGACGGCTTCTTCACTTGCAGAGTCATCCAAGCTGATGAGCTCGAGTATGAAAGCTGAGAGTAAATCCATGAGACGGCAAAGTTCGATGAGCTAGCCATAGCTACGTTCTTTCTTCAACGACTATAAAAAACAGGCGACCATGAGATACCAAAAGATGATTCTTATAATTTGCGAATTTTCAGCCATTTGAAAAGCTTCAAAGTAGGACAAGTACTAATGAACACATTATTTACTCTCGCTAAGGCGACATGATCACCAAAGCTGGGTCACATGCTGTGATAGAAGTGATTTTTCTCCTTGGTTCTTTCTACGTGATTCAACCCCACATGTTGTACAGATTACAGCAATTCTCGCAACTCTCACTTACGAAATCCTTCGAACCACTTTGTGGATAGATTTGGCTGTTGCTTGAGGATTTTTGGTGTTCTTAAAGTTGCTGAATGCTCCTCGCATCGACCTTTGTTGGAATGACAGAATGCAAGGACGTCGTGTCGTGCAAGGACGTTCCTACGCGGAATAGAAGTAGAGAGAGAGAGAGAGGGAGAGAGAGAGAGAGAGAAGAGAAGTGATAGCTGGACCAAATCGCCACTACTCTGTGTTGAAAGTTGAAGGATATCTTGTATTCTTTGAAAAAATCAATGAAAAGAGGACGCATACGGAAAGCGTACAAATTATTGGCGTGGTTAATTGAGTGACCCTCCGAGAGACTTGAAAAACAACATCGTCATGTTGTCGAAACAATAACGAAGCAAAGTGAAGCGCTGGAAGCTTGCGTGACACTCCAATTTAACAACTCATCGATTTCTTCTCTGTGTCACCTGCATCACCTATAGTCTCGTTGATTGTCGAGTGACTCGAGTGGATGCCAGTAAACCTTCCATTTCTCCCTGTCGCATGCTAGAGTAACCCAGTGGATTCTGCTTGCTCTAGGGACTCGTCGAGCATCATATCTTCTTCTAGGCTTTTCGCGAAGAAGTCTGACCATCGGATCGTTGGTCTTCCTGCAGTGCGTTTGACATCCCGAGGAATGCAGTCCCTAACGACACTTGTTCATCGGTCGTCATTAATATGCGTTGCGTATCCGGTCTTTCTTATTTTCGACAAATTGACGCAGAGAACGGAGTCTTTAATTTTTGGTCGGTGCCGTAGGTCGGAGCTTCGGATCCCCTTTCTCATTTGCGTGATTAAAGAAACTCTTAGCATCGTCGTTTCGACAGCGCATTCAATAACGCTGAGTGATCTTTCATCCTGATCACGCAACGACAGGGTTTCTGACGCATACGTTAGAGCAGGAAGAACCGCTGAGTCCAAATGGTTGGCACGGAGTCGGGTGTTCTTTGTTCTCTTCACTACATCCTCGATACTCTTGAAAGCTCCCCAAACCGCTCGTTTCCTTTTGCTCAGGTCTGGAGCTAAGTCGTTCATCATATTGATTTTCCGACAGAGACAGAAATAACTGAAGCATTTGGAGATATTCATTCCGTTAAGCGTGAAGTGGGCAAACGAAACCAATCCGTTCTTCATGAACATCGTTTTTGTGAGATTTAGTCGAAGACCAATCTTTCCACACGCTTTATCAAAGTCGGCGAACAGCTTTCGCTTCGCTAATGTTTGGTGTTATAAGAGCGATGTCATCAGCAAAGCACTGATGATGAAACTGCCGACCATCGATTTTCACTCCCATATTTATCCCATTCAATGTTCGCATGACGTTCTGGAGGGTGGCTGTAAATAATTTTGGCGGGATTGTATCGCCTTGCCTAACTCCTCTTTTGACGTCAACGTTAACATCGTTGTAGAATGGTGAAATCTTGGTTGTGAAAATTTTGAACAGAATCTTTATGTACTGGTTATTGTTTAAGAAGGGTGACCTACACGATATCGGCAAGTATCGCCCAATCTGCTTGCTGTCTGTCGTCCACGAACTTTTCACTCGAGTCATCCTAAACAGGTTTGACAGAACACTGGACGAAGGACAGCCATGTGAGCAGGCAGGGTTTCGAAAAGGATTTAGCACGATGGACCACATTCACACGATAACAAGGCCCAGTGAAGTATCTCGAGAGTACAAAAGACCGCTCTGTCTCACTTTCATCGATCTACAGAAAGCCTTAGATTCAATTGAGATATAAGCAGTCATTGAAGCCCTTGATAGTTAAGGAATCCGTACTCAGAGAAAGATATGAATCACGATAACAGCTATAATAATATTAATGGTGGTAACACTAAAATTAATATTAGTATATGGGGGAAAACAAGACAGTCAAGTAAAAATACCGATTCCTGCAAAAAAAAGCTCTTGAAAGTTTTCTGAGTCGGGCCGAATAATCGCGTGTGAAGAACCGAGCCTGTGTGTTTACGAGGACTGGCGGAAGGTTCTTCAGATGTTCTGATCTCATCCTGTCCGTACCTGGTGCTGTTCGATTTTTCACCGACGAAATGGCATGTCGGATTTCTGAAGGGAGAACCGGTGGAATAACATATCCATCCTCTTTTATTTCACAAGACAGGAGGTGGACGTGGCTATCGAGGAGATCTGAGCAGTAATCGTTTGGCGAAGCCTCGGTGGGCTTTGCGAATGCTTTTCCTTGCCACTCCAGCTTCGACCATTACTGCTGCTCTTCTCTCTTTAAGATCTTCTTTTATCGCCTGTCTGCATTGCTTCGCAAGCTCGTCGCGGTTGCCTGCGGCTTGTGCGATTCTACGCTGGCGTACCAGCTCGAGAGTTTCTGGAGACAAACATCCGTTGGTAACTTTCGAATTCTCAGCTTTCATAGCGCTAAGGTGAAGATGTTGAATGATCTGATCGTATTCCTCGCCGATGTTACGACCTCTATTCTACAACATATAATTTATAGCGAGATAAATCTTTACAAAAAGAGCTACTGCGTGTCAATGGCGCATATAAAAACATGTAGTTACAAATAAATAAATAAGTGTACTTAAATACTCTTTTTTGATTGGTTGGGTTTATTCATTCCAGAGAGTGAGTGAGCAGCATTCATTCGGCTAATTGAATTCCTACAGAGCAACTACGGATTAATGAGAACCATGGCAATGAGGCACTCACATGAGAATTGTTTTATTTTTACGATTATTTCATGATATTCTGGGAGGAATTATTTTTTTGCTAGGTAAAGTGCTCACTCCAAAAATTTTAAACGTTTAACCTCCATCCAATACCCAGAATTGGGCCCGAGCCAGAAAACTTTCAAGAGCTTTTTTTTGCAGGAATCGGTATTTTTACTTGACTGTCTTGTTTTCCCCTACATACTAATATTAATTTTATTGCTATCATCATTAATCGTTAATGACCTGACAGTTTTAATCTGACCACCGGCTCTGATGAAGACGAAAGTGTCGAAATGTTAGGCAAATAAGCTTCTATACCAACCTTAAAAGTATTCTAACTCGAAATACTTTCGAGAGCTTCTGATGCTGGAATCGATATTATTTCTTGACTGTGTTTTTCTCTGTATGTTGATACTAGCTGTAATTTGTCGTTTTCTCTCTCAGCAATCGTGAGGTTGTTAAAAAGAATGCGTTTACTTTCATACAATAACACTCATACAACACAACGTTTCGGCAGAATCGCCTTCTTCAGAGCCGCTTTAATCTTCTCGGTCTTCCTCGGTCGATTGTGTTGTATGTGTGTTATTGTATGGAAGTGAACGTATGCTGTTTAACAACGCGATTGCTAGGAGAGAAAACGACGAATTCATAATAAGAGGTATTTATAAATAGTAGAAAAACAGAATGGTGGGAAGGAAAAAGTAATGGTGGAAAACATAGTCCGTTGTTCCAGTAACCTACCCAACAAGAATACTCTCAGCTATGCTTGCCGCTAGCGCACACAAACATACACATACGCACTTGCAAACATACATACACCTACACGTACACACACATACACATACATGCACACATTTACGTGTACACACGTATAAACGTAAAACAGATGCAACCCGCCATATATGCACACATACAAACACTTATACTTTCGTACAGAACAGCTGAAAGATCAACTATTGAACAATGTTCAGCTCATCGTTGTTATCAATAGTGTCTCATGTGATTCCGTCGTGAAACTGAATGAGTTGGTTGACAACGGATGGAATCGCAGCAGCCGGCGGAGGGTGCACACCACTGGTGGCGGAATCGCTGAGCTGCTCCACATCCGACACTTCCCTCTTGAATTCATTAGCCACTCGATCTTTGAACTTTTATTATGATGTCATCCATAATTCGGAGCATTGTTTTACTGTTGGAATACTTTCGAGAATATTTCGTAAGCTTTCGAGATATTGGTGATTTTACTACAACACTTGGCGTGACACCACGATAATTACTAAACCTTCCATGTTAAAACATTCAATTGTAATTAAATGCACATTTTTAACTACTAGCAGGAAAGCGATGTAATGGAGACAATATAAAGGCTAGATGAGAATTACAGATTTACGAAAAGGACTAGAGGACTAGGACTACAATTATTTCACTTGTCTTCAAAGAAATGGGTTAAAATAAACAAGCTTTAATATAATACAATAATCGGTTTTAATTCATGAATAGCCGAAAACAATGTATCCTTTCAGATGCGAATATATTTGAAGTCATAGCAAGTTTCACTGATTCAGGAAAACTTCTTTTGAATTCTCCAAATCACTGACGATGTACTACAAGCTTCGTTCAAAACGCAAAACTCCTGTTTTATGAAGCTCACAAAACGTTTTCTTTCCAGCTTTTTTCTCATCTTCGAGCCTCGTAGTACAAACAGCAAAGTGTTTGAACAATTAGGGCTTTATCAAACACTGTTATGCTACGGCGTTGACAAATATTTTCTTCCATCAAAGAAAGAATACATATTGATTAGTAAGACCGAGGTTAAAGGAAGGTCGGTTTTGAAATATTGCTATTGCTCTTTGCCAGCTGATAATGATGCGATACCGACTTTTGCAAGATTGATTGTCTGGGAAAAACAAGTTACTATCACCGGACTATTACAGTTATCAACCACCAGCATTCTGCATAGAAGGGCATCACCGAGTGAGTATCCCTCATTCGAGGAGATGGACCGATGAGGAATACCTGACTCGGCACTAGGCTGAGCGGCCACATCAAGGGGAAGAACAAGCGTGGACAAGACTAGGGTCATCGACTCTAATTAAGACGAAGACTTCGAAACGTTTGCTGGAAATAAATATCTTTATCAACCTCGTCTAAGCTCATCAAAAAAGAATACAAGTGCTTTTATCGTTTTTTCAAAATTTTAGTTAAAAAATCGAAATAGAAATAACGATTGTATAAAGGGCATTTGTCTCTTTATAGCTGCAAGTGAAACATCTTTCTGTAGGTCTGTGAAGTTTTCTATCCTCGAATTGTCGAAAGTCGAGGATTACGATGAATGAGCTAGCCTTGAGTACTTATTCATGTTTTGTTTGCATTTTGAATGCAATGTTGACGATGTTGAAATGGCGAGTGACCTTCAGAAAGGAAGGAGTTCGCACTCATTAGAGTGAAAGTTGTGGCAAAAATTTGAACTCGTTCGAAGTTAAGGCAATTTGCCTTCGGAAAATCCTGGAATCCATAGCTAAACTATTCACTTTACTTTATTCTCAATGCAATATAAGGATGTCGACGAAACTTTACTAATAGCACTCCGCTCCGTCGTACTTAACGGGACACCTCAATGTCTGCAGTCGCATACCCTCAGGGTCCATCGAGATCGTTTACTGGTGTATCGACACAAATATCAGTCGTCTTATCTTCTTAGCAGATGATAAAGTTGAGTTTTTTCTTGTGAAAAACATGGCTTATGCAAAGTTATTGGAAAACTGATGACTTAACAAATAAGGTTTAATATATAATATTCGTAAGATCCACTTGTTCATGCGGGTATTTTAGAAGATATTTTTTGCAATTCGTGTTTAATTCGTAGTAATAGTGAAAAGCAGGCAGTCCAGAAAAAAGGAATTAATCGGGCGTTCACATTAACAAATAGACTTTAACGAACTCACAAAACCACTGTAATAATTAAGTAGGTGGTTACAAAGGTAATTTAATTTACTTTAATTTAATATAATTTACTAACGCTAAGCTTAGAAAAACGGCCTTCATACGAGCCTGACTGAATGACCAGTAGATGAAATTTTTTCAAAATTTTTATTATTTATTGCGAAAATGTAGGAGCTGAATGAAGCGTCTTTTAACTGAAAGTGGTAATTTATGCCTATGTAAAGAACACTTATGGGCTTCGAAAATGGACTTCAACAACAACAACGACGACTTATAGCAACATCGTTTCAGCTCAACAAGAGCAGTTCGTAAGAATACACAAAGACACCTCAAATGACTTCAAATGGATTTTTTCGATAGATGTCGTAAGTTATGGTGAATGGCTTTGGCGATAAGATATCGCCTCATCGAACTACTTCTCCCCTTTTCCTGTTAGTAATATGTGCGTCTGAAGCTGCCGAACAGCAGACCGTGAAGCTACTCTATAGGATTAACATTTATGACATCGACAGAGAAATCTGATTCGTCGAAAACCACTAATTATCTAAAAAAAAAAGAAAATCGAAGACCACCATTAATTTTATGACAGTAAGGAAATGAATTAGCATTTTATACTCTAATCGAGCTCTCCGAATCGTGTTTATCCAATTCGTTTAGAATCCTCTTAGAAATCAGCATTGTTACCCACCTATCGTTAGCATCTCATTGAATGTTCTTTCGAAGCAGAGTTTCATAAGTTCAAGTGCAAACTGGTAATTAACCACTGAGGGTTTACGTTAGCAAATGAATGAGTTCAGGGTCCACTACTTTTCTTGATGAGCAAAGACGAGGTTGTCATTATAGCGCTTATTAATTCACAATAGCTAACGTTTCGGAGGTATTGCCTATTTCAGAGCCTGTAATGATCAAATTGACACGCACTCTACCTAGCTAAAAGCTTTCCTAACCTTAGCAGATTAAATTCAATAGATAACGCTTCATCTGCATAGCAAGCAGCTTTTTTCAAATACTGGCCTTCTTGTTTGCCTAAGGTAGAAACGGTGAATGCGCAAGTTCGAGTCTGGTATATCTATTCCTTTGTAAAGTGCGTGGCGACATTTTTCATCGAAGAAATGAGCAGACCACATGCGTCTGTGTGAAGGAACATCTAGTAGGTAAATTTAAAGTTAAGCCAAATACTCAACTAAGAACACTTAGAATGTAAGGGAGGAAATTTTAAACCAAAGTCACTATCCTCGCATAGGAATCGAGAACATGAGCGGATAAAACTCTTTAAGCGCTTTGGATAAATTCCAACAATGAAACGCAGGGATGAGTGCCATGCGACCATGCGTGACCATATCGCCATACCTCAGGCCAATTCTTTGTCAAGAGCCAGGCACATTCCTCACCTATGTAAGAATCTGTGCAGCCGGTCTCCACCAAGTAACTGGCATCTTTACAAAGAGTCAAGCGGTGAGTGTTTAAAAAAGGCTGGCTACTATGCGAGTGAAAACTTATGTATAATATTTATCTGCTGAGGTTACGAAAATGTTTGGTTAAGTAAATAGTTCGGTGCCTTATCTTACACCGGAATCTCTACCTTAATCAGGCTACATATTAAGTAAATTTCTTAACTATTGTTCTATCATTTTCTGTTTATTAACATGTTCGCACATTCATTTTTTGCGAATACCGGAAATTTTTGAATTCGATTAGTATCCTCTCGCCCATATTCAATGAATCTCCCCAGATTTTCGTGTGGGTTGCGACTGCTGTTTCAGGATTTTGGTCTCCCTCATGAATGTCGCTGAATTCTAGTAGAGTCGATTCTTCTCCAAATTCAGAGATAGCTGTGGTAAGCCGTTGCCAGGTCTCTATCACAAGGAGTCGCCAGCTTTTATGGTAGCAATTCCGATAGAATCCTAGTACGAATTTCTCTACTCTTGTGGAATGAAGAACTTGGATGGCTATGTGCGGGATCGAAGTATGGCGTTGTTTAAACTGAACGGTTTTATTACTAATAGTCTGACCATACTTTCATCAAGCGTATAAAAGAGAATAACGCATCATTCAACGTAAACCAAGTTTGTTCCACTGCAACTTCAGATTTCGTAGCCACTGATAGACTGCAGTTGGCTGAAGTCAGTGTTAAGCGAGCAGGATTTTTTAGCTCTTAAATCTGTCGATAACGAAGCCATTGAATATTTTAAGATAATTAAAGAATAAAAGGATAAAGCTCTCGGTGTTGATCAATCCCTGAGGGATGCGCCAAGCATTCGACTTCATTAAGCATCGTTGGAGGTGATTGAATGCATATCTGGCCTTCACAATGACTCACGGTGGCCGGTCGATGTATCGAGCCAGTGCTGCTATCCTCCCAGACAAGTCTGGTACCAATTTGCCAACCCTGGAGGGATGGAAGGCTTGGTGGGCCAAGGGCGCATTTCACGTGCGCGCCGCAGTGGCGCCTCCAACCACTGCTCCACACGCGCCACATTTCAAGACAATTAATGCGTCCATATTTTGGAGTCGAATAATCAACACGCAGTTTTGTCTTTCGCTTCTCCTTTTTTGACATGTTGAGTGGAATGAATTCATATTCACCTGCATCATCTAGGAGCTCTTAATCAGTGAGTAGTTTAAGCGGGCACCGACAAAGTGTTTAACCTCCTTCGTTGCGCCTTAGATCTAACTGCTTAAGGGACTATGCACGTTCAAAGAACAAGGAGAGCGTCATCCTCTTTTTATGGTGCCGGCTTCTAACTGTTCGTAAGAGAAGTTAAAAACTGCAATTTTTTACCGAGTTCTGTCAAAGCATAGATTTTCTGCTAGCTCTTAGAAATCTTGAACTCGAAGCCTTGAGTGAGCCTGTTGAGGAAATGAATTCCCACTGTATACTGCATTTCTACAAACTAGGTACATCCTCTCTTACTATGATGCATCATAGGGTAACTTTGTAGGAATAACTGTAGTTACTGCAAACATAGGGGCGCGTGTGGCGCAGTGGTTGGAGGCGCCACTGCGGCGCGCACGTGAAAATGCGCCCATGGCCCACCAAGCCTTCCATCCCTCCGGGGTCGGCAAATTGGTACCAGGCTTGTATGGGAGGATAGCAGCACTGGCTCGATACATCGGCCGGCCAACGCGAGTCATTGTAAAGGCCAGATATGCATTCAATCACCTCCAACGGTGCTTAATGAAGTCGAATGCATGGCGCATCCCTCAGGGATTGATCAACGCCGAGAGCTTTATCCTTTTTTTACTGCAAACATACAAATATGACGGTAGCCTTGTTTTTCTTAAATGTGAACTGGCTGTGAGCAAGAAACAAATCAGATGTCAATGGTTGAATAAAAGGTCATCGCTTTTAAATATGAGAATCTGATTTGAGTAATAATTTGGACAACAACTGATAACGTTAATGCTTTCTACAAAACCGTTGCTATCACCTGTATAACCTGTGGCCCGTTGATCGTCGAGTGACTCGAGCGGGCGCCAGTAAATCCTCCATTTTTCCCTGTCGCGTGCAAGAGTAGCCCCGTGGGTTGTGCTCGCTCTAGGGAATCGTCGAGCATCATATCTTTCTTCTAGGCTCTTCGTGAAGAACTCTGACCATCGGATCGATGGTCTTCCCGCAGTACGCTTGACATCTCGAAGAATTCACTTACAAACGGCTCTTGTCCATCGGTTATCATTCATACGCATTATGAGTCTGACCCACATTATCTTCGACTGTTTGGCGTATAGAACGGCATCTTTGATTTTTAACAGAGACGCAGGTCGGAGATTCGGATCCCATCCCATAGTTGTGTGAAGCGGGTTATCCTAGCATCGTCCTTTCGACTGCGCGTTCGATAACGCTGAGTGATCTTTCATCCTGCTTACGCAGCGACCAGGTTTCTGACGCATAGCTTAGGGCAAGAAAAACCGTTGAGTCGAAAAGGTGGGCACGGAGTCGGGTGTTCTTTGTTCTCTTCACTACATCCTCGATGCTCTTGAAAGCTCTCCAAGCCGCTCGTTTCCTTCTGCCCAGCTCTGGAGCTAAGTCATTCATCATATTGATTTCTCGACCAAGATAAACACAACTGGAGCATTCGGAGATATTCGTTCCGTTGTGCGTGAATGGGGCAAACGAAACCAATCCGTTCTTCATAAACATCGTTTTCTTGAGATTTAGTCGAAGACCAATCTTTTATCCCATTCCAATGTTCACATGACGTTCTGGAGGGTGGCTGTAAATATTTCTGGCGAGATGGTATCGCCTTGCCTAACTCCTCTTTTGATGCCAGTGTTAATATCGCTGTAGAATGGTCAAATCTTGGTTGTGAAATTTTTGTACAGCTCACATAGAATCTTTATGTACGGAGTAGGGACTCCTGGACAACTGAGGGCTTCCATTAATGCTTCTAACTCATTTGAATGAAAGGCCTTCTCAATGACTGCTTATATCTCAATTGAATCTAAGGCTTTCTGTAGATCGATGAAAGTGAGACAGAGCGGTCTTCTGTACTCTCGCGATACTTCAATGAGCCTTGTTAACGTGTGAATGTGGTCGATCGTACTAAATCCTTTTCGAAACTCCGCATGCTCACATGGCGGTCCTTCGTCCAGTGTTCTGTCAATCCTGTTTAAGATAACTCGAGTGAAAGTTTGTAGACGACACACACCAAGCAGATTCGGCGATGGTTGCCTATATCGTGTAGGTCGCCCTTCTTGAACAACAACACGATCTTGTTGGTCTTCTACTGAGTAGGGTCCTTGTACTCAGACAGGTAACGTTTGAAGAGCCTAGCCAGTGTGTTTGCGAGGACTGGTGGAAGGTTCTTCAGATGTTCTGATCTCATCCTGTCTTGACCTCGTGCTGTTCGATCTGGGATTTCGGAGGGGAGAATCGGTGGTACAACATATCCATCCTCTTTTATTTCATAAGAAGGGAGGTGGACGTGGCTATCGAAGAGATCTGAGTAGTATTCGTGGATGATTTTCTCCATTGCATTTCTGGACGCTGTAACTGCTCCGTCTGAGCGTCGGAGTGCAATCATCTTGGTCTTGTAATTGGCGAAGCTTCGGCGGGCTTTGCGAATGCTTTTCCCAGCCTCTGCAGCTTCGACCACTACTGCTGCTCTTCTCACTTTAAGATCTTCTTTTATCGCCTGTCTGCATTGTTTCGCAAGCTCGGACGTTAGTTGGTGGCTGCTTGCAGCACGAGCGATTTCACGGAAGCAACTTATTTCCTTAGAACACATGCGAAACTAGTGAAAACGAAATCCATTAGGTCGTAATTCCAGCAGCCCTATTTTCATTCTCAATTGGATGTAGTGATCTCCTAGTGGTGAGTCTCACAACAAAGTAACCAGATCATACTAAATCAAGCGATTTACATAATTGATTTCCCTGTTGCTTCAACGTTCCATTATTGTCGTCGACTATTGTTTCCTTGGCACTAGTTAGGTGCCCTTTTCGCAAAAGAGTTGGAAATGTAAGCTCGAAACTTTTTGAAATTAGGAATCATTTACTAATTTAATTTAATTTAATTTATTAATTTATTTATTTAGGAAATTTGAACTTTTGATTTTTTTTTGAAGATGCCGTTATTTCGTTAGATGCCGTTATTTATGACATCGTTGAGGGAAAAAACTTTGGATGAAGAATGGCTATGAAAGCAAATAGACTTTTGAAGGATGTCAATCGAATTCATTTTCTGGGTAAGTGGAATTTTTCTTTAAAGTTTCAAAATTTAGGTGCCAGGATGCTCTGAAGTTGACATCACAACCAATCTTTATCTTACATGGATCGTACCCAAAATGGGCTTTTTGCAGCTGCATTATTGTTGGGACCTTAGTGATGTAGTCCAACAGGAAGCATGATTTTGCTTAGTGACTCCTCCTTAGCGCTCTCGTCCACCACACGGGAACGCCTGAGCCCGGCTATCACCATTATCGCAAGAAGAAGGCGAGGCGAGGCGACTCGAACAACTTTCAATTCAATCATTGAAAAAAAGGCGAATTCCTCAAATAGAATCCGAGTTAAAACGCGAAATTTTCAAAAATATTGAGGAGGATGAATTCGGGGAAAACGAATTGAGGGCGAGAAGTCCTGGAATCGCTACAGTAGAACAGGTAGATAAGATTACGGGCCAAGAAATAATAACGATAATATTCAAAATGGTGCCGAGACATCTGCAAAACTCCGGACCGAAGGTGTTTGAGGTAGAGATCGAACAAGTTATTACCCTTTCCGAGACTAACGTATTCCCTCAGCCGTGTTTAATAGGTGCCATCAGCAATCACCCGTCAACGGGATTGATCTGGGAGCACAAATCGGCAGTGGGATCCAGTTAAGCTGAAGCTGTAATATAATGATTGATTTGTAATCACCGGATCAAACGCACTGACAGATGATTGCCGATAGTACCTAATAAATATGGCTAAGAGGAAGGCGTAACAAAGGACCCGCATGCTGTGACGGCTAAGGCGTTAGCCACTGGAAAGGCTAATAACGCGCTCGATCCCTACCGCCGATATCTGCGGCCCAGAATTTTGCAGATATCTCAGCATAATTTTCATAATATTTCACATAATGCTTTGACATAAAAATGAATAGGGAGTAAATGAAAAGTGATAATGATAACAATAAACAGGTTGAAATGTGGACATGAATACCACAGTGGAAAATGAAGTAAAAACTGAAAAGGAAGAGTAAATGACCAGTAATAGTGCGCAGTTATTACGATTGCCTATCCCAACGTACAGCGTTAGGCTCAAATTTTCCCTGGAATTTTCTGGATTATTTTTGTTCGATTGCATCGACACGCACAGAAGTGAACGGGTTCGCACACAGAAACGACTGCGGGTTGGAAATCTGTTTTCACCTCTCCTCAACGACTAGCTGCATATTGTTCCAATGTGGTTTTGCTGCCTTATTATTGAGGTTTCTCCAACCCGACAGCGATTCTTATGATGAGTTAACGGACCGAATGATGATGAGTAGACCAAATCATACAGAGTAACAAAAATACTAACTAAGCTCAATGTAGCCCGAACGATTAGAGCACTGAAACAAACAATCAAGCTGTAGACACTCGACTTGAATCAAATCCTGGAGACGGCGACATTGTCAGCCACAAATAAAGAGTTTCGCCAATCTCGCTCCTCAACAGTTGAAACAATAGATGATAAGTAATAACAACAAATATAATCTTAACCTTTAATGAAGCTGAGATATTTGCAAAACTCTGGACCTCAGGTGTCTATGGTGGGGAACGAACGCGCTATTGTCCTTTCCGGGGAGTAACACGCTCACCACCACACCATGCGAGTCCTTCGTTTCGCCTGTCTCTCATCGAGTTCTATCGATCTCTGCCATCGTTCACCACCGCAGACACCTGCGGTCTGGAGCTTTGCAAATATCTTAGCATTATCGAATAAAGATGATTTATAAATATAAATAAATAAAACAAAATAAATAAAAATAAATATAATAAGTAATATAATATAATAGCATAATAAATAAATAGATGATAAGTAATAATAACAATAATAATAATAATGACAATAATAGTAATAATGGAAACCTAAGCAAGCAATGGTAGGCAAAATAATAACCGAAAAATAATGTCAGCGACTGCTTTCATTGAGCTTCGGCATGCACAATCCATGGCTTGCCTTGTTGATAACCTTACACGAGGGTGCTGTAAATCATTCCTATGGCTAACTTTCAGCAGTTTCACGTTCTCAAAAGACACGCTGAATTTAATTAAATATCCACAGCAGTTTTTCTTCTTTTCAGTGCGGGACTACAGACGCGGTTAAGCGACTTGAGCTTACTCGGCAATGTTGAGCAATGCTAGTTCATTCGTGAGGTGTTCAACACCATTCGACTTACCTCGATGCAAATACGTCATCGAAAACACATTGTTGAAGGTGAAAACAACGTAGCGATCAACGAAAGTGTAAACATTGGACCGATCCTACCGTCAGTACACCACACGTAAATAAAGGTTTTTACAAGCGTGAGCTTGCAAATAAGCCTATATACTAGTGAATAAAATAACCCCTAATACTTGATACTCGATACTTGAATGGCCCGCCCTTAGTGGTTGTGAGGGCTCCACACAATCTCCAATTTTACGGTGACTTGTCGGTTAAGCCATTGTGGTTCCCAGGAATCGCGAGGTCAGCCTGGTCAAGGTTTGCCTGCGGTCTTCACCATCACAGGCAGTCGCAGCCCTTGTCGATCATAGGGAGATTTGCCACCATGCGACTAATTTGATACCAGGACGGTAGTGGATCCTGGTGTTGGTGTTACGCCTAATACTGGAGCTAATAAGTTCTGATTAGCAAGACAAATAAAGGACAGCTGTGCTGTTAAACAGTTATATCCTTGCAAACCTCTCACTGTTTCAACTACACTTATCTCATAAAACTACTGTGAATTGGTACTACTACTTGCCGGGGTTATGATTGTCTTCTTGTGTGTCTAATGTTGCTCAAAAGCTCACTATTATTTCATTTTTTACAGTGACTTTCTTTAAAAATGTAATACACCTTGTAGACGACTTCACATCCCCGCAGTGGACACATAAGTACGAAAAAAAATTATGAGCAGCAATGGGAAGGATTATCTGCAATGTCTCCTACTATTGGTTAGCCGATCGATAGCGATTTCACCTCTATCACACATAGTCTCGTAAATCAACAAATAACTCGAGCATGCACCAGTAAACTGTATTATTATTCCACGCCGCGCATCAGAGTCGCTCAGTAGATCCCACTTGCTCTAAGGACATGAAATGCACCAAACTTTTGATATCATTCCCTTTTTCAGCATTTTTGCACAGAACGCAAGCAAAGACGGGTTGATGGCTTTGCCGTTCCACGTGCTGCGCTTTAATTGGCTCTAAGTGGAAATATTTTCTTTAGAGCTTAGATATTTTTAAATGAGGAATCAATTCCACACTGCCTATTAAATTTCGACATCCTAAAGCAAGCCAAACCATATTGATGCTGGAGAACCTTTCGGTATTACCCCCATTAATTAGTAACAGTGGATTACACAGCAATAAATCCACTACTATGCCTAATTGTGTTATGTTTATAAACTCCCCCGTTGCACAGATTTTATGATTTAAGTGACATGTGCAGATTATTCCGTAGGACCTAATTCTCAGAGATGAACCCTCTAAAAGAGCACTGCAAGTCAACCACGTCACACTCTGTGGAGAGTTTGCGCTTCTCCGATCTGTTCGGTAGGGTAGTTCCACACAGCTCTTTGCTACTTCACATTGCCACGATGATACACAGAGGAAAAACGGTATAAAATAGTAACATCAAAGGAAAACTTCGATGTAACGTTGGTGGATTTTTCGAGAGAAAACTATTTAACTCTAAATCGTGACCTCTCATTAATAATGATGGTTCAGTGACAATGAGGAAGGAAAATGGGAAAGAATAACGTAACAAAAACATAGAAACACGGAATTAATCTTTTTTTGAATTTTTTTTATTTTGAATTTCTTAAAAATTTTTTGAATTAGAATACAAGCACAGAAGTTCACGGAAAACACGAGCTAATACAAATTACTCATTGAGGCTGGACTCGATTAGACAAAACAACGCCCCTCATTAAAGGCGATGCTATTTAGACTCTTTTGCTGCACCAGGAAGTGAGTGACAGAATGAAGTCTTCCTTATATGCTTAGGAAACGTACGAATGTTCGGCATAAAAATCGAAACAACACCTATTTCAGTCTTATACTATAAAACAGGCTAGCTACATTTAATTGAATTTATGTGAAGAAATGGAGATTCCAGTGACAAAAGGGTTTAGTGTGTAGAAGGAATCTGTAAGGAAAGGGAACCGAGTCGATTGAAAAAGACGGCTTCAAATCTTCATAAATACCTTTTAAACCATCTTCAGCATTAAAAAAATTATCTCAGTTGTCTTTTACTTGTTAAAAATTTAGCAGATGTTCACCTCAGGCTAAGGAATAAAATCTAATTGAACATTAAATGTGAGTATGTAAAGATATCTGTCAGAAGCGTCCAACGAGCACAAACCTAAGCAAAACATTAGAACTACACCCAGACCAACCACAATGAATAGTTATGACCAATATGAAAAACAGGGAACACAGATGAGCAAAACATAATGAATTTAGCGGCTATAATACTCAGCTTTTTCGAGAAATTCTTCCTAGTTGTCGCCTTTCCGCGCTCGAGTATGGCAGGAACGTGTCTGTACCCTTCTCAGAGGCAACATTCTCTACGCCGAGTGAACGAACTCTTGCTAAAAACATGTTTCCTGTAAATCATTAGATCATTAAATCATTGTAAATCATCAGAGCAGAACAACTGTGACCGATAATCTATAAAGTAATTAATTCAAGTAGGAAAGAACTTTTGCGCAACAAAATAAATAACCGGAGCGAAAATGACCCCTATGGGAATCACAGTGTCCATAATATTCAACCACATGTTTAATCCATGAGGGCGAATCTGTTAAATAATTTTACTACACGGGATTTTCAGAATTGTTAAACTGAGGAAGAACTTATGTGCTAGCTAGGAAGAGGCCAAAGCTCATATCCATAGTAAGACCTAACAATGCAGATCACGTTCACTACCTTTATGTGGTGCGTTTGAGAATTTGCTGAGAAATTATGGTGGTGAATTTGGCTGAGACAATAACTTTTCTAAGCGACTAATTCGTGAAGAAGAAATGAGCTTTTCAGCGGGCAACTGCCATTCGAAGCAAGTAATCCCCGCTAAACAGAAGGACGCCTGCCTCATTTCACTCGGTTTCACACCTCTGAAAAAAGTACCAGAGAGGAGAAACTAATGTGTCCTAAACTCGAAAAAGTAGCGTTTGAATCATTTTTTGTCCTACTATAATCTACGCTTCTAAAACGTTTCTGCCAACTACCACTTTTTGTCGCGTATAAACATAAATTACGGTAAATACATTTCATAGTAAAAAAAATTGTCTAAATTCCCACGTCATCTTCTGTCGTTCAGAACTTCTGTAACATATAAAAGACGGCGTGCATTAGCTGCAATACAATCGATCGATAACTTATCTAACACGATGCTTTCCTTTAGTACTTATACTTTAGATGTGGTCCAAGAAACACTATTCACTGATTTATTGAGGACTTTTTTCAGGCGAATTTTCCAATGAACCCCGTGTGCGATTAAACATCAGACGTCAAGTGAATGCAGCAACAACTAGACATCGTTGCATCTGTGTTAAAATTCAAATGTAATGTTTTTGCGATTTCACAAGTTTTTTCTTCTCCACATTCCAAACCAAACGTCTGGCAGATCATTAACTCTAAAAACTAATCCATAAACAGTGTCCTCTTATTCTAGAGGTATCTCGATGAAATCCTATTAAAAATATCATTTGCGATCGAAACATTGGGCGCACGGCTTCGTAAACAAAGTCAGTTGCTGATGACGAAATGAAAACTCTAGGAAAAGACACGTTGGAAAAAATGGAGAAAAAATGAGGGAAAAACGTTTTGTGGGTAAGTCAATTTATCGAGATGACCTAACGTCATTAAGAACAATGCGACTGAAATGGGAGTACGGCTTCATCAAGAAAAAAGGAGGATACTTTTGTTCCTTTAAAAATAAGTCTCATACACCAAGAAGGGAAGCATATTACTATTATAGAAGATAAATAATAACGTTTGCATATTATATTGTTCAAGTATCTTCCTCATTAATAGACAACTAGATAAAGGATAAAGGATAAAGCTCTCGGCGTTGATCAATCCCTGAGGGATGCGCCATGCATTCGACTTCATTAAGCATCGTTGGAGGTGATTGAATGCATATCTGGCCTTTACAATGACTCGCGGTGGCCGGCCGATGTATCGAGCCAGTGCTGCTATCCTCCCAGACAAGTCTGGTACCAATTTGCCGACCCCGGAGGGATGGAAGGCTTGGTGGGCCATGGGCGCATTTTCAGGTGCGCGCCGCAGTGGCGCCTCCAACCACTGCGCCACACGCGCCCTAGACAACTAGATAGTTGGGTAAAATATTCCACAGTTTGACCCAGGCTAACGGCTATTGGTGAAAAGCGATCCAAAAGCGCGCTCTCATTTCCTAGGAAAGGGCGCGTGTGGCGCAGTGGTTGGAGACGCCACTGCGACGCACACGCGGAATCGGTCCTCGCGCCAGTAGTCCACCAAGCCCTCCATCGCCCCGGGGTCGGCAAATTGGTACCAAACTTGCTTAGGAGGATAGCAGCACTAACTCGATACATCGGTAGGCCACTGCGAGTCATTGTAAAGGCTAAATGTGCACTCAATCACCTCCAACGATGGTAAATGAAGACGAATGCACGGCATATCCCTCAGAGATTCATCGACGTCAGGAACTTTATGCTTTTTTTATTTTCTAGCAGATGTAGATGGATCCAATAGTGAAGTTTCTTCCTTGAATATTTCTTCTGCGCTAGGGTGCTCAAGCTTCCTACGTGAGCAACTGCACGCTTCATTTTCCTTCTGGAAGTAATCAGTTGGCACGTCCACAAAATCCGGGCTGCCATGCAGCAACTGGAAAAGGAAAAAAGGATTTCTTTTGGATAAATGCCAAAAATGCAATCATGTCTGTATCATGTAACTGCTATAGAGTTTTTCGTCTTTTTGTAAGTGTTATTGAAGTGTTTGGCCTAATAAATTGTATATCAGTATACCCTTCCAAGCTCTGAAGAAGGCGATACTGCCGAAACGTCAGCTACTGTTGTATTGTATTGTGTTGTGTGTTTTTCTATGGAAGTAAATGTATGCTGTATAACAACCTCGTGATTGTTGAGCAAGAAAACGACGTATTCAGATTTAGAAGAATTACTTGAAAAATAAAGAAAGTGAACGCTGTAGTAAGTGAAGTAAGGAAAACATGATAGTGTAAGCAGAAAATTTATTGATGATTTAGATGATATGTTTTCAGAAACAACACAAAAAAGCTGATCGCTTTTCTGGATTTATACCCTCTTTTTCTTGTTGTCATTTGAAGAGTTCTCTGAAGCACGCAAGCTTCTGCGGCTTATATAATAACGAGAAAAATTTTCAAGAAGATAAAGCCACTATAGTTAGAACAAAAAAAAAGACCAAAATATCCCGAACCCGAACACTGCACGAGTCAGAAAACAACATTTTCATTGAGGCGATGAGTGCGCAACAATGAATTGGTGAGGTACTTGGATTGTGGTGATGTTGGTGTCATGACTTCATTACTAACAGAATTTTTCGATTAAGTGAGTGACGTTAAGGTAATTACATTCGCGACTAGCAAATCAGTTTTTCCTAATATCTTCTTTTGTTGCGTATATAGATAATATATGTTGTATTATATTGATCACATTCGTGTCAAATTATCTTATACACATGCTAGGTATTATGCACTCGTATAGATATTCATACGTATACGTGCGTGGATATCCACGTAGATGCAAAATTATAAGTATATATGTGCATATATATATATATATATATATATGCAAGGTGGATCCACCAGAACAATACGTAGTTAAAAGAGAATAATTAAGAGATCAGGCGTGGCTTTTGAAGTGAGTGTGTGTAATCATTGTGCCGACAGAGCCAAGGCTTCCGCTACCTAGCAACCATTTCTTAGAGTGAATTTTCAGCTTGTAAATTGAGCTTCCTGTTTTTTAAGTAGTGAAAAAATAGCCCATCAGATATAGGTCTTTTTTATTATAGTTGGTAATCTCTACGAACACATCAAAAGTATTCTGAGCCGTATATGGCATACACACTTTAATGCGGAACTCAGTGTCTTAATTTCTCATCGTATCTATACGAGGCCATTTTTTCCCAGGAAGATCATACAATATAAGAAGGAGACTGCCTGCAGTACAGAATGGAAAAATTATCGTCAACATGAAGAAAAATGAGACTTTACGCGAAAAATGTGAAAGGATCCGAGTAGTTTGCGTGAGCGGAGCTGGGAAATGAATGGCTGTGGCGTGGGGTGGGAAAAGTAAGAACTTTACTGGTACCCGCTTGAGTTGCTTGATAACGATCGAGATTACTACCAGTACAGATAATATACATTTGTAGAGTAGAACACCAAGAAATGATGAAAACCTAAACGATGGTCAGGGTGTCAATTGTTAAGGACAATTTTGAAAAAGAAGTAAATTCGTGTGTTGTCGTCCAAAATGGAACGAGGACCCCGGATATTTGGTTTGTGCAAAAACTCATCAAGGAAATTTATAAAGGGCTCAGCGTTGTTCAATTTTTATGTATGTGCTTTGCATTTTGCTCAATTCGTACTATAATTGAGGCGACTACGTGCGTGTTTGTCACATGCAATTCTGTGTGGGCTGATACCGATGTGTGGAATCAGCGTTTTTATCCACCCAAATTAGTCTGGTATTAATTTGCTGATACCAAAGTTGGAATGAGAGAGAATGAGAGGAGTCGTTTGCTCAGAGCGTGTTGTCGAAGTAGTAACCATATGAGTACTGCAACGTAGCTCTAATCACTGCACTACACTGCTCAACAAAATCTATGCAGCAGTTAAGATTTATACAGACCTCTGTGCTGAAGAAGAAGCTTTGGAATAAACGACAAGAAATCTAGTGAACTAAGAATAATGAAAACGAGCAATAACAGGACGTTTCTATAATCAAACACATCATTTAGTATAGATAGAACATGAGCGAGTAAATAGAATAGAACGCGGCTAAAGTACAAAATCTAGGCAACGAACGAAATTAGCTGAAAAGGAGTTGTGTATGAAAATGGAAGCAGCATTAAATTTTTTATTCACCGCCTATTATAATTTTTGATGGCATGGTATTACGTGTGATACAACCACAATGAAGTTGGGGTATTTCCAAAGCTCAGGACCGCAGGTGTCTGCGGTGTGGAACGAAAACGCTATTACCCTTTACGGATGCTAACGCGTTCACCACCAATGGAAACAATTTTAAGTGTATCTTTTCTATGAGGAATCTTTCTGTTAACAACCGAACCCCCGTATTTCATGCTGCTCTAGTTTGACTTCGTTCAAACCGTAAATGTAATGATAGACGAACCAATTAAATATAGTAGGAAAGGGAATACTAAGAATGAAAACGAAGAGATTACAAATAATAAAAAAGATTAAAGTTTTGTGAAACCTTTTCTTTTAAATGTGGATGAGCAATTTGAACGACTTGAGGTGAATATCAGTCTAGCTTTGTTAGCTTGGAATATAAATGACAATTATGGGGAACCATTAAGGCGGATTTAACTAAATTAGGCTGAGTGAGTTCCCTTCCGATTAGAAGCTGTTACGCTGCTTTTTTTCACCAGGTTAGTTGGATTTTCAGAAACAGTTAAAACTTGTGAAAAATAAGGATTGAAGTACAAGCTGTCGTGACAGTTTCGATATATCAAAAAGTTGACTTACCCTGTGAAGCTTTATGAAAACTGTAAAGCTAAAGGTGTTTTGTGAGGAATAATTTAAATCGTGGCCTTTTTTCTTAATAGGATCAATTTTTTCTAGTATCAGGACGCCTTGGCTTTAATCATTGAGTGATTCGAAACGACTTCGAAATAGTATTAATAACCTTTATATTCTTGTTTAGCAAATTCGAGGGTTCATCTTATTTCTTTATTTACCAACAAGCTGGCGTTTCGACGGATTTCGCCATCTTCAGAGCCTGAGAAGGTCACGTTGATCGCAAACTATCCAGCTAAACACCTCAATAGCCAAGGTGTTACGCAATTGAAGTGTTACCGCCACAGGACCTCGATATGGAGCAGTTGCTCATGAAGTGCCAATCCATGATGGTCCACATCTTGGTACCAATCCATCCTGACGTAGTCGAAACTAGTGAACTGCACATATTTGCGATGATATTTGATGGAAATTCTTAGTTAACTTCATACATGCTTATCAATAGCAGCTACAAGGGAGCCTAAGCAAATTTACTTCGCTATGTTCCAGAGTTCAGTTCTTTTCTCACTTGCAATCTCCTCTCAACAAGGCATTGTTGTAAAGAAAGCTTCTCACGTGCATCATCAAAATGGTCCACTATTCATCCTTTTTGTCCTATCCTCTTTTTTGCATAAAAAAATTACATCATCGGAATGAAGATAGTGAATCCACTAGCTATTCAATTCCAATTCCATTTCATTCTTTTCCACGATCACGAAAGCTGCGGTGAATAATTTAGGCGGGATGATTTAATTTCATCAACAAAGTGAGGACGGCGAATCCATCAGCTCTCCATTTTTATTTCCACTTTATCCTTCTCCGCGTTCTCGAGAGCGGTACTGAATAATTTAGCGAAACCAGCGAAACAGTGTAATCTCATTGCTACCCTTTCTTCACATCGATCATGATGTTGTAGAATAATGAAATTCATTCCGACAAGTTGCACACTGTTTGCTAAAAAAGTGTTCCACGTTTCATCAAGGCTTCTTCTATTTAAGCTAAAAGAATCCATGGCTTTCTGCAAAAATGATGAGTGCGATATCTTAAATTCTCGCAAATTTTCATTGACTTTCTTAATCGTGCGCATGCGATACTGCAATTTTTAGAGAGCTCCAATGGTGCTATTCTCTAAAGTTTGCGTCAGTTGTGTTTTCGCTGACCTGGCTTAATAAAAACACAAACGAACAAGAGCTCGCAGATAATTTAATAATTACTAATCTCGTTCAGGTGTTCTTTCCTGTACAGCACAAGAATCCTAATCGTCTGATCGTTGTCAAGGTGCTTTGCACTTAAGAAAGAGTGTGGGAATACTTTTGTGTGTGTGTGTGTGTGTGTGTGTGTGTGTGTGTGTATGTGTGTGTGTGTGTGTGTGTTTGTTAGCCTACTCAGGTGTTTGAAACAAATTCTGTAATTCTGTCAGCATCCTGTGTCATTTTCCTCAGTGATGAACGAGCATGTTGGACAGCGAGTCAGAAATCACCGGAGCGAAGTCACCACTCTCCCTGAGAAAGTATGCCGGAAGGTAGGGTGATTTTGTAGACAGGTTGCAGTACAAATCGTTTTTGACCTTTTCCACTACCAGTTTTAGTAAAATGAGTGCTCCCAAACATCGAGGAAATTCACCCCAGCTTCACTGTTTTAATAATATCGTGGTGGGCACTGTGGATTTTTAGAAACCCCAAGTTCATGCGGTATTGCTCGTCTTCTCTTATTGATTGATGAATTCTTTAACCGATTTCCTGTAAAGGCTGCGGAAGATGATGCATCAAGCTTCTAGACACCATTGAGCGGACGTGACAAGAATTGAGCAATTAGATATGGAATAAGCAACGGATGAAGCGTTAAGCGTAGATCAATCCCTGAAAGACGTCCCATGCATTAGACTATATTAGGCGTCGTTAGAGGTGGCTTAATGCATATCTGGTTTTTGCAATGACTTAAGCTAACCTACTTATGTGTCGAATCAATTTTGCTTTCCTCAGAACAAGTCTGGAACTCATTTGCTTAAATAGGACGGATCGAACGCTTGTGAGCCCAGGGCGCGGAGTGGGACCAATGTCGATGCAGAGGAGCTTCGACTACCATGCTGCACACGCTTTTTTGAATAATTAGAGAGCAGATAGAACGAGTTCTACACTTTTCACTAGGTTTGAATTGTGCTACACAAATTTCTCGTTAGCTGCTTATAAACAGTTTACATAGAAGTGCAGACTTATTCAGCAGGAAAATGGCGTTGTCTATGTGAGGCAGTTATACTCCGCGATTGACCTGTCTGTGGTGCGGCGTCTGCTAGCTACCCTTGGACGTGAGCTGTCCTGCAAAGCAGACATTTGAGATCGAAGCGTGATGTTCACTTGCCAGATTTTGAAATGTATTCGCTTGGTGTACCTGCACTGCCATGTTCCAAAGAAGAAGGGTTAGGATGGAGCTGATCATCGAGCGAAGTGTGATACGCCAATCCGCTGGTAATCGTTTGCTGTTACTCAACAATACCACGCGGGTCTTCGTGTGCTGTTTTTCTCCACGACATGTCTCTGCAAATGCAGTGTAACGTGAAGAAAGTTATTTTGGAAATAAAATGGTAGCTTTTGTAAAAATTTAATGAAGCAGTATGAGGAAAGAGGGAGATACGGGGTATAACTCAACTAGGAAGGTTGTTAAATAAATGGCAGTGAAGAAATAGATGAGTAGAAATGGATAATGTCGACTTCGAGATTGAGAATTAAGGCAGAGGCTACTGAATTTGGTTTCACTCTTTACCAAACAGCGTTTTTACAAGCATGCAGACGCCAGCACACAGCACAAGAAGATTAAGGAGCACTTTGTCAAACGTCGATTTTTACAAATGCGCAGTTTTTAGCGTTCAAAAACCTAACAGAACACCGGGTCATTTGCAAGGCACTCCTATTAGATCGATTTTAAGAGCAACTTACATGTACTGCAAGAAAAGTACAGTGGAAGATAGAGAACACTCTCTATTTCATTGAACATTCTCTACTAAACTTTTTGATTCCGACATAATTTGCTAGCTACATTCACCCATGCGGATGTATCAAATCGGATGTTGTCGATAAGACACATTTCTTTGCGACATTAATTAGGGTTCCTATCAAAAGCTCCATGACGTTTGTAGTATTTATGTAATTCACGTATATATGCGTCTATATATATATATATATACATATATATATATATACATATATATATGCATGCTGGCAATACATTTCGGCACAATAGTCTTTCCAGAGTTTGGTACTTCAGAATAGTGCTTAGGTTTATGCATTCTCTCAATAACTCTTCATCGCATCATAGTTACGTCGGCGAGTCTTTTTTTCCTTTCAGTTTTGGCGAAATGAACCAGATGGCTTGCTTTCCTATAAGGTATTGAATATACTCATGAATTGTTTTCTTCTGCATTAAGCTAGTTGGTGTTGTTCTTACTGTTAATGGATGGATTGGCATGTTTGAAAAAGATGTTTTCGAGGGGCAATTCACCAAAAACAACCATGTGTTCTAGTGAACCTACCGTGTGAGGAGATCATTTGATTCCATCTGGAAAACCCACCGGCACAAAGTGAACTGCTGATTGAAGCCATTTTATTTGTTCATTTTCTATTACAACTGATTGGATTCTGACGAAACTGTGAATCACTCCAGGCGTAACTGACGCAGTTAGCGTTAAACTCAAATGCTCGTCGCTCTGGGGAAGGCGAATCTACTGAAACGCTAGCCAAAGCAAATATTCATGTAAAAAGCTCGTGTATGCATATTAATAAGCCATCAGATTTACACAAACATTATTTCCGGCGATGTGCAGCTTCTATCGACGGAGATGACCGTCAAGCAACTCCAGAGCTTCTACCAGTAGCAAAATAAAAGGCTTTCGGTTAAGTCAACGAGTAGAGCACAATCTGAGCAAGTACATTCATGCATGCATAAATGAGCATGACTCTGTCTTACACATAAAGCAGGCATGAAAAAGGCACAATAAATGCGAAATATTGCGAGCTCGCTCTTCATGCTGAGTACGGAGACTTCACACAGGCGTACCAAAAATTTGGATAACAATAATCTATCAACTAACTAGTTCACAATTCTTAACGCAGCGGAGAGTAAAGGATACTAAATGTCCACAAAGGATGGAAAGAATAGAGTTTTTGGCGCTGACCAATTTTAGAGTGGTGAGCTGTGGGCTCGACTTAAGCAAACACCGTTAGAAGTGACTGAATGACTAAAGAGAATTAATAACAGATAATTTGTTTCGTGCAGTGATTTGTGGTGGCTTGCCGATGTAAAAAGTCAGTGTTCCTGTTGTCCTAGACAGTTCTAGCACCAATTTCTCGACCCGGCTATAATGGAAGACTTTGTGTGCCTTAGACACATGCTCGAACCAGGGATCGATCTAGTGTGTATTGTGGGTCATTTCTGACCACTGAGCTACACGCGCCCTGTAGATCTCACTGGACACAGTAATGACATGAGACCTTGTGACAGACGTAGTACTAGTATAGTAAATGTCAGAATCGTTGACCATTAAGCCTCATTATTATTGAGGGTTCATGAGCATATTTGTGGGGAAAAGTAGCTAAAGAGGAAAAATAACAGATAATGTTAACAGCGCACGTGGGCATTCCAGTGGACATAGGGGAAGTTAGTAGCTCGGCCTTAGGAACAAAGGGCAGGTATTGTGCAGTGAACATCATCATTTCGAGATTGATGAAATTATTTCATATAATTGTTCATTTTTTGATTAAAAATGTAATGGCTCTTTAAAATAACGTACAAAGGAAACAAGAGAGTCCTTTGCTGTAAGTTGACAGCTCGTTCCATACTTCAGATTATTGCAAGGTATTAATCTGAGGCAAGCACATAGATGTTGTCTTAAGGTGAAGGCAAGTCTAAAAGTATCACCGATTAGAAATAGTGCAGGTTTCACTGAATTGGAAACACTCGAAACCATACTTATTTGACCCTTTTTCAAATGTAAAAAAAAATAGCATTACTTTTCCTCTTCACTGGTCTCCTCATGAGCATTACTTAAGACAAACTCAAGTGAAAGCTTTCGCCACACACAAATCTAACGACCTTTATGAATGGCAGATGTAAAAGGTAAACTAACGAATTAAAGATCTCTTGGGACCTACACAAAGCGCAAGGCGGGTTGTTTAAGCAAGTAGGTAAACATCATATTAGTTCGAAAGTGTTTTCAAGCTCTTTTTTCAAAGAATTTCGCTATTGAACACAGTTGGAAATATTCCCATTTGTGAAAAATTTTTCTTGGATTATAAGAGTATACCTTAGATATAAGGGTCGCACGTGGCGCAGCGGTTGGAGGCGACCTGCAGCACACACGTGGAATCGATCCCCGCGCCCATAGCCCACGGAGCCTTTCATCCCTTCGGAGTCGGCAAATTGCTACCAGACTTGTCTGGGAGGATAACAGCACTGGCTCGATGCATCGGTGGGCCACCACGAGTCATTCTGAAGTCCACATATGCATTCAATAACCTCCAAACGATTCTTAATGAAGTCGAATGTATGGCACATCTCTCAGGGATTGATCAACGTCGAAAGCTTTACAGCTTTTACCTTAGATAAAGACGTTTGTAGTGCGCTAGTACTGCACACGTTGAGTTGTGGCTTAGCCTTAGTAAAAGGTACTGCAATGCTCTTTGTCTTCTTCGGGAATGCCGTTAAATGCTCATGAATATCGACCTTATGTTTCAGACTTCCTTATCATGCATAGCTCTCTAATGGACTTACTTCTGCGCCACTGTTCGATAAGAAATTTGCAGAGAACTTTTTACTGCAACTTTCTTCCTCGCAGTAATCACAAAAAGGGTCTACTTTAAAGCTAATAATTACGCAAAGCTGTGAGCGATTGTTCTGATTTTTGCCTCATGAAGAGGTTGGAGAAAAACGATGACCAAATATTAGGATTTCGTGGAAACTGTCATGATGGATAATGGATATACGCACGACGTACCCTCGCCACGGAAATTTCTAGAAATTTTTTATTTAAATCGTATGACTAGACTTTTTTCCACTTTTTTCTTTTATCGAGCAAGCATCTTTTCGAATCATTTTTATTGGATCTAAAATTTATAAACTTGGATCTTCCAGTGTATCGAGAGCTTCCCATTATTTACTATGCAACAGGCATCAATCACGGAAAACTGGTTTCTAAGCAGAATAACTCATTAAAAGCTTCTTCGATGTTTTTTCGTTTTATTAAACCTTATAGGGAAAAACAGTTGATGTGGAGAAGAATACTCTGATATTTGTACTGGAAGCAGATCCACTGAAAAGTAAGAAAGTATCACGATGTCTTTGTAAGGATGTTCAGAGCTGCACAAGCACAAGTATGTTCATCCCTTTTAATACGGTTAAGCCATAGTTCGACCCGAGCATACCAAGCTTCCAGCTCTGCAGCGTAGGAGAATTAGAGCATGGCATGACTGGTCTGGCAAATCTCACATGATCTTGGAAAGCGCTAGCATGGCCATCGCAGAGTCAGCTTTGGAGGAAAAAAATATGCTTGATCAGCGTTAAACAAAATTCATAGAAAAGCCAAAAATCCTCAAGCACTAACCGAACGCGCACACGAATGCCAAGACCTTCGTGGATGAACGATGCGAGAAAGCGAGTCGACTTGAAAAAGTGCTCGGCTTATCACAAAATGTGCAAAGAAAGATTGTCTAAGAATAAGAATAAAAGTCATCATTTGAAAATTTATAATCGACGTAGAGACAAAGACAGAGCCAAGTAGCTACTTGACACTTAGATTAATGGTCCTGGAGAATCGAGTTAGCCCAACCACACTTTCTATACAACTGGTACATTTTTGGTTTAAAAAAAATGAATCTTTTCCGGAAGAATCGATAACTCTTTCGTTCCAAATTAGGCTGGCCGGCCATACAAAACTGTTCTTTATACAATAAAGTTCACAAAAATTGTTTTTTAAACTTTGTTGATCTCATTAAGTCAAGCAGAAAATGGCAATATTTATATTGCTTTGTCACGTCATCTTAATAGTGACTCCATCTTCGCGGTATCTGCAAAGACATGAGAATCTGCTTTTTTTAAACATTTTATATGTTCCACCATCACAGCTACTATACGGATCCCATCACTTGCATTCGATTCGTTTTCTCGCGCTTACCATGCATACAGGTCTCAAAATATTTTGTGAGCTGTTTCACTACCACTTTAGAACTTTATCTTCTTCTTTAGCAACGCCGTCGGATGCTGGTTATGCCTATTCCTTTTGCACTCATGGAAATAGCCGGCAAGGGCGTTTCTACGTGAATTGGTGAAGAGCGTAGTGCCGGGGGTCAAACTAGGGCCTTTGGTACATTGCCGACGGAATCACTAAGCACTGTGCTTCCTATTTCATTGATTGTACAAAACACGGAAATGCGTAGCTTAAAAGATTCGAGAGAGAATATAAATCATATGTGATTCCTATGGAATGGTCATGCAAGTCGTTTTCACCCGTTTGAACTTAAGAATTTAAATATACAGAAAGGAACAATTTAGTAAAACATTCTGAATAATGCCATTACTGCAGAATACTCTTCAAAATAATTTTTGGCTGGAGATTTTTCGGCGTGCGACAGAGTATGGTGGATTGAAAAAGCAAAACGCTTATGACCATCGTAAACTCCAATTGTGTAGATGTCACATTCATACTGCTCGCTTGTAAGCATGCTAATGCAGTGATACGAAGCTGGCTAAGACAATGAAATTGTTCACAGCAGTTGGCGTTTCAGAGGATCGCACCTTCTTCAGAGCCTAGATATCAAGCGAACAGCAGCCTAGTCAGCCAAACACCTCCATCACAAAAAAAAAGACACAAAGTTTTTAATCGAGTTGGGAACAAAATAGCTTCCTCGCACACTCACCGCTTTCTAAGAGTCTTCCACTGAGTATTCAGTATAGATGCCTACCGTACGAGTTTCTTATGGTTGGTAAATGAGCCACTTTCACGTTGAAATATGACTATGATTATTTGAGACCATTTCCAATAACGAATGACTCCTTCCTTTCTGTGGCTAATTTTTGGACTATTGGAATCTATTCAAAGTGTTTCATGGGTTTTACGGGATAATGTTTTAGATTCCTGGAAATAGATGGTAACTGCTATTTCATAATTTTTCTCGTCATGTGCCTACGGGTATTTCTTACTTTTCTATGTGAGGATTGCACGGTTGGTCGCTACTTGGAATACTCAACGGAGGACTCATAGAGAGCGGTAGGTGATCAAAGGAGCTACTTTATATCCAGTTCGTATAAAAGTATGGTGTCACCGACCTTCCGTTGACTACGTTACCCTTAACCTCATCCTTTCATGTTCTGCAAAGGGCGAAATACGCCGAAACGTCAGCTGTTGCCAATAAATAATTTATAATATCAATCTTACGTGTGCTAGTTAAGAAAATAACTAGTTCTTCATTAGTGTTGAGGCTAATAAAAAGTGGTCCTGGAAATTACCGTGGCTTTCGTTGACGAGTTGATAGAAATTTCATTGCGAATATCCACATAAGTGCGTGTACTTAGAACTCTCTTACAAAACAGATTGGATGTGTCGCTAGTTCGATCGCGCAATCAGTACTTAGCACCTTCCATTCCTTCGCGGTTGGTTACGAAAAATTCAAAAGATGAATATGATATGTTCACCTGACAATTTTTCATGTCCTCGGTGAAATTCACAGCACCAAACCAATGTTCGGTAAAGACGACTTTTCAATATTTGTCTAGTAGATTTGAACTCTAGAGGAATCCCAGTTTCCGTAGAAATCTATCCAGAAATAAAAATAAAACACGACTTTTACAACCTAGAAAGACTTATTCCAACAACGATTCCTTAACTTTTTGTTTCTTCCTATTCCTTTTTCGTCACGGGTACTGTGTCAAATGCAATCACAAAGATGATGAGATATGAACAAAACTCGTAATATCAAGTCACGATTACCTTTACTGGGAGCTCAGTTGCCATCCACCTCAACTACCGAAGCCCCTGTTAGAAGAAAAAACTGGCTTAGAGCAAGGGAAAGCAAGGGCCTCGGTTGGTTTGTTGGCTAACACGTTAACCATCGGAAGGGTAGATCACTGGCTCGAAGACCAAATGAGGTTCCGAGTTTGCTCATGTCCCACGTTACTCATGGTTCCATTTTACATAATGCGCTGCCATGAAGAAGCAATGAGTAGTGCATGAAGAGCCGGGACATTGTGAATTCGAGTGCATCTTAATCTTAACTCCAGCTTCCAAAAATAATTGAAAGGTTTCCTTGAGTAAATTATTATTGCGGATTCTGCAAAACGGAAGCGGAAGAATAACTTTGTTTACAGTATTTTCCTCAGCCAACGAAGAAGGAATCCGCTTCCTTTTCTTCAAAATCGTGAGGTTTTCGTCACCTATGCAGAGTTATTTTTGTTCAGGTTTATTGGCTTATTATTAAAAAGCAGTACTGGTTCTAGAAAGCGCTAAAGTTTTAGCAAGAAGAAGTTTCAACGACATCATGACGCCTTCCTCTCTTTCGTAAAGGGAAAACAATTAGTGGGCATTGGTCTCTCTTCAATCAGCACCGGAAGCTGAGTTGTTCCGATGTCGAACGTCGAATCGTGCCGCCCCTCGCTCCTTCTTCTTCGACTTAGAACTGTGGATCTTTCTTTTAACGAAATGTCTGGATGTCACATGTTCCCAACTGATTATAAACTACTGCTTTGCTGTGTGCAGCAGATGTCGTTCTTCTAACTGTTGCTTTTTTAGCTGTTACATTTTATGACAGTCGTCTTTATTTGCATTCGCACTTATATTTCATTTTAATGATCTGCGATGAAATTTCTGCCAATGTGATTAGCTGGGCACGGCGGAAGTTATTCCAGTTATAAATGTCATTCAGTCATAGCTGTGGTTAGGCACTTGTCGTGTTGCACGCGATTCTGTAAAAATTCCTTATTTCGAGCTTCAAATGGCTTGTTGTTAAGCTGAGCCACAATTCAACACGTGTAGTACTGTTGCACTTCAGCCACCGTTTTGTGAATTTCTGTTATTATCCAATAGAAACTACTCACGCATGAAAAACTCTCCTGTTTAACATCGAAAATCTCTTGAAACTGTGTTTTGGAACAATCGCTCCAAATCGTGATATTTGTTTAACTATTTATTTTACGCAGACGCATAACAGTTGTGCTTAGTTGCTTATGATGGGACGAATAGTACATAGGTAGTAATGGCTGTCATCACGAGTGTGGTGCTATTTCGATTCCTCTCCGGGCCCACCCTACCAAGCCTCTCAACCCTCTGGGGTCGGAGAAATACTACTGGACTTGTCTGGAAAAAAGTCACTCTCTGCAATCCAATTAAGATCTCTCCAGCTCAGCTATCTCAGGACTCCAGAGAGAATTGCTCGAATAGCATTCTACGAGATTGAAGGTGAAATGAAAATCCTCAAGAAGTTGGAAGATCATCGCGGGCAGTGGATGCGAGTAAGCGAATTGAATGCGAGAAGTGCCGGTATTTGCACAGTGGATATGAAGACGGATCAAATAAAATAAAACAAGAACTGAAAAAATTATTTTACAGGGGACGGATATAACAGTGGTAGTGGTACCGTTCATCACGAGCACAGTGTTAGTTAAATCCCGCTTCGGGCTCACCAAGCCTCTCATCCCTCCGGGGTCGGAAAATTGGTGCCGGACTTGTTCGGGAAAAAACACTCTTTGTAATCCAATCGAGAACGTTCTTGCCTAGCTTTCCCAAAACCCCAGTGAGAACCGACTCAACCAGCATTATAAGACATTCAAGAAGAAATGAAAGTCCTCATGCAACAGTGGAAGCCACACGTTAAGAGAAGAAAGACCTTAGTGAATGATAGATGCATTGAAGCGAATCGAGTGCGACAATTTTTGAGATCTATACAAAAGAGGTAAAGTCGGATCGTTTAAAATAAAAAAAATAAAATCTATTTTTACAAGTTGTCATCTATTAAGCGGGTTGCAGCGCTTCTTTCAATCCATTAGCTGCCTTGCACCCGTCATCTACGATCTTTTGCAAGTTTTCCTTATTGTTTGGTTGTTGATTGAGAATTCTTGCTTTATTCTTGAATGCCGTTAAATTATGGTCGAGTTGATCTCCCTTGGTTGATGGGGTTGATGGGGTAGAACTGAACCAGAGGACTTAGCACTTGTATTGCATGGCATCTCTGTGTATTCCGTGCTCTTAAAAAAATTTTAGTCCTAATTTTTGTTTCGAAAAGTACCACAAAAAAATTAATTCGTAGTACTTAAATTAATCCAGTTCTTCCAACTTTTTAAATGTTTTTAGCTTTCATATTATTGATGAATTTCTTGTTTAACGAGATTTGCAAAATCTAGTCATAGTTGTTCGTCAGCGATCGTTTATTGGTCTTTTATTGCAATTATCTTCAAAAATTCTTCTCAGGAATGACGGACCTACTAAATTCATCAACAATCAAGTCGGGTAATGTTCTTGCTCTTCTCGACGCTCTATACACATCAGGCTTTGCAATGGCTTCACCAACGATACCATTACTTAAAGGTAACTAAAAAAAGGGCGCGTGTGGCGCAGTGGTTGGAGGCGCCACTGCGGCAAGCACTTGAAATCGATTCCTGCGCCCATGGCCCACCAAACCTTCCATCTCTCCGGGGTCGGAAAATTGGTACCAGACTCGTCTGGGAGGATAGCAGCACTGGCTCGATACATCGTCAGGCCACCGCGAGTCATTGTAAAGGCCAGATATGCATTCAATTACCTCCAACGATACTTAATGAAGTCGAATGCATGACGCATGCCTTAGGGATTGATCAACGCCGAGACCTTTATCCTTTTATCCTTTAAATGAAGAAAAAGGATGTTGACTTTTCCAAGAAAGGCGATAGCCATTACAAGCACATCTTACCTACGATTTTTCAGGAAGAACTATGCACACTTTATATGCCATCTCATTTATTGTGTATGTATCAAACTGTGTGTGTGATTGGTTTCATGTGTGGGCCACACTTCATGTGAGTTCTCTTGTTTTAAAGAAACTCTTGTAAACTGATAATAGGCAAGTTTCTCATTCAAGTACTAATTTTGAAATACTTGGAATAATACTTGAAGTATCATACTTACTAGGCTTCGTCTCAGCAATTCAGATGAACTTCTAATTTTGGTGAGACAAAAAAGCTATTCCCGGTTTTATTTGTTACTTTATACTTAAACAGCCCGTCATCACTAGTTGTGCGCACCCCAGCACAATCTCCATTTTGCGGAGAATTGCTGGTTAAACCATTCTGGCTTCCTAGAGTCCCGAGAACAGTCTGGCCAAAATTTGCTCTCCAGGTCATCACCATGACAGGAACTCGCAGCCCTTGTGGATCAGTCGGAGATTTACTACCATGCGACTTCGATACCAAGACAGTGGTGGATCCTGGTATTCGTTTACTCCTAGCTAGGCTTCCTCATGGAAAACGATGGACTCCTTCTCAGCTTGGGAGACTGCCGGAGGGGGGAGGGCGATCCCTCCGCTGTACATCGCAGCCCGACTCCCAGCCACTATGAGGCGGTAAACCTGTGGGAGGTATTCCCTGCTTTAAGAATGTGAAAATGATTTGTTTTCATGAATACGTTGTTTTCTTGTTTAGCAATCGCGAGGTTGTTATACAGCATTTAATTCCATAGAAAAACACGATACAATTCAACAGTAGCTGACGTTTCGGCAGTATCGCCTTCTTCAGAGCCTGGAAGGGTATACTGATATACAATTTATTACGCCAAATACTTCAGTAACACTTACCGAAAGACGAAAAGCTCCGTGGCAATTACATGATCAACAGCTTATCGAGAAACTCACCGCTTTTTTACATGACTTCCAATGAGGAAGGTTAGAACAGCTGATTATAGTCGCACATGGTTGATGACTGTGCCTCCCCCACATCAGAAATTGATCCAAAGATGCGGGGCCAGGTCGCGTATAACCAATAATTTTTTTATGACGAAATATTCTTATTTTTATTTATACTGTAACTGTCGAAACAATTATATTTAGGGCCTCGTCACTACATTTCCGCTTAAGAATTGGCTTGTAGTTTCACTAGTGGCGACTGTTGTTGCGGGTTCTATGCTGACTTGGTTACTTTTGGTTGGTATTTGGGATATTATAATTTATTTTTTTTAAAACTGATGCACATTTTAACCGATAAAAGTGTAATAGAAAATTGTTGTAGAATGAAATTTAGTTTTACAAGAATTACTCGATGGTTTCATCTCGGAACAAAGCTAGATTTCAAGAATTTCCGCCACCAGAAAAGTTTTCTCAACAAGTGAATCTATTTCCTATCCATAAACCGACAGTTACGTGGCTGCTGCTGGCTCCCAGAAGAAACGCTGTTAAATTGCCTTCGATATATCACACAAGCACACTTTTTCGCATACACATCTATACACACACACACACACACACACACACACACACACACACACACACACACACACACACACACACACACACACACACACACAC
>MQTX01000092.1:75495-104538 GCA_009735665.1 Angiostrongylus cantonensis
GTAAACTGACACAATAATCACTTCAAGGTATTTGTATTCCATCCAATAAGCTCAGGAAACCTTAGCTCCGGAGTATGACCCGGACCCAAAATATGCAACGAGACAGCCATTACAGATCTCCGACTAATTTCTCATCCCTAAGACGTAGAAGTATATATACATACATGTATACATATATGGGCGAAGAAAAGCAACTGAGCCGTAGAGTGATATGAGCACCTTCTAGTATGACTACTGATAAGATGGGAGTGTCATCCTCATATCATTGTAGTGTGATACCATCTTCTCCATGCGAAACAAGTGAAGTTCATGGGTCATGATGGCTACTACCGGACTTTTTTTTAAATTTCATATGGCCTGTTTTCATGTCTACTGTGCGGATTCCAGCACTTCTCACATTCGATTTGTTTCCTCGCACCTATTGTCTACGAAAATCTTCCAAGTTTTTACATGTGACTTAGGCTGGTGCTAGAGGATTTTCATTTCATCTTTAATGTAGTAAAGTGCTGGTCGAGCCGATTCTCCATGGAATTCTGAGATAGCCGAGCTAGAGAGATCCCACCCAATTGGATTGCAGAGACTGATTTTTTTTTTCTGGACAAGTCCAATACCAACTTCCTGACGCCATGAAGACGAGGGGCCTGGTGGGCCCGGAGCGGAATCGACCTGACATCATGCTCGTATTGGACCGCATCACTACCACTATGCCATCTGCACCCTCTACCGAAATTGCTGAATTTTTCATCAATTTTCCATCAATAGCAGTGATCCGTTCTTGACTAGCGCAATATCAGTCTACTACCTTGTGATCTCTGTACATATAATTTCTGCAGTATTCTACATTCTCGTCCATTCTAAACAATGCTTTATATCCACTTTGCAAACTAAAGTTCTTCAGCATTGATGTGTATTAAATATTGCTATGGTATTATCAGTTTCATTTTCACTGTAGAAGTCTTATTGCCCAATTTTAAGTTGAACTGTGCAGAAACTGAAAGTCTTTCATGGCAGCAAAAAGATGCCAGTTCAACTAATTTTCTACCTTTAAGAAAGGAAATATTGAATATGACCATGTAGTATAAAACAATACTTTTTAATAGTAATGACGTAATGTTGTATAGAAGGTCATTCATTGCACCTGCCTTAAACAGACTTTTGCATGTTGACCAAGTACCACGGTGTTCGCTAGACTTAATGAGAATGAAACCGCCTTCTCAATAATGACGTTATTGACCAGTTTAATATAAAGGACACAGTATCGCCTTTTCAGTTCCTCATAGATTTTTTCACAGGTGCTGTGCATGGAAAATGCGTTTGTGCAGAGACTTGGGGTTACACCTTATCGTAGCGGTTGCTCATTGATTTGGGAGGCGTTAGTCGAATGGATCCAGGTAAACTCGTTCACGCATTTTCAGTGCCGAGACATTTAAAACCAATGTGGAATTTTCCTTCGTAGTATTTATTTTCCTGCAGCAAAGCTTTCTATAATATTTCTAAGCCTATTAACTCTCTATTTGCCAAATTGTATGCAATTCGAAAAGTCTGAGGAATCATAAAGAGATTAGACAAGATCATCAGTAATGCCCTAGGTCGTCACCACGACAGGCAGTCGCAGCCCTTGTGGATCAGAGGGAGATTTGCCACCATGCGACTTTGATGCCAGGACGTTGGTGAATCCTGGTATTGGTTTACTCTTAGTTAGGCTTCCTGATGGAAACGCCGGACTCCATCCTAACTTGGGAGATCTGCCGGGGGAACGAATCCCCTCGCTGTACATTGCAGTCCGACACCCAGGAACACCTACCGAACACAATGAGATGGTGAACCGTTGGGAGGCACCAGTAAATTAATGAAATAAGATCACCAAAGTAGTGATCGTGTGATATTGTCGTCTTGCCAATGAAAGAACATAAAAATTTTATTGTGAGACCTTATTCCATAAGTCGGATGTATTTTAATTTCCTTGAAATCCCATTTAATTTGAATAAACCACACCGCAGTCCTCCCTAGACTTCACACTTTCCTTTCATTTTTCCGGCAAAGTTTCTCAAGTGTACGATTACCATCCGTTGAGATACTGAAAGCATCAGCGGATTCAATAAATGTACTCTGCTTAGGCGTTCAACAATTTTCGTGTAGCGTTCCTCATCATGCTACTTCACGACACTCCCATCACACTTCTGAATTTCTTCTTCGTGGCTTCGTGTCGATGTGTTGGACCAAATGTTGGTGATTTGTACAGTTCTGTTAGTTTTATTCAGCTGTATTAGTAGATAAATAATTTTGAGTCGTAATTATGATTTTGGCGGTTTTTTTACAGGTTGTACCCTGGTCAATGCTACTGTCATCGTCCTCGTCAATAATTTCACTATTGTGGAGAATCACTATGCTCTACTTTGCCTACAGGCAAATCAACTTCTTCCACTTATCCTATGCTTAGTAACCTCTTTATTTAGGCGAATGCTATGTCCGGTTAAACTGAAAGGAAACGTCAATTTCGTGAAATATCCGAAATTTACAGAACACCTACATTGGGCAGTTGACTGCAGGTAGAACATGTAACTGCCTACCAAATACTATTGAACTTTCAATGTTGTTATTAATTAAATCGGTACCTTACAATGCTCTTGGTAATCAAATACGACAATGCTCACACAATGTTCATTTCACAGCGGCTAACACTATTAAAGCAGGTTTGTTTTAACCAAATGTGAAAAAAATGGTGATTTTCTACATGCACCTAATCCACGATTTATACCATTTTAGAGTGAAAGGGACGTTCTGGGAAACACTGCTTTTTTCCCTTAGGATTGGGGCGAAATATGACGTTTTGAGTAAAAAGTTAGTCGATTCCTAAATGTAATGTCCTTCAGAGACGAGCGCCGCATGAAAGAGTACGACGAATTCTGGCCAATGCGATGGGCACGATATCGCGTGTATAGCAGACGGGAAGATCGGAATGATTCTGTGATACCAGTAAGTTCCAGTTAACATTGTTGGGAAAGCTATCCAGCAGGTTTTTTCCAGGGATCTGATCGCCATGAAGATATGTACGTAAAATCGACTACATCATCATTCTTCACCTTACCGTTTATTGAATCGGTAAGAACTCTTAATGGTGTTTTTTTTTCACAATATTAACTTCTTATTTTCTGTTTGATACAATTTTTATAGCAGGATATAATACGAAATACAACCACAACGGTGCTGAGACATTTGCAAAATTCCAGATCGCAGGTATCTGCGGGAAACGAACGCGCTATTAACCTTTCCGTGGACTAATTCGTTCATCACCAAGCCATGCGGATCCTTCCTCCCGCCTGTCTCTCAGCTAGTGCTATCGATCAGTGATTTGGGCTGCCCAGATCAATCTCGCTGATGAGTGATTGCTCATGGCACTGATCGATAGAACTAGCTGAGAGACAGTCGAAATGACGGGCCAGTATGGTGTGTTGGCGAACGTGTCGGACCCCGGAAGGGGTGACATCGCATTCGTTCCCCACTGGACACGCCTGCGGTCTGAAGCCTTGCAAATACCTCAGCACCATTGTGGCGTTTTTTTTATTTTTCGTCGATTTTCACTAGGAAGAAGCACGATGCAATGAACCGTAGTGTATCATGCGTGAATGCTTAGCCGTTGTTTCAATTTCCGATTATAAAAAAGAGAAACTTTTCCTTTCTTTGGAATCGCCCAACCTGTTGAAGACAAAGCGGAAGCATTGAATTGTAAACTCGGTAAATTCATGAGTGGAAGGGAAAGACGGTAGACCACATTTCTGAGCTGTTAAATGCGATTAAAACTTTGTCCCCGCATAAAATTTATTGCCTCATTTATTGTGGATCCTTTGCCGAGTAAATGCCATCTGTCTCCCTTCAATCACACACAACAAACTTGGCCAGTTTGTTTCATCATAGGAAGCACTCGAAAGGCGTCATATTTGCCTTTGAAGATATTCCATGAAAAATATAACTAGTGGGTCAGTGGCCTTTTTAGCTTGTGGTCTATTGGAACTGAACCAATGGCGGCTTCTCGTTGGTTGTCGGTCGGTAGAATGCACGTCGTGCGTACATCATCGCCGACGTTTCAGCATATAAGTGAACGCATTTTACTTTTAATAACCGTAATAGGTGACACATTCGAGTCCTTATCATTGTAGATGATACGGAATACTTTAGCATAATGCTTTAGACAGCTCTGTCGATATTACTAACGACGGCACCGTATTATCAACTTTGCTAAGTTCCATAAGACTTCTAAAAATTACCGGCGTCTCATTTGCCCGAGTCTTATGTGCATTACCCTGCAAAACAGAAAGAGGACTGTCCTTGGATGGCGAGCATAGAATGGAACTGTGTAAGGTAAAAATGCCAAAACTGACAGCATCGCCCTATAGAACATTACCGAACCTCTTAAAATAGTTGGCTCATCACACTGAGCGTCAACGATAGCTTGTTCTCCAAAACTGTCGTTTGCGCATTGCACTAGTGTTAGTCTATTCGGCTAAGACAAATCGGCTGATCGAATGCAAGGAGTTTCGAAAGTGTTCAAGTCATGTTTTTACAGCTTAAGCTACTCAAAACTCCGTTAATTAGTTAGCCATATGTTGAAACATTCCCGAGAAGGAAATTGTCACAAAACTGGTGTTTATAGGAGATATGTCGATTTTGTTGGAATCACTGCAAATCAAAGACTTCTGTGCTCTCTATCAACAAAGCTGTCAAAACCCACGCCCAATTATACCAAGATGGAGTAATCAAAGAAAAAAAAATAGCCCCGCTTTTTTTTTTCAAAGAGAGAAACCTCAACACGACCCTTCAACAATACGTTTATTTGGAATGGAACTTTTTGGCAGTTCTTTCCAAGAACTAAGAGCTTGTAAAAATTTTGAATGGTAGCCACTAGATATCTCCATTCGGAGAACCTTTTGAGAGAAATTAAAGAACAAGATCGAAAATTAGTTGAAAATAACTGCCTCTCACATGGAATTCTTAAAGTCGAGAGTAACGGCATGTGTTATAGTAAATGGAGATCATTTCAAGAAATTCATGTCATTACTGTGTGCTACATTGTTGTTGAGCTTTACACACTAGTATCTTCTAGAAATCTGATGCTTCGTTGAGGTAAAGAAAGTCGTAAAACTAAAGATGGGTAGGTAGGCTGGTGTTCTTTGTCATCTTTTCCTTATCATCCTTGGCTTTATGAATTCACCAAGTGGCTCACTTCTTCATTCATAACCCTGAAACAAAGTCCATCATCGCACTTATTTGGTGTCGAATCTACAGGCACTTCAAACACTCGAAAATATCTGTCTTTGGGCGTAAAAGGAATGCGAATGGTTGAGATGAACAAGAATGTGTATGAAAATCTACGAAAATCCGTGACAGAACTTATTCTTCATAAATACAGCAAGAAAGGTTTCCATCACACAATTAACGTATGACGTTTTTCTCTCTTTTGCTTTTCCCTAATGCGGTTATATTAGGTTTAACGGGGCATTAGTGTCATCAGGAAAGGCGTCAAAATCACTTTCTGAGAAGAATGTTCTAATGCTGTGCAGAAATAAAGATGTAAAAAAGTTCCCGAAGAGTGTAGGTCAAGTGTTGCTTCATTCTGAAAACAGTGCCGTCCATCGGAACTCAGTGTTTCAGGTATCGGTGATTTGAGGAGATTTGGCGTTTTGAAATAACACTGCGGATTCCAGACATAAGCATAATTCTTAATCCAAGCTTTGATGAACTTACATAGGAGATGAACATTCCGAGATTTACTGTAGCCTGGCTTATAGATATTCCATTACTGCAATAAGGTGCTAAAAGAGTTATCGCTAATGGTCCTAAAAAATTGGAAATAAAACAAGATAGTTTGTTATCACGTCTTTGTTGTAGGAAGCCGAGTGAAATATTGAAAAGTTGTTTGAAAATAAAAGAAACTTGATTCGTTGCGTTTCATTGCAAGACTCCCTGCTTCTTCCTCGCCCTCATCCTGTTGAGCTCAGTATGACCACTTATGCTTATAATAACATAATGTGATTAAAGGCACTCATTTTTGTTGTTCAGGTTTTGAGATTCACTGTGAAAAGTGTCAAAGTGGTTGTCTGTGCGCTCTTGTCTATTCTGTGCTACATACTGTTATTAGCCATATGTTGTGTTCCATGTTGCTACCACTACACCTGTCGTCAAAACAGCGCCTATCATCGACACAAATGCACACGCACGTTTTTGAGGTAATCAGATGAAATCTATACAGTCTTTGCGGTAGCTCACGGATCTATCAAGTCTGTGTTTTTATTCACCCAAAGAAGTACGATACAATCTAATGTTTTGAAGGGATGCAGGGCTTGGTTAGTCCGGAAAGATCGACCTGACGACGATATGCATAACATGGCACCTCTAATCACTGTGCGGGATGGACCTAGGGAATAAATGACACTGCGCTATTACATGCTATCATGGGACTGGTGTTGCGCAATAGTTAAAGGTGTCCTTACTATGTGTGCCCTGTTTTTTCCTTGATTCCAACTCCAAAAAATGCAAGCTCCATGTCTATCATACATTCAGCAACCCATACAATGTTATGTGGAATCCAGTGCTGGGTGAATTCCTGAGAAATTGATCAATTCCGAGCCTGCTTATCATACTTTTACGCGAAGTGAAATATGGAATGACAGAAAAACGGTGTTTACCTTCCAACGTTTTTCGCGATTTCGAAATTTACTTGCTAGATGCAAGAAAAGCAAAAAAAACCTACTATATTCAGTGTAAAGCTAGCATTTATGTCAAAATTGTGGTCTATTAACACACCAGAGAGGAGTGCTAGTTTCCGGCTAGTGCAACGACGTGTGCTTGGGTCGTAGCGGCCAACGTTCCGAATGACACCGAGCACTTTCGTTGTATTTTTTGCACTAATATTCAGTTTCTCTGTGTCCAATGTTGGTAATTTCCTATTTTTCCACATTATAAATGTCTCATGTTCTCATACTTTTACTATAAACGCTTTTGCTTGTACTTAATTACTTTTACTACTTCCTTTTACTATTACTACTGTGCTATGAAACAATTCTAAACTTTCTACTTGATGAAAAAATCCACCAATCCGCTCGTTCACTATCTACACACACTGCTGTCAGACCTTACTAAGGTTTTTTGCTGACTTTGGACCACATAATGGACTAAAAATGAAATAATTCAATTATCAGCAAAAATTTAATTGTGTGAGCCCGAATCGTGCCAGCTATAGACGAATGAAATCTAAATTCCTATTGACTGCTCAAAAGTGAGCCGCTGAAATCCACAGACGAATCCGTCAACAAGGAAGCTCTAAAATACATCGGAGGATAGATAGAAAAACATGAAAAAGAAGATAATAAAGTACGTGAATCCAAAACTATCAAAAAGATGAAGAGATTCATTTGTTTGTATCACCTAGATGGGAGGGCAGATAGAATAGTGGCAGTGATGCCAGCCATCACGAGCATGGTGCCGGTTCGATCGCACTCTGGGCTAAACAGGTCCTTTATCCCTACAGGGTCGGGGAATTGGTACCGGACTTGTCCGGAAACAAAACACTTTTTACAGTTTAATTAAGAATAGGCTAGCTAGGTTATCTCAGAACTCCAGTGAGAATTGACTAAGCTAATATTCCACGACATTCAAGATGAAATGAAATCCTCGAGCAGAAACCGAAGACCGACGTAAAACTTGAAAAAAACCACAGCAGATAATGAATGCGAATAAGGAATCGAATGTGAGAATCGCTGGGATCAGCGCAGTAGATGTGAAGTTGGGTCGTATAAAATAAAATAGATCAAAAGAAATTTCCCGCACATCCTCTAAGATCTTTTGTATATTCTCTCTTGCTTTTCAAATGTTCTCAAGCTTTCTGCGCAGTGACAAAATACTCGTTCATCACCCAAAAAAGGTTGTCTCTTTCGTTGTCGCTTTCGCAGTATGTTCATTGATACCCATTTTTCTATAAGAAATGTACCCGTCATAATGCAAAATGATGGTGAACCAATAACCATAGAAGAGATTAAAATATCCTTCAGTACCCGATAAATAATACGCCACTACTGCTGACATTTAACTGGATTTGGTCATTGTAGTCGCCATGCTCGTTGTTTCCTAAATTGTAATGCCAAAAATCAAAAGACATGTTTGATAAGCTGTTTATTCATTTCTGTTCGGAATACTGTGCAAGGTGTGGTGAAGGATACACTTCTACAAAAGTAGATTGCTGCTCCGACTTTTCAGCAAAAATTCTGCTAGAGTTTACAAACCACGAAAAACTGTCTTTATTGTAGAGCCTTTTGCGCATTCTAGAGGAAGGCTAATACTCTGACGATACACGTAAGAACCAAGTATTGCAGCAAGTGTGATTTGTAACAATGTTAAGGATCTATTTACACTTAATCTAAAGGGTCAAGTTAATGTTTCCACAACCGCAAAATGCCGTATCTTGGAATATGGTGGTTAAAACGCAAAAAATAAATACTTTATATGGCTTGTTATAAGAAGCTGTATAGAGGTTTTGTCACCGGATTTGTTGAAATACATGCCCATTAAATGGGTAAATGACGCAGCAAATTTTATTATTTAAATTGTCTGGTAAATTTTTTGACAATGAGAGTATCCAATATAAGAGTAATTTGTAGATGCTACTGACGGTCAGGCCAATAGAAGCTGCATGGATCACAATGAACTATGGTGACGATCTGTACCTACAATGCACGTACACTTGTATCCGAGTCGTCGATAGAAGACCTCCTAATGCAAGCAAGAATGATAAGGTACGACGTCATCGACCTGGCTGAGACGAGACGACGGCACTCACTCAACGCTGTCTATGACACTGGAGAAGAAATGTTCCTCGGAACATGCGACAGTAGAGGCGTAGCCGGTGTCGGCGTTCTCGTCAACACCAGTTTGTCCGTGAACATCGATTCATATGAACAGCTTACAACCCGATTCGGACGTTAACGATTAAATAATGTGGACCAACACCGGCTTTGACAATCTTCGTCGTTTACGCGCCAACATCAAACTATGACGAAGAAGAAGTCGAACCGTTCTACATGGAATTGGAGAGGTTCTACAGACGAGACCATACATTCTTCGAGGTCATCATTGAAGATTTTAATGCCAAGATCGGACCAAGAAGATCGTCTGAGGAACGTAACATTGGGACCCACGGATTAGAATGGAACGAACAGGGTGAGCGGCTCTCTGAGTTTATCATGGCGACCAAGATCATCGGTAAATCGAAATTCCAGAAGCCCCACCGTCAACGATGGACGAGGCAATCTCCCAGTGGAGAGTACCATAACGAAATAGACCACTTCATAGTAAATAGGAGGTTTCGCCTAACCGATGTCGCTGTTGTTTTAAAATTTTACACGAGATCAGACCACCGTCTTCTTCGTGCAAGATTTTATTTCTCGCGGAAAGGAGAAAAAGCCGCTAAATTCAAATGGAAGAAATCATCCACGATTACTACTCAGATCTCCTCGATAGCCACGTCCACCGCCCGTCAATAAAAGAGGATGGATATGCTGTTCCCCCTGTTCTCCCTTTCGAAATCCGACATGCCATTTCGTCGGTGAAAAACCGAACAGCACCATATCCGGACAGGATAAGATCAGAACATCTGAAGAACCTTCCGCCAGTCTTCCTAAACACACTGGCTCGGCTCTTCACACGTTACCTGTCTGAATGCAAGGTCCCTACTCTGTGGAAGACCAGCAAGACCGTGTTGTTGTTCAAGAAGGGCGACCTAAACGATATAGGCAACTATCGCCCAATCTGCTTGCTGTCCGTCGTCTACAAACTATTCACTCGAGTCATCCTAAACAGCATTGACAAAACATTAGACGAAGGAAGGCCATGCGAACAAGCAGGGTTTCGAAAAGGATTTAGTACGATGGACCACATTCGCACGATAACGAGGCTCATTGAAGTGTCGCAAAAGTACAAAAGACCGCTCTGTCTCACTTTCATCGGCTTAAAGAAGGCCTTTCATTCAATTGAGATAGAAGCAGTCATGGAAGCCCTCGGTAGTCAAGGAATTCCAACTCAGTACATAAAGATTCTTCGTGAGCTGTAAAACAATTTCACAACCAAGATTTCACCACTCTACAACGATATTAACGTTGACGTCAAAAGAGGTGATAGGCAAGTCGATACAATCTCGCCAAAATTATTTACAGCCACCCCCCAGAACGTCATGCGAACATTGGAATGGGATAATATGGGAGTGAAAATCGATGGTCGGCAGATACGTCACCTTCGCTTTGCTGATGATATCGTTCTTATAGCACCAGACATTAGCCGAGCGGAACGAATGCTTGCGGACTTTGATAAAGCGTGTGGAAAGATTCGTCTTCGACTAAGTCTAAAGAAAACGATGTTTATGAGGAACGTATTGGTTTCGTTTGCCCCATTCACGATCAACGGAACAAATATCTTCGAATGCTCCAGTTATGTCTATCTAGGTCGGGAAATCAATACGATGAACGACTTAGCTGCAGAGCTCAGCAGAAGGATACGAGCGGCTTGGGGAGCTTTCAAGAGCATCGAGGATGTAGTGAAGAGAACAAAGAACACCCGACTCCGTGCCCACTTTTTCGACTCAACGGTTCTTCCTGCCCTAACGCTTGCATCAGAAACCTGGTCGCTACGTAAGCAGGTTGAAAGATCACTCAGCCTTATCGAACGCGCATTCGAAAGGACGATGCCAGGAGTATCCCGTTTCAAACAAGTAAGGGATAAGATCCGAAGCTCTGACGTACGTCAACGATCAAAAATCAAAGATGCCGTTCTATACGCCAAACAGTCGAAGATAAGGTGGACCGGACACGTAATGCGTATGAATGATAACCGATGGAAAAAGCCGTTTGTGACTGGATTCCTCGGGATGTTAAACGTGCTGCAAGAAGACAATCGACCCGATGGTTAGAGTTCTTCATGAAGAGCCTAGAAGAAAGATGTGATGCTCGACGAGTCCCTAAAGCGAGGAGAACCCACTGGGCTACTCTTGCACTTGACGGGGAAAAATGGAGGATTTAATGGCGCCCGCTCGAGTCACTCGAAGATCAACGGAACTACAGGTGATACAGGTGATTGACTGTCATAGCTTACTATGATTAAGAAGTGCACATGATTACGAAATGTTCACCAATAGCTCTGTGAGACAAAACAAGCGACCGAAAAAATAACGAGTGACATATTGCCCATATCGTCGCCCGTGTGTTGATCATAGCAAAGAGGCCCACATAATGAATCATAGGAACAAACATTTTTATGTTTAAAGGTTTACTAACGGCAAATAAACTTGCTATACGACAAATACTTTTTTTAGTGCGAATATTATGCATAGTTGTTATGAATTAGTTCATTTGTTTTGTTTGAGAGATCTGCATATCTAGGAGCTTTGCTATTGCAGAGTGTAACTCCCTTAAATAATTGAATAGATGAAGTATTCTATTAAAACTACCGTAGTAAATAGAGATCATCTAGAAGACAGGCTTATCTCAGCAGATTGTGATTTACCATGTATAGGAAGAACTATCAATGGTATCAAGCATAAGAAGGATAAAGCTCTCGGTGTTGATCAATCCCTGAGGGTTGGGCCTTACATTCAATTTCATCAAGCGTCGTAGAGGCAGCCGAATGTAGAGTTGTCTTCTGAAATAACTTGTGGTGTGGTGATCCAGCGTTTTACTCACATGTTAACTAATAAGAAATCTGCTACCTTTTGAAGAAAAGATTAACTTTAAAATCTTAGGTACTACTCGAATTTCTTTCACTATACCGTATTCTTTCTGTCCTTATTGTGTGCTGTAACACTTATCATTTTAAATTTTGTGCTTATATCGTCTGTTCATACAATTGGCTGGAACACTATTCCACCGGAAATAAATCGAGTTGGTCCATATTTTTTCATTGCTTCTAGTTTTAGTTATACTTTATGTTAGCTTTCTTAGCTTAATGTATTCTGCAAAATTTTCTTCAAGCGTCATCTCTTCCTAGGTTTGTATTAGTTTTCTGCCCAATTCGCAATCAATTCATGTCGCAATCTTACCGTCGCCACTGTTTTCACCACAGTCACTCGAGCAAAATGTGAATGAGTCAGTATTTGTCAACTTTTATTGAATTTTAGCGCCTCCAAAAGATTCCTATGTGATGAGTAGTACTTTTTTTCAGTGTTTTCCTATTATCTGATAACAAGGCGTCTACGGTGTGTAAGCCGTTCTGGGAAGATGGTGAGCTGGGACTGGGTTTTCGACGAAAAGAGGCAGGACCGTGGCAAACTAGAAGGCAATTTGGTGACCGACTAATTGTTCGTCTTTGCTTTCTAGTCCTGTTTTGATTTTATCTTACATCTTCCTCCTTTATAAAGATTTTTCTTACGACGCTTTCTAGTAGAAAGAAAAACAGCGAACGTGTGGCTGACACAAGCTGTTGCAAGAAGAAACCTGTCTAAATCTGTTCCTACGAAGAAAAATCCAGAAGTTAAACAGCTACTTTTGAAAGAGTTTTCCGCAAACCACTTTTCAAGCCAAAGTTGAGACAAGTCGTTTAGGCAGTAGCGACTCAAGTGATAGTGAACAACACAGTTCCTGAGGATTCATATCTCAAACTCAGATTTGATCATGCCATTCTCACAGAACTCGGTCCTGCTCATGACCGAAAGTTCAGTTGCGCTCGAGGGGAACAAAGTGAATGGTAAGACCATAAATTAAACATGCCAAAATGTAAAAATGAATGTGTATTCCTTTTTCCAATGAGTTCGATTGCAATAAGTGTTTCATTAAGATATTTCGTTGTTTCAGAACTCCTTATGGGACTAATCATCGAATTATTTTACCAAGTGCCAATAGTCTCCATTTGCCTTTGTAGAGTATCAGAACTACCAATCGTTCCCTCTTTCTTAAAGAATCATCACATTTTCTTTCAGATTCTTTTGTGAAAATAGGTGACCATTCGGTGTTTACGTCTTTTCTTCCTACATAGCAACTCATTGAACTCACTGCCTTACGCCTCTCAGCTGATCGTTAAGTTGTTCGATGTTTCATTTGCCTTCTCTCCTGCTTTTCAACAATTGGATATGTGCATCATTATGCTTCAATAGACGACAAAGGCAAGAGCCCTGTATTTATTTCCCCAGTTGTGTCAGGTGACATATTCTATGCGACGTTTTCTTCATTGTTTATTCAACAGCTCTTGCAGAATTCTCATTGCCAGCAGATGTAGCCTGTAGATTTCTAAGGCAAAAGTCAACGCAGGAAGAGGCATGAGGTAAAAGAGGAGGAAGATGATGAGGCTGCTTTGTGAGCTTTATGAACACGCTTTATTTCGAATGGTGGTCCAGAAACAAACCTAGCTCGGCTATGGCTAAGATTCTTAGAAGAATCCATTCGACTAGCATTTTACAACATTAATAAAGAAGACGAAGCTCTCAAGTAGCAGCCGAAACAAGATGCGAAAGTTCAGGGACAACCCAACTTTTGGACGATGAATACAAGGAAAACGAATCTAATGCAATAGATGCTGGAATCCATGTGGCAAGTTTACGGTGTGTCATGCTAAAAAATATAATAAGCTTTTAAATTATTTCCAACTATCTTTCGTTTCGAAATTTTTCTGGCTGCACAAACACTTATGGATTAAAGCGACTGTGTTGAAATAGTGTATCGAATTTTTTTCTTCTTTACGACTTAACAGTACACATCGTCCGGGTCTCAGCAATTCTTGCAGTCGATTCGTTCTCTCGTATTCCTCATCCAAAACGCTTTTTGCGTTTAGACGTTAGTATATCTTGAACTGCCATTTGTGGACTTCTTAATGAATAATGTTGAATGGTGGTTAAGAAGATTCTTTCTTAGATCCTACTATAGCCGTTTCGTAGGCCGTTCATAGATCTTCGTCATAAGTAGACACCGTATTTTGTGGATCGGAAGGACTGAGCTGATTACAGGCAACAGCAGTACCATTTCACCGTTTGCGAAGCAAATAAGGATTTGATTGGCCCTGAACAAGCTCGAGCCAGTTCTATGATCATGTTCAACATATCGGTGCGACATCGCCACCTATGAGCCTTGTTGTGTAACAACACGACTGTGGAAGCGTAGTACTCAAACAAACCGTCAGAAAGCAAACAGTCGTCACGGGACTAATTTGTCGAACAACTGGTTATCGAAAGTAACTTTTCAGCAACTCTGTTTTGTTTTTCCGAACTCAATAAAAGAACTGATAGGTAAATTCTTCCTCCCATGTGAAATCAGTGTTAAAGAGGATGAGCGCAAACAAAACATGATATCTTCCAAGGCCCAATTTAATGTGGTGATAACTGCAATGACTGTGCTATAAAGGAGTGTATTCATATCTTCATATGCCACGGATCTCCTTCATATGAGGGATCTCGAGCCGGTTAGTCGCAAGGCTACGTGGCGCATCCCCAAGTGGCGGATAGAGGGTTAATCGCAAAACAAAAGCGACCTTGCTTCCCTGAGGCGCAGGTGGATCCAGAGGATGGACTCACTGTTTCTGCTGCGCCGATTTGGCACATACTTTCTGTACTTGCTAGGCGTATTCATGCATGCGTGTGTGGGTGCGCTCTCGCTTTATGCGGATTGTATTCTACGAGTCAATTCGACCAAAAGCCTGCAATCCACTGACAGAGAAGTATATGGGAGGCGGTTAGTAGTCGCCTCCAACAAATAAGCTCCATGTCCACTCTGGGAGAGCCTGGTATGCTACCCGTGAGTATACCCAACACCCACGTCCGGAGCCCAGCAAGCTATACGTGGGTATCAAAATGCTAAGCACAGTAAAATAAAAAACGGGCCTCATTTCCCTGTTCCCGAAAGAGCCCCCAATTTCGCAGCGTTGGGTAGGACGAGTACGGAGAGGCTGCTAAAATCTCAGGGCCAATGGAAGCTGCCTGGATCAACGAAGAAGAAGTCGAAGCATTCTACATGGACTTGGAGAAGTTCTACAGAGAAGACCTTACATTCTTCAAGGTCATCACTGGAGATTTCAATGCCTAGATTGGACCAAGAAGAACGTCTGAAGAACTTCACATTGTGACTTACGGATTAGAATGGAACGAGCAGGTGAGCGGCTCTTTAATTTTATCATGGCGACCAAGACTGTGCATGGTAACTCGCAATTCCAGAAGCCTCGCCCTCAAAGCTGAACGTGCGAATCTTCCAATGGAGAGTGCCATAGCGAAATAGACCACATTATAGTAAACAGAAAGTTTTGCCTAGCCGATGTCGCTGTTGTCCCAATTTTACAAGGGATCAGACCACCGTCTCCGCGCAAGATTCTACTTCTCGCGGAAAGGAGAAAACGCCTCTAAATTCAAAAACCGAAGTCTTAGAACCAACACAAGTGGGACCTATTCGATTCATTAGTCGGCTGTTGGGACGATGCCTTCGTCGATAACATAACACCGACGAATACGATCGGCCCATTAAACATCTTCACGATAGCGCCATGCAGGCTGATACTTCGAAAGTCACCAAAAGACGTCTGTCTCCGGAAACTCTCGAGCCGGTACACCAGCGTGGAATCGCACGAGCTGCAGGCAACCGCGAACTAACGTCCGGGCTTGCGAAACAATGCAGACAGGCGATAAAAGAAGATCTTAAAGAGAGAAGAGCAGCAGTAATGGTCGAAGCTGCTGAGGCTGGGAAAAGCATTCGCAAAGCCCGCCCAAGCTTCGCCAATTATGGGACCAAAAAGAATGCAGCCCGACGCCCAGACGGAACAGTTACAGCGTCCAGAAATGCAATGGAGAAAATCATCCGCGAATGCTACTCAGATCTCTTCGATAGTTGCGAACACCTTCTGTCATATAAAATAAAAGAGTACCACCGGTTCTCCCTTCCGAAATCCGACATGCCATTTCATCAGAAAAAATTCGAACAGCACCAGGTCTGAACAGGATAAAATCAGAACATCTGAAGAACCTTCCGCTAGTCTTCGTATGCACACTGGCTCTGCTCTTCACACGTTACCTGTCTGAATGCAAGGCCCCTACTCAGTGGAAGACTAGCAAGATCGTGTTGTTGTTCAAGAAGGGCGACCTACACGATATAGGCAACTATCGCCTAATCTGCTTGTTGTCTGTCGTCTACGAACTTTTCTCTCGAGACATCTTAAACAGGATTGAGAGAACGCTGGACGAAGGACAGCCATGTGAGCAAGCAGAGTTTCGAAAAGTATTTAGTACGATGGACCACATCGACACGATAACAAGGCTTATCGAAGTATCGCGAGAGTACACAAGACCTCTCTGTCTCACTTTCATCGATTTACAGAAGGCCTGTGATTTAATTGAGATGGATGCAGTTGTGGAAGCCCTTGATGGTCAAGAAGTCCGTACTCAGTACATGAAGATGCTTCGTGAGCACTACAAAATTTCACAACCAAGATATCACCCAGGATCGAGTTTCTATTAACCTCGGCATTGATTTATGAATTCGTCGTTTTCTCTCTCAGCATTCGAGAGTTTGTAAAACAGCATACGTTTACTTCCATACAACAACACACATGCAACACAATCGTAGCTGACGTTTCGGCAGAATCGCCTTCTTCAGAGCCTGGAAGGGTAAACTAATACGCAGCTTACCACGTCAAACACTTCAACAGCACAAACAGAAAGATGAAAATCTGACCGATAATTACAAGATCTACGGCTTCTCAAAGAAACCCACCGCTTTTTTTGCGGATGTTGTAGTTATCGTTCAGATTTTCATCTTTCTGTTTGTGCTGTTGAAGTGTTTGACGTGGTAAGCTGCGTATTAGTTTACCCTTCCAGGCTCTGAAGAAGGCGATTTTGCCGAAACGTCAGTTACGATTGTGTTGTATGTGTGTTACTGTATGGAAGTAAACGTATGCTGTTTAACAACCTCGCGACTGCTAAGAGAGGAAACGACGAATTCATAAATCAATGCCGAGGTTAATAGAAACTCGATCCTGGGTGATATCTTGGTTGTGAAATTTTTTAGAGCTCACGAAGAATCTTTATGTACTGAGTACATCTTTATGTACTTTATGTACTCCTTGACTATCAAGGGTTTCTATAACTGCTTCTATCTCAGTTGAGTCAAAGGCCTTCTGTAGATCGATGAAAGTGAGACAGAGAGGCCTTTTGTACTTTCGCGATTCTTCAATAAGCCTTGTTATCGTGTCGATGTGGTCCTGTATCACCTGTATCACCTGTAGTCCCGTTGATCGTCGAGTGACTCGAGCGGGCGCCAGTAAATCCTCCATTTTTCCCTATCGCGGGCAAGAGTAGCCCAATGGGTTCTCCTCGCTTTAGGGACTCGTCGAGCATCATATCTTTCTTCTAGGCTTTTCGTGAAGAACTCTATCCGTGGCGATGTGGTCCATCGTACTAAATCCTTTTCGAAACCCTGCTTGCTCGCATGACTGTCCGTCGTCATCATGAAATATGATTGAAATAAAATATGAGTAATCGTACTAAACTCTTTGTGAGGCCAATGCTTTCTCACATGGATTTGCTTCATACAACATCATTCCTTCTGAACATAAATCAGATCTAGAGGTTTGCAGACGGCTCATAACACTGTTAACTAAGGAGAGTGTTATTTGTGTCGTATAAATATTTTGTAGAGCAGAATGGCCCTACTTAAATTTTGCGGGCTTGCCAAATTGCATTCTTACAGAAGATGTCTGGTAATCTGGGCCAGCATTTTGCTGATAAATAGTACTGGGTTCTTTGGAGGTTTCAATTCATAACAGTGCGGACAGAGCGCTGCCCAACATATCAGTCGACAGATGGGAAAAGTGCTGGGCGATATTGTAAATATAAATTTATATATAAGTATATGTATATATATTTACACATATATGAAAATATCAGATATGGTGGCGAAGCAGGCTTTTTCTTTGCAGAGCTGGTCAGGCTTTCGAGACTTTTTCTCAGCCTTCACAGCTTCAGTCCACTGTTGTTTCACTCTACTTCACCCTACTTCACCTCACTCATTCCTCATTACTACTGTTTCCGAATTAAGCTCTTTCTTTTTGCTCCTATTTCCTGTACACCTCTGAAGCTTTATGCACGCGGTATTTCACGTCAGCGTACGATTTTGACTTTCAGAGATGAACCATTTTTGCTGGCCTTCCGATTTCGCCTGCTGTCGCCGTTGCGTCACTGTTGCGAAAAATCTAATGAATGTATTGCATTCCTCATTCGTAACATTATCTTTGTGCTGTAAAGTTAACCACACAGATACTCTAGATTGTGTGATCTTGCGCCGTTAATTTTATGAAACTCGTGGGTTTCCTTTATTTTTATGAAACGAAGAATCATGCACAGAGGAATTCTTGTTAGCGTAACGTTTTGAAGCAGCGGTGATGTCGGTTATGCAAAACCTCTGATTAAAAAAAAAGTTGCGCTTCTTATTATGGTATTCTACAATTTTATTCCTCCACCTCACTGCTTTAATGATATTCGATTCAACACAATCACGACTACGCTTAGCTTGGGCACAAAAGTACATGAGGCAAGGTTATTCTGACATCGGTGATGTCAGTTACGAACTCCCCCGAAAAAGGGCTTTTTATACGTTTTAATGCGATTAGTCAGAATTTGGCTGTCGAAAACATTCTGACACAATTCTGCTTGAACGTTAGTAAAAATTATTGCAGAAATTGCTTACGTTACAGCGATAGGAAGAACCATCAACACAATGAAATACATTTGAATCATACCAGCAACATGGAGTTAATGTTATAGTGTGACTTGCAGGTACAAAGATTTTTGCTTTCTTTCATAGTTTAACTAAATTTTAGGAAGTTCATTGCTTATCTCCATGATACTCCGTGGCCATACTTTGTCGGATGCCAACAAAACTGGAGATTCTCCGAGTCGAATCTCATCGAATGCCTCGATGACCATGAATATTCTCTACCTCCAAGGCGGCGTGCTCATCGTATGCATGTACGACAACACTCACTATCCTTACACTGAAGTAGAAGAATTTTTTTCACACCTAGTGTCTAATAACGATAGTAGTGGTTGTTATCGTAGCTATGGGATTCAGGAGAACTAGCAGTGTCGTTAGTTTTAAACCGATATCCAGTAGTGTCTACAATTCGTTTAAAAAGAAATTTTTGAAGTAAAACTTGGTAGAAGCGTATGAAGAGACATCGTGGAAAATGCGTACTTCTAGCGTTTTCTTCTGTTTCAGTTTCTTGCATGAGTAAATGAGTAACGTGCTTCTTGAGTATATTTGAACAGAAGTGTTTGTCAGGAATAAGTCTTGATAAAGTTTGAGTTACGAATTATATGTGGGACAAAGATTTTACGGCAGTTATGCTTTGATTGTTAAAAGTTCCAATTTTTCTAAATCCGATAGTTGGAATTCCAAAACAAATTGCTTTAAGGGAAGGTCAGATAATTCAGTCGGTTTACTGCTGTACTTTATCTGGCTGACGAAAAACTAACAGCTGTTTAGTTATTGTTGCACAATTTTAATGAAAATTAGTTTTTAAGATTAACAGCTGCTTTTGAAAGGATAAATCTGAAATACTGCAATTTGACCGAGTAGCAGCTTTGCGAGGAACAATAAAAGCTATTGTAATCTAATCAATTTTGCGAACTGGAAACAAGTTTATCTACTTCCGTGACTCAAAATTCTGAATTTCCAGAAGTGTTTGGTTTCCAAGCGTTCATTTTTTTCCGGTTTAATTGTTGAAGAACTTATTGGGCACCAGCTAACAAAATACTTTAAAAGTCTGTTACTGGTTAGCTAATGGTCGAAATTATACGCTCAGGAAGGGTTTTGTAACACAACTCATTAAATTTTTGTGGCTCAGCGACGATCTTGCAACATTTGCCGAGTTCATAAATGGCTATTTGCCAAGCCTTTTTCATACTTAAAACGCATTCCGAGTTACGAACATCGTTGAATATTGATTTTTGAGTATTCTAGTGATAATCAAGTAGTTTTAGGAAGGTCTTCTTCTATTACGGTCGTCACATGGCCGTCGCCAACTGCTGTTAGACATTGATGACCATCTTCTGCAAGGGTAGCTTCGCCGCCAGTGCGGAACCTTTGAAACCATCTTAGCAAGTGGACGATTGCGCCATCACTTTGGCCAACACCGTTATAAGATTTCGGGATGTGAAACAACAAAATACGACTTTTATGTTTCAAAAGTGCTATTCAAACTGCTATAAAATCGTTACAGTTTAAGAGCTAACAAAAAATCTTCAAATACATCTGCTGTAATCTCCATATCTGAATTTCGTAGCAATGAAAATGAGCATTTTCTGTGCTAGATCCGCCGTTTTTCATTAGTTCTTCGAACTCTTTTAAACACTTTGGCTTTTACAATGACTCAGGTGACCTATCTATGTATCCAGCAAGTCATCCTGTCTTTCCGAACAAGTCTAGTTACAGTTTTCAGACCGCGGGTGGATGGAGGGTTTGGTGGGCTTTGAGTGCCATGTGCATTATAGGGCGCCTCTAACCACTGCGCTACACCCCCTCTTTAAGGAACGCAGGATCGGAGAACACGAGGTTAATACAATATTGCATAGTCGTTAGCTCTGCTATGCACAAACTCGAGATATTGCCAAAGCAGCCACAATTCGTTGAGACCATTAAGCCTATACAGAAGCTGGTTGATTCTGGGAAACATTGTCAATCCTTAGCATATACGTAGCATAGTTGTTAAATAAACATGAATGCATTTCTACGATTTCGTGGCAATATTTCTGTGGCGTAATCGTTTCGCCCGGATTCCAAAGGCTGCTATGAATAAACCCGGCTGCAGACCACCAAACAGTCATCATAGCCTTGTTTCGGTGCAATTTCGGCTTTGGGAAGTGCTGTGGAGCCTGGTCCAATCCAACTATTAAGCTGAACGTCGCCGGCTGCCGCACAAAATCACTTTTCGTAGTAGGTCCAAATTCGACTAAGGAAATGGTTTAGTCGGAATAAGAGCAGGTGACACTTCAAGACTGCAATTTTTTATTACCGTTTAATTCGTGCGGCACTCACTTGTCGAATTTTTTGCCTTTGTTATGCGATCTTGTGGAAATTGTTCCTGTGTTTATGCTTAGCTGTTCTGCAAGCACTCGAACAGTTATTTGCGTGTTTGCCCCCACGAGCGCCTTCAATTCGTCGTTGTCACGTTCATCGGGTCGTCCATGGCTTTCTTCATCTTCGAAGTCGAATTCACTTCATCGGAATTTTCGGAACCATTTTCGCACTGCTGTTTCACAAACACAACCTTTACCCAAAACTTCATTAAAGTTTGCACTACAATGGAGTTTGAACTCAATGAAGAAAATTTGAAGAAAAATTCCTTATAAGATCTGAAATTACAGAGCTCAAAATTGGTTAAAAAAATTAACTTTTGACAAGATATAAAGACGTGGTTAGAAAGAAAGATTAGCTTTATAATGATATGTAATATTGCGAGGTGCGAAAAATATTTTATCGGCAAAAATGCATTAAAACATTTATTTATATGATCCTATGAACTGATCTTGTTGAGCCAATGCGAGGTTAGCATTGGTCTTCGTTGTCGTTGTTGCTGTCGTTGCTGTTGGCGTTGTTTGTCGATGGCTGACGTTTCGGTGATTTCGCCTTTCTCAGAGGTGTGGTGTTATGAGTGAAACTACATTAAGACAATAAACGCTGATTTCGAAAGTTTTGTGGTGAAAATTAGTCGTGAGAATGAAGAATTAACGTAATGTGTAGCACTGTGTAGTGTGTGCGTAACACTTCTGCTAATAGCTTCACACTTGTAACACAGCTTGTAACACTTCTGCTAATAGGGTCGCTTGAGGACGTTGTTCGATATGCACTCACGGGCTAGAGCTTCGAAAGCGTAAAAACGGAGTTTATCTAAAGCGGAGGTCTCAGGTTGCTTCCATTCAGTTAGAAAGTCAAAAACTTGACAGATGAATATTGTGTGAATTCATTTCAAATTCAAAACAAAGTCGGGCTTGGAAAATATTATCGGCGACTATAAAAAATAGAGGATAAAACGTTAGGCGTTGATCAATCCCTTGGGGATGGCGCCACGCTTTCGACTACATCAGGTTTCGTGGAGGTTAATAAAGAGATATCGGAATAATAGAAGAAGGCCTTCCGATGCATTAAAGCAGTATTTTTATCCTTCGAGACAAGTGTGGTTGCAATTTTACAACCCTTCTTAAAGGAAAGGTTTGCTGAGTCTGGTTGTGGGATCGTACTAGCTACTGACCCAATGTGTATCGCAAAGCACCTCTAATCTCTGTGCAACACGCGCCCTCATTCATTGTCTCGCTTTCAAAGAACCGTTCTTAAAAGGTTGAAATTCAGCGCCATCTCTCGAACCGATCAGTATAATGAAACGTTAAGATGTGTTAAATAGTGTTACACTTAACCTTATATAGCACCATTTAGTGAAAAACAAGTTTTGGAAAAATGAGCATCACTAACCGCAAAGGGCGCGATGGTCATTTCCTTCATCATTTTTACATGATCTGTTCAGGGATAGTGCAACAGCTAAATAAGCTTTCTCCATGCAACTCCAGAAAAGGATACTGTAAGCTGTCTTAAATGCTTTACCCTGTCTTTTCTGGCCAGGTCATTCCGATCATAAAAAATGTCGTTATTGATTACGGTAATATTGGACAAATTACTTATCCGTTGCGCCGCGTTTACGGCGGTTGTCCCCATTCAAAGCCATTTTATTGTGCCAACAAATATCAGCTAAAATGCTTCGTGAAATCGTTTGCCAAATGATAAATTGCCAACGACGTTATTAATCATATAGAAAAGAATTTATTTCGAAGAATTAGTTATGGTCCAAGTACTCATATCATACGGCGCAAAATTAAAATCGCTCTTTCTTATTTCCAAAGAACTTCTTCACCTGAATTATTTCCAGCTTGTTAGTAGTGACTGTCCGCTTTACACCTACCATGGTGACGATGATAGTAGAATAGAACTCGAAAACCGAAAGCGATCTGGCAGTTGCTCGGAGATGGAAATCGACTCAAGAGGTAGACTCTTCATTTCTGTCGTTCGGAATCAATCCATATCTCTTACCTACACAATTCATTCTCACGTGAATTTGACCCGTTTAATGAACGTTGATTCGGCTAAGAGCCGTAAAGCAAGTGGGCGAGAAGTAGTTTATAAGTGGTTCGAGATTATGCTGAGTTTCCCTGAGAAAATATGACGTTTTTCATATAGCTTTTCTTCGTTGACTTCGGTTTAAGCAGGCAAGTAATGGAAAGCTTAGCGTTGGCCGCTCAAGTCATTCGATAACTAACGTAAGTGGAGATGATAGAAACCAACTAAGGCCCACTAATCGTCTTAAAAGCAAAAGAATGACAATTGGCGCAATTCGAATTATCGTTTTAAAAACTTTTTAAAGTATCCCAATGATTTAAATTGTCAAAACCGTCCCTTCTTGATTCTGTATAAATTAGAGGTCAGAGAACAAACAAGCAGATATATCTAACTAGATATTTCTGAAAAAAAAAGTGTGGAAGCTTGTAGAAAACGTTTCGCAACGTTATCAATTGAGGTTAGTGTTATCTGTTATCAGATTTTCTATAAAGCTAACAGAGAAAATTGAGGAAAATAATTGTGTGTAATCAATATCATGAAATCATAGTAATCTCAAAAAGCTTATAATTTGATTAGATTGTAAACCATCTAATCGTCGCTTATAGGTATCGATTGAAGATTTCAAGTTGGACCCTTTGTTCACCAAAAGTTTTAATAGATGTACAACTCCCAAGCCATTCATTTACCACTTAGATGTTAATTTCATGAGATGACCGATGTGTTGGGGACAACATGAAAAGAAGATGTTTTCTTTCTTTTAATTCTAGTACCTTTCACCGTAATCAGGTATCGAAGTAATCTGAGATAATGTGTGACGAATGAGGAAAGATAGATGCCTGAGTGATCCGTCTCCCATTGAATCACTTCCATTCATAACTGTTTTCGAGCGGCTTTCATTCAGCCAAACAGCATCGACTAGGATTCGTTCCCACATACGATTTCTTATAAGCCTTTCAGTAGAAAAACGGCACATGCGTTAGCACAGGAAACAAAAAGCGGCATCTTCTGAAGCACATTGATTAAGGTGAAAGCGCATTAGAACGATGATCTTGAAGCTATGAACTGGCTTACATCTTCAGCTTTATATAGATGGAAGCTTTCCAGTATCTGAGGAACCGACCTTTTTGATTTACAGCATAAACAATGTGATCTATAAGTGTTCTAAAAGTTTAAAATCGTAATCTGTTTTCGTTTAACTTAGGTTAATAGCGTTTTGGGGATATTCAGAAGTCCTTACATTGAGCAATTTTTAGTACGCAAAAAAATCAGAATCACCCTACATTTTTTATGCCAAATTATTCCTTTTACGTTTTACTGTTTGGAACTAAACTACTTTTACTGAGCTTCCATGAGAACGTCCGGTCTCCAATATTATCACGGCACCAGCGTAAAGACCAATTCTAGAGTTTCGGCATTTGTGTGCGCAAGCCGAATGTGGAGTTTCCGATCAACGATAGATGTATCGACTATTCAAAGGTTTTGGAAAGATTTGAAATCTATGTTTATGACCACAATTCACTCCACTCTATGTAGAGGTCAATTATTTGGTAGATGAAATGGCGATGGTTATAAGTGACAGTTAGCAGCGGAGTAGGGACAGTTTTTTGGTCAGCTGCCAGGCTGAGAACGCTTAAATGTTCCCTAGGAGGAGTGACGTTGCGAAGTTAATGAAGGGTGTGACATTAACCAGATAACGGAAAAACAATTGCGGCTCTTTTAATGTGAGCACTATCCACATCATTGAAGAGCACTTGAAGTTCTCTAGCTCTTTTTTAACTTTTATCTATTTACTTGGTTGCTCAACCAGAACTCTGTTCATTTAGTGTAGCGAGGATTTCCATCACTGCGTTAGCTTTTTAAAGTTGACGTTTTCATTATAAACCGTTTAAAAAAATCCTAGTTCATACATCGAAGCTAAAGGTTTCATCTGACAAGCAAGATGGACTAAATTCCTTACGTTCGTAAATCTCAGAGCATGGCGTTGAAACTTAACAAAAATTGAGTGATATCTGGATAGCCGAAGCTGGTCTTCCAATGTTCTAATTGAATTGGAGTTCAAAAAAAGGTTATTCTATGAATGAGACTACAGTCATTTATAGCACCAATGGTTTTCAGCAAGCACATTTTGCATTGTACACTTTGATCGATTTATCGCAGAAAGATTAAAGGACGCCGCCCAATTACAACTACGGTAGAACGGAAATTACATTTGTGCAGAGTGCCTCCAGTGTCGTTCTGAGTAATGTTGTATTCATAGAACAGCGTGATACGACAAAGAAGTTGGGAAATGAATCCAGTACAAAGCCATCAGACTTGTCATCTGTGACGTTACCTTTTGAGCGTTAATTGTTTAATTACCTTCGACAAAGTAATAAAAGTAATTTAACACGTTTTGCAGTGATTACAAGAAACTTCAGAAGAACGGTGGCAAAAATCCTAGGTTTTCATAGGCTATAATAAGCTGAAACGGTAAGATATAGAAATGATTTACTCCAGAGATAGCTTTCCCAATTAAACCTTGTTGAAATAGAATCTGAACGGTAATACGGAATTTCGATATCTAGTGTTAGAAAACATGCAGACCATAATGATCGCACGGACTATTCAGGAACAGTCGTAGCAGTACAGGAAGGATCAAGATTAAACGCTGCTATTGTGTACTGCTCCTGAGATGCATTTACTCTCAGGGCATTGGTTCCTGCCGTCCGCACCTGTATCTTCTGTATACCCGTATGCACAACCATCCCAGTATTGCTAAATGTGCTTACACTTCGATCTTGCCAAACGGCTGCACTCGGGTGATTAGAAGTGTTTCTTAAGAGACGGTTCAGGATTCCCTCTAAAGAATAAGCCCAATGTCTGTTCCCGAAATGTCTAACAACTGTGAGTATATTTAGACCTCATGGTAAAGCTCGATTAGCCTCCATGTTATTTAATTAAAGAACATCGCGCAAAAAAGCGACGGTATCATATCCCTTAAGCGAGTGGAACTAAGCGGACAACTGGAAGGCAACAAGGATGAGACGAGACCTTAGTGCTCCCCGCTTGAGTTATTAAGTGATCAGCATGATTAAAAATGATACAGACGCTATTCTCAGACTTTATACAGGCTTAAAAGTACTTAAGGTATCCAAAAAAATTTTCTAAACTTATTCATGTTGTTTTTTAAATAAACTGTAGGAAATAATTGCCTATTATCAGAATAATTATTTTTTTTTAAATAACTATAAATATCGACAGTTTAGTGTTTACTCAAACAGCATCAGAGCAAAAAGACATGTTTATTTTATAAAATCGTCGTCGAATCACATGACACTATTTGACACGCTGCTTGAGAGAGTGAAACCTTGTTTGGGAAGCGTCTGTGAATATAAAGTTGCCCATTGTTCTTTGTCAGTTTAGTATGGTTGTCTCATCTAGCAACCCGAATTTCAAGCTAGCATCATAGACATACGAATAAACACCAATAGATACACATACGCAAACACAGAGATATACCTACACATGCGTACACACACACTAACAGATAAAAATTGAAAGGCACTAGTGGTGCTCTATCACAACTAAGACGTACGTCAAGATGATTGTTGGATGCATCTGCAGAATGCAGCTGTGTGGCGAATTCACGTAATACTGGCAAGGTAATTCGTGAGAGTTTGGCTCACTGCCAGTGCTACAAGAAAGCACATAAACAGTGTCATTAACTATAAACATATACCAACGTTGAAGTTGGATCAATATTGGTATTGAAAAGTGAAACGCCTTATATTGCATTTCACCTAGTACAGGGGTCGAGATCATATTATGTTCCGTCCGCAGCTGCTCTACCCTGCTTAATCTAAATCCAGAATACTGATCGAGATATTGCCATCATTAGCGACTACTATCACACCTCTATCTACTGGTCAAACAGTCATGGGGGTCGAGTTGTATCGTAAGTATTGACACTCAACTCGCCACATCTCAGTTATCAGTCCATTACGAAATCAGGAAGGGGTATGATAGCCTGGGCGCACATAAGACCATTAACTTACTTGCAATTTCACAAAAATGTTGAGTAGAAATGGTTTAAATGAATAAAAACAAAGAAAGATACTGATATAGTTAACAAAAGTACAACTTTAAATAAAGGAAGTGAAGTCAAGAAAATCGTGAGACCGGACTAAAGGAATTGTATTCGGGCGTGGAACCCGGTGTTAACAATGGTTCCACATCACCAGGTGGTAACACCGTCATGTCCTAAAAGAGAGTTTGTCACGGCGACAGGTGCCTTAAAAATGCAAGAAGTAAAGAAACTGAATAAAAATTACTATACAAAACGATTTTACATCGTATTTCAAATTCAACATTTTTTGGCGTTTACGAAGTGTCTTTCGATGTCAAACTCCAATATATAACTTGTTTTCAACCCTAATATGGTCACCACAGTTGAGGAGTTCGACACTCCCAATCAGATGCCCACCTAAGAGCAAACCAGTAAGAGCAGTAAGGCTCGATGAACCCATTTTCACCATCCCACTAAAAACGCTAAAAATGAAGCACCTTTTAATGAAATGAGCTTCATCTTTTAGCATGACGAAGACAAAAACAGGCTTTAATAGTGCCCGCTTGAGCAATTTAATATTCAATTGAGTTACAAGTGTTAGAAGTGACACAAAATTTACGACGTTCGATTCTTACCGAAATCAGAAGATCTCTTTTAGCAAGAGCTGTAGACTAATCGGTGGTGAGCCTTTTGTGAATTTTTCTCAAGATTATATTTAACCAATATGTGAGATATGAGCTAGTAAACCTTAGCCATCGTCATCAACATAAACAAGTTCGCTTAACTGAAGCACAAAGTGTTAGATACACACCTGATTGACGATGTCGTGACCACTCTGACCACTTGTACATTCTGTATGAGACGTACGATGAACTTGAAGCGTTCGCGATTGACAAAACCCCTTCCCGCAAACATCGCACTTAAACGGCTTCTCCTTCGAGTGAATGAATCTTAAACGGCAAGGAATGTTACTGAATAAAAAAACATGAGTGGATAGCTTGTCTTCTCAACGACTCACTTGTGGTCTCTAAGATGATCCTGGCGCCGAAACGCCTTGCCGCATGTATCACAGGAATAAGGGCGTTCGTCGGTATGAGTACTAGAACAAAGAATTTAAAATTTAAGTAAGACCTATCTAGCTCTTATAGACCGCCTGATGTTGAGAGAGACATTTTACGTGGAAGGAAAACACAAAATGGGCCCATGGTATTCACAACGATTTAGTAGAATTTAAATGTCAAATTTGTTGCTTAAAGGGCGCATTTGTAGAGTCTCCAAACGATTGCTAGCCTCTTTCTGGTTTGAAGAAATTTTTTTGGCCACTATGATCATGTAGTTTTTTCAGTTCTTCTTCTGCTTCTATGTTCTTTTTTTTGCTCACTAACATCTTTGCCGCTTTTTTTTTTCAAAAACGCTATTTGTTGAGAAATACTAGAACTGAATATTTAAGAATATTGGAAGCTACAGGATATACAAAAGAGCTTTGTTTTATTATTAAAACGGCAAAAACATAAACAGCAGTAATGCCTATTTTTATAAAAGAGTGGCTGAAGGCGTTTTTTTTGAAACTTTGGATGCGGCTACAGCAGTCGCCGCCATAAACGACGCATTCCAGGGACACTATCGCTTTACCGCTGGACAACACCCAGCTGTACAATAGGCGCTCTACTTAAGATGCGTGTCTCCCTACCAAGAAACTCAGAATCGAGACTATTCATAGTCTTAAAATTTCTAACATTTCGTTGCGACGGATGCAATCTAAAGTCATTTCAGATTGTTCTGTGTATTGGCGGTCTTAATCCCAATTATAAAACTTTTTTTACGAGCTGCCGTATGTTTGTTTAAAGCTGAAAACTAACGGTGTAATAGTCACGCGTATACATATATATA
>MQTX01000092.1:104567-125318 GCA_009735665.1 Angiostrongylus cantonensis
AAAGTGATTAGTGGTGCTATGCAATTCACATTTGGTAGCGTTCGTTCGATCCCGTGGGGAGGGCAAAGGAAACCCTATATCCTCTGATGTAGCTAGTTTCAGACTTGTCCAAGATGGCAAAAATACTGACTTTGTGGATATTAGGCCACCATTGAATACGCTATCTATACATTTAAGCACCACTGAGACGACGGATACAGTGACAAGGTGATACAGCTGATGAATTTTATGCAGTTAATGCTGTTCTCATTGAAGTGATTTAATTAAACTCTTGCAAACTGTGTTCCCGTCTGAGTGCCAACTTTCTATCGTCTACCCCTTTTTTACTTCACACAAATGAGAGAGAATTAACAACTGCACAAGTAAACGATTGGTTTTAAGCCTTACAAATTGCGAACTACATCCTAATCTTTCTTCAAAGAAGATCTCTTCCTACAATGTAAATGTTTTGGTTCTCCTTCCCAAGAAAAAATACGCTGCTTACCGTTCATGGATGAGAAGATTGTAGGATTTGGTGAAGTGTCGGTTACAATATTTGCAGATGAACTCCTTCTTTGGGCGATTTGACTTACCGTTACCGCGACCTCTTCCTGGTAGAAGAAACCTGAACGAACGCATTTTCCTTACTCAGCGCTCTGGAAAGCTTTGCCAAACCAAGTTTACATTACGCAATGACTCAGTAAGCAAATTCTCACCACGGTGGCCGACCGTATGGCGAAGTGGTAACAGGGGCGAATTGACGAGAGGGTGTTGTGGTCTCAATCTGAAAGACCTGTTAACGTTGATACTCAAAAAACAAAACCCTGTGGTTACAACGAATAACTGATGTAACCGGATAACCAAATGCACCTTGGCTTTTTCACGTTCTTCGATCTCAATCGATTCAGCTAGATGTGTAAAGTCGAACTTTTTTTTCTCTGTCGATGAGTCGTTTGACGTACCCTCGGGCGATTCTGGTAAACAGAAAGGCTTTATCCTGGCGTTGACTTTCTGAAAATGGTAAGTATTTGCCCGTAATTTACATTATCCTTGTTTTCGTCGTGGACTAAGTTATAAGGGCTAAAAAGTAGTGGCGAAATGAAAAATTAGAAAAGCAAATGTTACAGTAATATCAATTACAAATCGATCAGTCGATTCAATCATCGGTCATAGTTATGTCGTTTCCAGAACTAATAAAGCAAAATCAACACTACATAAATTATACATGTGATTATTATACGGTAACATGGAAACGTATCAAAGATCCTTAACCTGCATATTAATATTGCAAAGCATGTGATAGAGATGTTGTTGGTAGATTTGCCAGTAGCGAAAGAATTCATCGTTCGGCGTTCGTGGAAAGATCGACTGCTCTCGCTGTGGTGCAACAAACATAGGCAACATCTAAAAATCGACGACGATAACGCCTTTGCTTAGTATAGTGACGACGACAGCGGACTACGTCATCTTTGTTAGCAAAAGTTGAGCTAAATTGACGGTAGAGTAGAATGTCATATTTAAGAACCTGACATGGAAAAGGTAGCAGCAGTTAATTTAGTGTGCTTGTGAACAGATAGCAGTAGAGAATTACGGAATACAATGCGAGCGACACATTATCGATCACACGGAAGAAAACTACGAATTCATTCAAATTCGCTTCAGATCTCAGTTGTTGGTCTATACAACTAAACAGTGTTATAAATATTCGTTATTACCAACAAGTAGGCATACTTCGATAGACTCATTCATCAGAAACATTTGTTATACTAAAAATTAAAGTACAGCATAAAACGATGGAGTTCATAGAGACTTCGCGAATTGTGCCGAATCGGATGTTATGACCGTAATGAAAGACTACTGAGACATCTGCTGTGGACTAGCTACTCCGATCACTTCTCTACAGTAATCGACATGAATGCGTGTGTTTGCATTTATACGTAACGAAATGGTGCCAGGAGACACACGTGCAGATATACAAACGGATTCTCAACCGAGCAAAACTGTGAAAGAGAAGAATACCAACAAGGAGCACAGCAAAGAAAGGCTGCAGAAAATCGTGCAGTGAAGGGTTTTCTGACCAAGTCAAGCACGTAGTGTATAGCCCATAAAAGCTGAGTTCGTTTTTATTACGGAGCGGCACGCTTTGATAAAAGGTTTTGATAAGAACCCCTTATAAACAGTATGCGGTCGTTAAAAAATTTTTGTGAACTTCTGTTGTGATGAAAACGTACTGCTGTCAGTGATGCGTCAATGTTCGGCCGAATGCGATAGGATGAAGTGTGAACAGTGAAGGGTTGAGAAGACGAAGGACGAGCAATCGAAACAGGCAGCTTCTTTTAGACAAAAAAGGAAAGCTTTTGAGGCAAATTTAAGAGCTTAAAAAAGTTTTCGTTTTTCTTTAAAAAAAACCTAGGTACTGGTTACGAAAATTCATGCTGCGTCTGAGAAGTGACCGACCAGCGGCAAGGTGAAAGCCAAACAGGCAATGCAATACATTCGTTAAGTATATGGATATGAGACGCTAAGAGAATTTATCTGCACGTGTTGCGGCGTTTAGTGGTTGGTGAGTTCTGTGGTGTGCCGCTGCAGTGGCTTGGTCCCGCCCATTTATTGGGGGTACTGTAGCCTCTAGGACACTACTGGCAATATAGTCGAAACTCACACAAAACACCACCAACTTTTTTTGAGCAGGATTTAACATTGTATTATAAAGAAAAAGCTAAGAAATGGAGATGGATTGTGTCGGCGCTTCCATGAAAGAGAAAGAACTACTTTTTTCACGAAAAAATATCCATGATCGAGTCTAAGTTGCAACTGGGATGGTTTGTTCTCGACTATGACAGGCTGTAAAATCCAAGTGACACCGATTTCCTGAATACTCCATTGAGAATGAAATGGGCTAGCGAAGAATTTTGCCGTCACTTAAAATTACTGAATCAAAGCTCCGAATTCAATAAAATAACTGCCGACGAACTACTGGGATAAGAACTATTTAGGTTTCCTTAGCAAGAGTTGTACAGTTGAAAATCGTTGAACCATTGAGCATTTTCGGAAAAAGAGGAATCTATAATATGATAGTCATGGGTAATTTAATATATCATACGACAATATCATTTGTTTCATTCATAACCACAGTTATAAACTAACGCTTGTTTCGTAGTGCAGTAGCAATAATTGGGGTGGAGACGTTGTGTATTAAAATGATAAGAAGTTAGGCAGCGCTTAGGAAGAGAACTAAGCCGTTGATTACCGGATTAAATGATGGGCGTCCAGTCGACACTCTCAAGCCAACACCATACGTTCCATTGCTCACATAATGCACCAGTATAAAAACACGCCAGTATAAAAACAGGGCACTGAAAATGCTAGTTGTACTGACTGAAGCCTGTACTAGTAAAATATACTGCAATGTAATACAAAAGTTGGACCTTATTCCCGAAAATGTGTGTATTCTACAGCCTTAGCGCTAAATCTAGACTAATATAAACCGAGATTTATTTTATAATTGGCCACCTGGATTGAATAAATGAGTGATCGAATTAGGAAAAAACGCTAAAATAACAATTGTTGGTATAATTGCTAATGTTTCCTAAAATATAGAAAAATGAATTGTTAGCCCGTCCTACGAAAGCATTCGATAACATTTGGATAGATAGAGTTGTAAAAGTGAGGGCTGATATAAACTAAGATGAACAGTGGATCGAATGACAAGCAATCCACAAAACAATGTTAGGCGGCGAGTAATGAGAGAAAGGAGATTGTTGCAACATTGCTATGAAAAGTACTGAACATTCCATTTTCTACATTTACCCTAAGTAGTGCAGCACTTCTTTGGAGAAAAACTTATTGCAGACGGTTTTTAGCTCTGACCCTTTACTGGATTAAACGTTAAGCTAAATATTATTTTAAAACACAAAAAAGAAAGAGCTATGTGTAGACAATGAATCATTTCTCAGGCAGAGCAATGTAAGGCCTAAGTACAAACTAAATTTGCTAAGTGTACTATAGGCTAAATTAAAGGTTGAACAATTTTTTATAAACCTTGAACTCTTATAATAAAAAAAACATTTGCATAAAGCTTCTATCATTATGTATTTTAATAATATTTTACGAAGAAGAGAAAAGAAAAACACTTCTTAATTGTCGATAGTCCCCGGTTTCCTACACAACCTACCGTACTCTGAAGGCGATGTGTTAAACCGGTTGTTCGCTAACGCTCTGTCTAAATACGGCCCTATCAAATTAAGCCTGGCTCATCCTTTAAGGTGACACACTTTGCACATCGACCGAGGTTGTATTAAAGACGTATATGGTTCTTGAAATGTTGTCCTGATGCCTCGTCTTGTGATGTTAGGTTTTTTTTCTTCAACAGAGAAATGAAAAAGAACGAGTACTGGATTCGTGGGATTGAAGCAAGTGCAGTAATGCAGTGAGGTCAGTTCGGTAGGACCCTGTTTGTTTAACTGATAGGAACGAACTTAGCTTTCTATAACGAAAGTAAATAAGAATCAATGATGACTTCATCGTCGTCACCCACTAGTTTTGCTTTATTTCTCAATCGCACTTATTTGTTCATCGATTTCAAACATAGCGAAAGCGGTTGAGAACACCTTAATCATGTGATTCTTAATAGATGAGTTAAAGAAAATTCGTGATTTTGCAGCAATGGAAATTTGATACTATCCTGCTCGTTAGATCAAGGCCGTTACATTTTGGTAACCGTCGTTATTCTCATAGAACTGAGCGGGTAAAAAAGTCATCGTTTGGTCCAGAGAGCAGTGATTCTTTGCCACCTGGATATCGCATTCTTCATATTTTTTGTATTCCACTTCGAAATGCATCCGTCAAGACAATAATTCTATCATGGAAGATAAATGGTGATTATAGCAGAAAAATAGAAATGGCGGCCATCATACGACATCATCACAAAGCGAATCCAGGCGATGATCCGCGAAAATTTGCACTACGGATGGCAAGGCGGGCGGTAAGCTTTAAAGCCTAAGCGATCATGACACACAACTGACAGCAATGAGAATAAATATATGGGAACGCAGATAGCCCGATAACATGCATGAACAAAAAAACGATGCTTTTCCTTCTCTATCTCAATTTTCTGGATTCTTTCTTCAATGTACAACGTGAAAAAGAAAAGGAGAATGCTACCTGGAGCTCATTCAACAAACACTTTGGGCTATTGAAACGAACATTTGCTCTTTTAGATAAAAGACGCTTTTCTCGACACCATTGAGTATTTTACTTTTCATAAAGTGTATTGGTTCCAAGCTCAAATGCGATAGCTGGAGTTCCCTTGATGACCGCATTCCTTTTCAAATTTATCCGAATAACATTGACAGCTACTGTTTTTATGCAGCAGCGATAAAACGTATGTCGCTTTCCTTCCTTGATTTGTCACTTGCTTTGATGATCGCTGTCATGAACAACCGTTCAGTGAAACTTTTTAAAAAGAATCGTTGAAAGAAAGTAGGGTAGGGTTCATTGAGAAAAGAATGTGAGCAGAATTTTCGCGAGATACATGAGAACTGATAAAAGGATAGAAGAAAAAATATAGAAATGACTACATGAGAATTGTAGTGAAAGAAAAAGAATATTTATCCATGAGGTTTCTGATCAAATTCACTTTACTATTTCACTTCCAAACATGTATACGAGATTCTATGACTATTCGATTTCCTTGCAAGGTTTCGTTTGCTAGTACATGTCTAGAACAAGCCTTTAACTAAAGGTTTAAATTATCGTTACCGAGAACACGCATCCCTGTTATTCTGCGAATAGGATGCATAACTTCGGCAAAATGAATGAATGTGTCGAACAGAGTTCTGTGGCATCTGTGAGACGAAGCGAAGAAATGTAAACATTGACGGTGATCCACAGCGAGTGTCATAGAGCAATGTGTGTGCGAGTCGGCCGAGGTTTTGTGGTTAGTATCAGCATGCGATCATCAACATATGTCGGATCAAAGCCGTTCGGTGATGGTGCGTCGTCGTTTACGTCGAAGCGACAGAACCGTGCCGACTCGAGTACTATCATGGTCCGAAATTGGTCACCCACCGTACCATACACACATGTAAGTAATCAATTCGTTCGATCGTCGCTGGCAAGAAAACGTCCTGAATATGTTCGCACGATGATGAATGAACTACGAAACAATATTCGTTTACGTCTTGGCATGAATCTATAAGCAGTTACTTGCATGTCACATAGCGGGAAACCTTAAACGAGCAATTTAGTTGAAAGATTTTTGGAATTCTAGCAAAATACCCTCTCTAGTTCAGTAACCTTAAAAAGGTAAAGTCAGCAGCTGGCGAGCCACATCCATATCTTATCGTGAACTTGTGCTAATCGCAAGCATGCTTACAACTCTTCATCAGCTAGTTGACTGAAACTCGGGACTGTTGTGTGACTTTTACAGGGCAGGGAAGCGATGATCACAACAAAAAGGAAGGATTCATCACCAGCTGCTGAATCTAGTACGTAGTAAGATAAAAAAAAGCGTTTGATTTCAAGAAACCGATGAGTTTTGATGATTTATGACTTTTTCACCGAGCCTTGAATCGTAATTCTTTTCGTAATCGCGGCTTCCGCAACCACTTTCCGGCTCCGGTCGACCACCTTTCGTTTAATTCGAAAATCACCGACAGGACCCACCTGAATCTCCACCACAAAATGCACAATAACGCCTGATGACTCGCAATTACTCATGCATTACAGTTATTTTTATTAAATATCAACAAAAATGAAGTTATGAGAGATAACGCTATAAGAAGGTCTCCGTTAAAGCTATAGACTCAGAAGATTTTATCACATGAATACATCAATATTCTGTTATATTCCAGTTCGAATTGTCGAGTAAATTGAACATCTGAAGTAGCTCGACTCGTGTTTCAACGGTGACAGTGGATAGAACTCAACGGCTTCCTCAAATACCGAGTATTCAGAAAGTCACTATGTTAAGAACACAATTAAATTTGCTTTGTTACTGACGAAAAGGTAATAGGTGTATCTATAGTGTTTTTCATAACATTTATGAATATGAACCACATCGTAAATGAATTAGACCCTCCGTACAATGCTATGGCTAAGTGGCCACATTGGAAAACAACACTGTGATAAAGTCAATTAATTAGACTTCAGGAGTTTTCTGGCTTCTTAGCTTCTCAAGCTCTAAGTTAAGTAAGAGTTCATTCAGATTGTTCATTATGCAGTCACACACCGACTCTTGTAGTACTGCTTAATTTCGTCGTATATGACGTTTTCGATGCATATGATACTAAAAGGAGAATACTGTGCCTTTATGTAATCCTTATGATCGACCGAAGAACGTAAAATAGTGGCCGCATGCTAGTCACTCTACGATCCCTAAAATGATAGGTGGCGGATTTATAGATGGAAACGATTGTTTGCACGCATAGCCTATACTGAAAATTGCTGAATCATTTACAGCACTCCTTAGACTGAAGTATAGCGAATAAAAAAAATGCTGAAAAATCTTTTGTTTTCTTCGTCTTTGCTTTTGATTCTGCTTTAAAAAAGGTGGCTTGGGTAGGTTAACTTAGACAACAACAACGGTAAATAGAAGATCAAACTAGATGAGCGCAATAATAATGAGCACATAAAGGCAAAATCATGAACATTCAATCAACTTTAACTATTACAAAGCGTTCCTGCTTAGTATGAGGTGTTGTGGGACTAGCAAGCTTTACAAATACTCCTAGAGACTGATGGATTAGTTCCTAGTTCATGGCAATATGAAGATAAGCAGAATATATGTGTAAGCCGGTAGATTTGAATGCGTACAGTGGCTGTAAACGTCATATACAAAGGATATGTGATTTGTTTGGAATTACCGTAATTAATCGCCTTGTCTTTATGGTTACGATGACCTTCACAATAGCTGACTGGTGGGTGAGAAGCACGTCATGGCTGCCTCTAAGTCTGACATGAATCGAAAGAAGAAGAGATCGGTTATGTTCCATCGCTAACGTAACCATGAAGAAGTTACACTTTTCGTTTGCTATAATATCTGAAATTATGCGCAAGAGTGATAAAGATTAAGTGAGCAAATAGTCACAGTTTCCATCCTCATGTTAAGTGAAAAGAGTGGTAGCGCAGTGGCTATCGGTTTCGTCGATCAGGAGGCTAAGGCGCTAGTTCGATCCTCTCACAACGCTCACCAGTATTCTATGATATTCATAAAGTAGATAAAGTCCTAATACAGCAACTTAAACAAAACTTGAGGTGTTCGATAACCACTGTGGAAGATGAATCCAGGGAAAACCAGCTGAATGCTAGAAGTGCTGGAGATGGCACAGTAGATCTAGCGATGAGTCAAGTAAAAGAAGACATTTTCTTTCGTAAAAAATGCTAAATGAAAAGCTTGGTGCATTTCGTAAAGAAGCTTGCTTCTTCATAATTGAAATACGAATGTTTTTACTTGTGCAAGTCTACTTCTGAAATGAGCTGGAATATTATATAATTTTGTACATACCCATATTTTCCGGTGTTACACAAAGTGCACTGTAATGATAAAACTACATTGATTGTTACAGCAGAAAAGAAATCCTACATCATCAGTTCTTCTTTTACTTCCAGAATAGAGTAATAGTTTCGAAATACTCATGGTAAAAAATCAATAATTTTGTCGAAGAAAAATTTCTCATGACAACCGACAAGCCTGGGATTTTAGATTGACTATAATAATTTAATGGCTCATATGTAGTCTTGTGGTGTTTGTGAATCAGGCAATAGTGGGCAGCTAAAGCTGCTTAGTCAGAGGAAGGAAGGCATTGAAAGGAATACCTGCGACACGTTTTCCAGTGAAGAAAATAACGGGACCTTAAATACTCTTAGATTTCTTGAGAGTATGAGAAAAGTTCAGTAATTCCGAACAATTTTAAGTTTGTTGTAAACGACGGAACTTGTGCTACTAATCCCTAACAACGCAACGCTGCTTGACCTGATGATGGCGCTCGTTTGGGTTGGGGAAGGTATTACTGACTAATCGCTCTAACTCCCTAACCAAACACGGTCATGCTGCTTTGGCATGGAAGGCCTTACCGCTCATGACTCGACTGCACATTACAAATAGAGTGCGAACGTCGGTCGTCTTTCAACATCAGCACGAATCTTCTGACAGACGGCCTAGAACGACACCTGTGTTTGATATGTTTACCGCATCATTGCACTCTAATCTTACACTTAGAAAAGCTTTCCTGTTGCCACACCAAACAGTACGCAAAATTTTTAACACGAAGACGCAGAACTTCTTTATGCAAAGTAGTGGTATTTAGAGTAGCTTATTAAGGAAGCTGTCAAACATGTCTTCGTGGACCAAGGAAGCAAGCCGTTGATCTGAAGTATGAGGAAAATTCAGAGCTCATTAGGAAGACGCATACGGCACAAAGACGACGATGCAGATTCCTATATAAAAGTGGCTATACTCCCACTGGAATTCAAAACACAGCGCGCAAATGTCATGAGGCGTTTCAGATAAATTTCAAAATTCTAAAATGAAAAGCAGAGGAGTTTCCTGCGATCAGCCATGGCCTCGCGCTATACCTTAGGCTGACTTTTCACCTGAGCCAGGTTCATTTCTAACTCATGTGCCACTCTGTGCAGCTGGTCTCCATCATTAGCTAGAAAGTTTACAAAGAATGGCCTATCAACATGTATTTTTTATTGATAAGCTAACATTGGGTTGATAGCAAAGTTTATTCGGCTGTTTCGGCGCGCTTGTCTTCTTCAAAGCCAGATTGATCGGAGTCGATTTGCCACAATTGTTCATTCTTCCGATCTAGGCCTTCCTGACCGACCCGACTCGAATCCAGATGAGGACGGCCTGAGTGAAGTAACCTCACTCGGCAACGTTTAAACAAAATCAGGGGTAAGGGCTTAAAGAAAGCTCTTTACAAAGTAAACGATGCGTGTGAACCGAGTCTTTCCTGCCTAGGTTTGGCTAAATAGACTGCGTGTTAGATTGACCTTTCATTTTGTTGTAATTAAGAAAAAAACGCCATCATATCCGAGAATAGTCTCTGTTTTGTATTTTGAGGCTTACACGCAACTATTGTGTTTCGATTGTTTGAAACGGCAACCAGCTAACCCACTTGGCGGCGGAGCAGCTTTTGCCAATAATTGGCAACAGTTTCTTAATCCTAAGAACATTTGAAGATATTGAGAACCTTACGGATTTATAAGAAATGTTTTCTTACCACCTAATTCGCACAGAAGATCTTCGTAAGCCTTCTTTTTGATTTTAAATACATTTAGAGTGGATATTCCTAAAAGATTGAAGGAGAAATCCGATTTCTTGAAATTTCCACGCCAGTACGAGAACTGCAAACATCAGCTATACACTGGGAACAGGTCATGTGCTTCTGGACAAAATTCTGCTTACTCAGTTACTTTCCAGTTTGAAATACGGGGTTCAACGCAAAAAGAGAAACTCATTGTGTCTTGTGTAATCTAGAAAATTTGTTGTTGTAAAGCAGAAGAACAGTTATCTTACAGAAGAAGATCTGTAGATACAAAGGTGTTCTTTCTTGCTTAAATTGTCATAAAACAATAAGAGCTAAAATGTGGAGGTTTAAAATTGCAACCTTGCACTACGCTAGCATCAAATGAAGTGTACTCAATGTATATAGAGCTTCATACGTCAGCACTTCTGAAACAAGCGGTGGCATTATGAGCCGTTGAAAACTGTTGCTTTACAGCCCAGTTAGCCGCAATTTTCTTATCTAATCCGATTATAGTGAAATGGTTGATTTGACATCGGTGATTCACAAACAACATACTATTTCACTTTACTTTTAGAATGATATCAATGAAGCATGAAGACTTTTATCAGTTATTTTTTCTACGAATTCTACTTTTCGCACTGAATTTCGTCATTGAACGGCACAGCTTCGTTTTTGTTGTTTGTTTCATAGACATTCGCAAGTCCTAGTGATGGTGAGTGCTTGACGACTACTTACGCTCATCGTGAAGTCATTCGTTCTGTGGGCAGCAACATCCAACATGGCCTGATTTCTGTTGCGCAACGACAATTTTAAGTAAAAAAAAACAACGTTTGAGGGGCTTTCTAAGTTCATGAAAGTCTTTTTTAAAATATATTTTTAGCAACGGCTACGTTGTTGAATAGTTTTTTTCCAGAAAGTAATTGTCAAGGTGATTAAAAGAATTATTTTCAGTTGGCCGAAATTCTGGAGTGTATTCTGGGTGAGGCGAGCTCCGTATTCTCTGTCTCTTTAATTTTCAAACACTTTTCTTGACTGTGTTACGGTCAGCTTATAATTGAACAGGAAACGACGCTCATTGCATATGCTGCAACTCCTGGCGCATTTTGTCAAATTTCAGGAAAATTGCTTGTCCTAGATTGTTTATGATTCAAAAAACTCGCGATGAGCCATATAGGCTAACAGATACTCTCCACAACCACCCGTTAATGTAACCTTAGCTTTGATAGCGTGTCGATGGTCAAACATTTTCCAGACTTGAGTAGAACTTCGAGAACTATCGTAATTAATTCACTTTTTTGTTTCAGGTCAATATTCGACCAAGAAGCGGATCGTTTTTTTTTCAACGAAAACAAAACATGACTGGTTTCTTGTTAATGGTTTTTCTGACTTTTGTTGAAACCGTCCCACAATCACTTGTAGCTCTTTTTGCTAATCCACCATTCCATCTGAGGTGTTTCGCATCTTTTGTTCTACTTACTCCTATCCTTTTCGTCGAGCTTCAATGTTGTTGAGTGAATCTGTCTCGAATAATGTTTTCAAACGACCACTCTCAGTTAGAATGGCTCTTTGCCAGATTCGGAGCGCCCAATGTTGATCAGAAAACTTCCGTAACCAATGTTTTACCATGTGCTTGCTATCCACAGCTAAACACAACGGCGATATTGTGAATAACTTCACGGCTTGGGTTAAAACCACAAAAAAAGACTCCTGATTTCTTTCACGCTCATTTAAATGGGTCAGATTTGGTCGGATTAACAACAGTTACTAGAGAAATTACATTGCAATGAACAAAAAATACGAATACAGTACCCAAGCAACACAACACACAATTTTAAAGCAAAAAAAAAACAGCAGTTCGGATAGAGAGAACTACGAATATTTTCCCACCAGCATACAGGCTAGGACTTCATTAAACTTCGAAAAGATGTACTTTGAAAATGCAGAGGCAGGAATACTCCGGCTCAAATATAGTCATATTGTAGGAAAAGTCTAGCAAATCACCGTACTTCACCTGCATATCCGAGAATTTTGGGGTAAAAAAATTCCTTAACAAGTAGAGAATAATGTTTTGGAAGATGGACAACCTATCTTCAATCGATTCAAGCCGACACTAGGAATGCTTCCAATTATGTTCTAGAGCTATCCAGTGAGCTCAATTTCTTAGGAAATGACGAAAATGCAACACGCTTTTTTCTAAAAAATTTTTGTGCTAACGTTCCGGTCGAATGATATCAAATCTTCCAGTCCCTTAGTAGCTTGCTGTACATTGAAACGTAATTTGTCGTGATCTTTCAGTGCAAATGTAAGGTATGCTCGTTGAAGGTAATCTCAAACGACATCCAACGTTTCATACAGCCCAAACAGTTGTCCGCGAGGTTTTAGCTCATGACCACATGCAAGAAATAATCTAGGTACTTGCAATCACAGTTCTCGTGTACATGAATATATCTAATTCCTTTTGCATGAAGAGTTTGATAGAAAAGAACAGCATGGAAGAACCTGGCCGTTCAACCATATTTTTCCTTAAAAAAAACCTTGGAGTCTCAGAGTTGTTCCTAGCTCCTCTCTGAACCCTCTAGGCGCTACGTAACGAATCGTCGCGTAGCCCCACAGGTGACGACCATAAGATAGCCTGTCTAAGTAAGTTACGTAACAGCTAGCATAATTTTTGTGAATACTGCGATAACCACCTCATCTACACTAGTGTTGGAAAGGTGAAGTAATCTAGCTCAGTTGAGAAGATTTTTATACTGTTTTCAAAACCATAAAAATCAAAATCGGGAGATCTTTTCCATAGCGATTTCTTGGCCGTAAATGATTCAGATGCCTTCAAACCTGAGAAATTTCTTCTCAGAGACATATAAAGGTTGTCGCATAAAAACAAAACAAATAGGCATGGACGACAGTCCGAATCTGCCTGTTAAGAAAACCACGTTCACCATCGTTATTCGTGAGCAGAAGAAAATAGTCTTTCGTTGATCATGGTCCTTTGAAATACAACCGTAGTGTTTCAATAGTAATATTCAATACAGTTTCATTCATTTCTACTAAATTTCAAAGAAACTGAATTCTAGGATGAAGGTAAACGTAGGAAATCGGTAAGAGACATTGACACAAGTGCGAGGTGAGAGAGAAAGAGGGAAAGAGAGAGCTGGGAGAGAAAGCAAGAATACAGAGTTGATTGAGTAATAGAGAAGCAGAAAAAAAAATGCACATCTATGGAGAAAAGTGAAACTTATAGTGATGGCAGTTGGACCACAAATATCTTCGGAACTTGTTTACACTATTTGTTACAACAAAATAATTACTGATATTCGCCGGCGGTTTCGCATTTCGCTCGATCCTTTCATCTAGCTATTTTTACGAGTTGTCGTTTGTATTCCGGTGTACGGTAATGTTCACAACTATGATCGATTACACGATGTTATGCATTAAAATTCTGCAACAAATCCCTTAGGATAAGTTCTATATCTGTTTATTTCCGTAAAAAAAAATGTCCTCTATCGTTCAACTAGCGATTTCCTAAATGAAGAAACAAATAATGAACAACCGCTAGATTTTCGTCTTAGCAAGGAAAAAAAGAGAGAAAAGAAAGAGATGTATAGGTTGGTAAAAAAAAAGAAAGAACTCTTAACAAATTTAAAACTTTCCTTAAATAATTAGTGACACTAGCAAAAGCACAATTCTGGTCAGTTGAAAATTTTTTGGCATAATTCTCCACTATACGACGTCCCATGCTTAAAACGATAACTTACATCATTTCAATTGACTTAATATAATAGAAGGATAAAGAAGGATAAAGCTTTCGGCGTTGATCAATTCCTGAGAGATTCGTCATGCATCCGACTTCATTAAGAATCATCTGGCTTTTACAATGACTCGCAGTGGCCTACCTATGTATCGAGCCAGTGCTGCTATCCTCCCATACAAGTTTGGTGCCAATTTGCCGACCCCGAAGGGATGGAAGGCTTGGTGAGCCATGGGCGCGGGGATCGATTCCACATGCGTTGTAGGGCGCCTCCGACCACTGCGCCACACGCGCCCTACATAATACAATATTTCCGTAACATCAGCGTCATTCGTAAATCGTATAATACATTAGCTATGTAATATCTGCGTTATTCAGGAATATAAAGTGAAAATTAAGGAAATGGGCAATGCTCCATTTGATAATGAAAACAGGCATTAACTCGATTTCGTTATCTTAAGAAAACATTTTCTCGTTTACAGGCGGAGCTGGTTATTATCACCTCTTGTCATAATGCTACTGAACACTAAGCACACAGAAGTAACTCCTTTTCCCTGGAAGAAATACCATAAAACACTCCCCGGGACCATTTAATGCTTACAATCTAAAACAAAACTGAATACAATAAATTATCTCCTTAAATGGTCCTATTTTAAGACGATTTTTGGCCATTTCAACAAACTATGGCAAACAAGTGTTGCTCGTAATCAATTAGAGCTTATATCCTGTATTTTTGCCATATGGTACTCTTTCTATTGTACTTAACTACTGATATCCTCATAAATATGCTCCCAATATAGCCTAACCTGTGAGTCCTATATAAGACCCAGATTTACATAAAACTCCTGGGAATTTCTTTCTAAAACACATTGCCGGCCAATCCTGAGTTAGGACTAGTTGGTTCTGCCTATCACCGAACAACATACAGAATTAGTCTGAGTTCAGTTCCTTTATCTATACAAACGACTCCTACTTCATTTAATTGCTTCCATATATAGCGGAACATTATCCAATTTCTTCCGGAAACTGGTGTATTTATGTGGTTGCACCTCGTCTGCACTTCATCGGATGATATGACAGCTATTGTGACTGCTGATGGTATTTTTTTATTATGCTATAATCTGAAATGATCGTTTGAGATTGGCCATAAATCGCATGAGCTGTCGGTTTAGTCCTAGCAGAATGGTAGTTTGGAATCGACGTCACGATACTGACGAACGGAATGGACGGAATGCAAATAGTTGCACGACATATTGTGGCCGTATTCAAAGCCTAGCGACAGATCAAAACCCACCGCCATTTAAGCAGGTCCGCACAGCAGTGCTCAGGCGACAGTGAGCGAGGAGGGACCACAGCACTGACAGTTGTGCTATACCGGCTGACCACAAACGAAAAATACAATGATATGAGTAAGGGCCATCGTCGGGTAAACCCTATGAGCATCTTAAGGCACACATCAAATAAGGCTTATTGACAAACTAATTTAAACAAATCGATTTCTTCTGTAATGAAAGGCATCTAAACTTGCATGTTACAGTTCCTTCAAAATAAAAAAAAGTACGAATCCAGCAAAATCGAAATTGGTTTTAAAAAATCATTAATGCAAGCAATAAAACGGAAATCTAGAAGGAATTATGATAAGTAGACAAATAGTACATTTATCCATGGAAATCTATAGAGCCACATTCCATCACAGCAGCCAGTAATATACGATATCACATTCAAGAACACGAGGTTTATTCGTTAAACCACAGAGAAAAGGCAAGAGTGAGATTGAACACGGAAGAAAATACGTGCATTGATTGAATAAATAACAGAGTACCTAGTGATGGGGCATGCTCTGTGTTGAGGCAATAAAATGAGTTTTAGAACTCGAACACAGGAACTTTCAACTACCATACGTAAGTAGAATGAAAAATACTCTAAATTTCGTAGAAATTCAAACAGCGTTGAACAGCTTTTAACCATAACCGATAGGAGTCAAAAAGACTGAATGAGTTTTCCGTAGAAGGGGTAAAACAATGTTCGACCTCCACCATAGATTCCAAACTGTCCCTCGACCACATTCCTGAAACCGAGGTTTCTAACTTATAAGGTGCTGCACTTCTTCTTCGTCGTAAAGGATAGCAGAACAATTCTTACAAAAGCTGCGATACTATTATGTATTTAAATAGATCTAACAGAACACTAAAGCTGTGATGAAGAATTTATGCACTTTTTATCATTAAGTAGGCCTCAATAGTAAAAAAAAAAAAAGGAATCTGCTCTAAATAGAATTAAAGAACTTTGGATTGAACTACAAATTGCAAGGAAATCAGCGACACTGACAGCTTGATGCGTTCATCTTTAAACACTGCACACGCACCTTGAGCGTATCCGGCAAGAAGAGCAACCCCACGACAAGCCACAAAACTACCGTCTTTCATTCTTTCAATTGTTATACCGGTTAATGTAGCAATAGTTTGGCATATAAAGTCGTTTGCAGCTACGCCACCACATATTCTAAATAAAAATCTTTTATTCAAAGAAAATAAGAAATGCAAGGCTACCATGCAATTTCTACCTTATCCTGGGCTTGTCGATAATACCGACTTCATCGTGCATTGTCTCCAAAATCTGATAGACACGAAATGCGATTGACTCCAAAATCGCCCTAACCCTTAAATTACTATTAACTACTTACTCGCACAAAAAAACCATAACAGTTGAACCCATCGGATGTTCAAGCTTCAGAAGCACTTCGACTCACATGTGAGCTTTCGTTGTATCCGGACGAATTCCTAGAAATCCACAACAGGCTGTGTCGTTATTGATAGGCGTTTGAAGACCTTGAACGTTAAACTGTTCTCATTTTTATCACAGGCCAAGAAATGAAATGAATAAGTCAAAGATATGACTGCTTTAGGACATATAAATCCTACCTCCAAACGCAGGTATGAAGAGGACTCCATTTGAATCCGGAACTGTCCGTGCTAGGTCAGAGAGTTCGGTAACATTTGTGAAGAGACCTGCAAAAAAAACCCATAAAAATCAACTATCTTTGATTTAAGTAACCTTTAGTTTTACAAATGAGAAGTGATTCTAAGCATCCGTGTGCGTGGTGTTTCTCCTAGTTAACGTTAATGACCTATTTGAAATGTTCCTAACGAAAAGCTGTTTTATAAAAAATTTTAAGAAGCTCTTTGAAAGATTCTCTTACGTTAAGCAACCATAGCTATAAGTTGCTTCATTGCCTCAACACTGTTGATTCGTGTACCCAAGAGTAGCGTCAAACTGCAACACACAACGGTAGATGAGTAATTCACCACTCAGAATACTCATCTAAGTGGAGAAGGCACTGACTGCTTCATCACACGATCCAGACAATGAGAAACGAATGTCAGAAATCGCCGCCGTTCTCCAAGAAACGTAATTGCAAAGTGGAAGACATCTTCTCCAGCCGTAGGGGCTGGCAAGTGAACAAAGTAGGAACAATGTAGTACAGCTGCTTCTGGATTTCAATGGATAACCCTTACCAAATAAAGTCAATTGGTACAAGCATAATTGGCTGCAAAAAAATGTTAAAAGAGGAACAAACGCATAGTAGGTGTGCATGGGATGAGCTCCTTGTCTTCGGTTCGTCAGATTTGCTTACACTTTCCCACATATATGTAACACATTAATTGCAGTTTTATATTATTGTTTACTGCCTAGTCTTTTTAATGGCAGGTATATATTGCGAAATATAACTTCAGTGATGATGAGATATTTGCAAAACTCCGCACCGCAGGTGTCTACGGTGGGGAACGAATGCGCTATTGTCCCTTACGGGGAGCAACGCATTCACCACCACACCATGCGGGTCCTTCAATTGTGATTTTAATTTCATTAATTGTATGTGGTAATGCGCTTTTATGGTTCCCCACTTCGTACTACACCTTGATTTGGCCTCATGCTTGCAACTAAGTGACTTACAGCTATATTAAAGGTGGTCAAGGTTACCTCCAACAAATAAGCTTCAAGACTACTATGAGGAGCGTTACAAGGCACATGTGATCATACAAAGCTTCTCATGCTATTACAGAAACCCCACGTTAAAGGCAAACAACCCAGTGTGTAATGCAATCGCAAGAAACGGTAAATGGCCTCGAAAAACCGCGAAAACTACGATCTCCGTTTTGATTAAGCGCATATAATCAAGTGGTAGACCAAATACAAAAAATACAAAGAGCCATTGCTAGAAACCTTTGAGCGCTACAAGGAAAAGCAGATCTTTATGGGGTGCCCATGGTAGATATTCACACAAACCCGCGCTAGCAATGTCATTTCCACCTATTCATAGTGATGGTTACAATAACAATAATAAACAAATATAACTAATAGAAAAACGTGTCATAACAAATGAACCGCAACTGAAAAACGGAGGCCAAAAAGCTTTCTCTTTAACGACATTATCGCAAAATGTTAACTTTTTACCTGCTGCCTAATACTATTTTTCACGGCAGGGTATTATGTGTGATACAACCACAACGATGCTGAGATGTGTGCAAAACTATGGACCGCATGTGTGTGCAGTGGGGAACGAACGCGTTATTAACCTTTCCGGGAGCTAACGCATTCACCACCACACCATGCAGGTCCTATCTCAAGAAATAAGTAGTCACAAAAAACATAACGATGTTGAGATATGAGCAAAACGTGAAGTGTCAGTTGCGCTTCGAGCTCATGAGCATCTCGTACCTGGGTTCGAAGTCCTCAGTTTTGCTCATATCTTAGCATTCTTGTGGTTGAATTGCACATAGTGCTCCGCCATGGAAAAGAATAGGCAGGAAATACACGTTAAGACATTGTAATACCACAACTACTACATTTTTGTGCATCACACTGACTGGTCGGTAGGAGTACTTCATAGATCGCTGCTAAGAACAGTTTAAAACAAAAACAACTGAAACTGGTTTTTGGACAACTGTCGATAAATTCTCGATTAGTGGAGTATTTTGAAGTTCAGAAGCTCATAGGTTTCTGGAACAGACATTGCTCTTTCACCCCAATTGTATAGGTAGATTTACACAATCTTTCAATTTTCAATATTCTTGGAGAAGAGAGCGATAAGAGCATCGTCGGCTGTGTTCGGCTCATTCGAGATGCTCAACTGAAGAAGACCCGGATTGAACCGGATCTTCCTCAGTTGAGATCCGTAGGACGCCACAACGAAAAGAGGAACAACTGTGGACCATAGACAAGAATAGTTGGCTCTGATGAAGACGAAGACGTTAGCCGAATAAACATCTCTAACAACCTCGCATAAGCTCAACAATACAAACACATGTTTAAATCACTTCTGTGCTCGGGAATCACGAGCTGCAACAGAAAAAAGTAAAATAAATGTTTCGTGTGATCCAGATAACCAGAATTCAATGTTGGACGAATAAGAGAATTTGCAGGTCATGAGCAAATATTTTAACGGCTTCTATTTTACTTGAATTTCAACATGGCTCAAGATGACAAGTTAAATCAAACCTTAAAGTAGCGATTGTTTTCGCACCAAAGGCATTTCACCCACTACACCGTTAGCGTTTTGCATTAAATGTTACCTCCACTAATAACGCTGAACTAAAACACCTTTAAGAATATCTATAAATAAACTTTACCGATACTTTCAGCCCATTTAAGCACTACTGCTGTATCATGATTATTTCCTTCAGCAACGAAGACGGGTTTGTTTTCAACACGCCATGCTACCAAAGGATACAGTCCTTAAATTACAAAAGAATATTAAACCTCTATAAAAGGAAGACTGCCACTGATCAAACCTTAAAATAATTACTGAAAATTAAGCAGCAAAATAGGCATCACATACCAGTCATCGACGCGTGAACGGTGCTGCCAGTATTCATGTCGACAAACGTCCCCGTTCCAAGGGATATCTGAACAATGAATGAATTTGTGTTCTACACATTCCTCACCGAAAATGTTATATCTACATGATGGAATATTTTTTCAACTTGGTACCACAGTTTAGTCTATCCATGTAGAAACACTTCAATAAAGAGTAGTACACAGGAATGTTTAAATTAGCACACAATTAGCAAGCAAAGTTCCTGTACAACAACAATTGACCACTTTTTCCCTCACCATATAGTTCGCAACGGAGCACGAGCTCAACATAAATACAATTTACTATGGATGCAAAATAGGATGGCATATGTCATTTGAAGCATCTTCTGGGTTTCTAATGAATTTTTACCAAAACGATAAAGAAGGCTACCATTTAAAACTTATTACCCGAATATTTCGTTTTTTAATATTCGTTGTCTACATGCAACGTCCTAGTAATCTAAAAAAAGAGTCGAGCATTCAGCACTGAACAATCAGTACGAATCGGAATCAACTCCACTAAGCAACCTAGAAGTGCGTGAATGTATATCTGGACTACACAATTTCAAGTGTCCGTGTATACGTATATATGTATAAAAAAAGAATAAAGCTCTCGGCGTTGATCAATCTATGAGGGATGCGCCATGCACTCGACTTCATTAAGTATCGTTGGAGGTGATTGAATGCATATCTGGCCTTCACAATGACTCGCAGTGGCCTGCCGATGTATCGATGTACCAGTGCTGCGCTATCCTCCCAGACAAGTCTGGTACCAATTTGCCAACCCAGGAGGGATGGACGGCTTGGTGGGCCATGGGCGCAAGGATCGGTTGCATGTGCGTGTCGTAGTGGCGCCCACAACCACTCCGCCACATGCGCCCTACATATATATATATATATATATATATATAT